>JAVRXN010000002.1:38774056-39145643 GCA_033556935.1 Timema podura
GGACAGAAGTTCCGGACGGCGAACAACGTTGCCGAAGGGTGAGATCACGAGATGCAATTGTGGATACTGTTGTGACCAAGTTGGGGAGGGAGTTTGAACGCCTACTGTGATGTAACGACCTAATGATATGTAACTAGTTGTGCGCGTACGTACTTACAGCTTCATACTCCCAGCACTATTGCGTCTATCTTTAACTTACATTTGTAAAACAAGATGATATTTCCAGACCTTTTACAAGTATTTTCCATTTCTTTTTCCCCACAGATGATGCGGTAAGTTTGGGCAGAGAACTTAGAAAATCCCTGTATGGATTACATTTGTTCCATTTAGATAAATATTTCCCCCCAGAAAAATAATATGAAAATTTTCAAAATCGGAAAAATTGAAAGTAAATTTTACCATCTATTATTTGGGCTCATTTCAACGCTTTTATTTATCATACATGATTTGGTCACATAGGTGCCTTTTTTAAACAGCCAGTTTATTATTTTAAAATAAAGGTTAGAGTGGCTGAGTATAATTCTAAGGTACCATGGTTTGATTCGGGTTGATATGAATATATTTTATATATATGTAAATTCATATGTAGCTAACCTACTTTCTAGTGATGAGTGTTTTGTGATATACTTCCTGGCCTTGGTTATCTTAGTTTCTAAGTTAAGTTTTAATATAATTTTTATATTCCTTAAATTGAAAAATGACACCTGGATACAGGAATCGAACCAGGAAAATTTGGTTTAGTACACCACCACTCTAGTCACTGAGCTATCCATGATTCATCCCGTACCTAGGGTAATTTATCACTCATATTTTAAGACAGATTCTGTGATGGACGTGAGGAAATCCTCATCTAGATAGGAGTGATAAATTAAATTCACGGTTATGGGACGACTCCTGGAGGGCTCATTGGCGTACTAGTACAAAGGTTCCTGGTTCGATTCACGTGTCCAAGTGTCATTTCTCAATTAAAGAATATGGTATTTCGATACAATTATAAGCTTAATTAACAAATACAATAGCTTGGCCACTAATTCATAATTATATTGTTTATATTTAAAAATTGCACGCTAGGTGTTCAGATAAAAAAAAATAGTTCAAGTAAATTATTCGAGATATTTAATCCGGAATTGGTTACTTTCAAGTCAGGTACAACTCATCTAACCTGAAAAAAACAAGCTAATATTATTTGTTTCTACTATAATTAAACTTATATAATAATGCTCATCATTGTAGGACTGTAAGCTTTCACCACAGAGTGTAACTGACATAGGAACTGTTCAGTTGATTACTTTACTAACAGGTAAACTTTTGACAGTTTGATTTAACTGACTACCGGTGACCTGGTGGTCTAGGGGTAGGTGTCAGACTTCTGTGCTGAGGGTCCGGGGTTCAATCCTCGGTCCCGGCACAGATTTATCTGATTACCAAACCCTTCCTTCACCTCTGACAAGACGTGCATTAATCACAACTTGTGAATGTGAGGAATGCCAGGCCTCCACCGTGGTTCGGATTCCACGTTAAACTGTAGGTCCTCCATTTCATCTCACAATCACCCTACCATTACACATTAGTGTAAGTGCGTATAACCCGAACGGATAGTAAGACGCGGTGCTAATAATAATAATAATAACTGACTACCCTACAGCAAATTACGACATTTGTTCTAGCGATATTAGTCTCTATCTGTGATTTAACAGCCATACTAACAAATTGTAATCTACCTTCTTTTGATAGTCATAAAAAATCACTCTTACAGTTTAAAAAAAAAATCTGTGAAGGGGTGCAGTTAAACGCACTATGGCAAATATATTCGACTAGAAAGTAGCTAGATATAGCCCAGTTTTTTTACGGCTAACAAAAAGGAAGGCCTTTTTTCCTACCAGAATCCTACAATATAGTAGGGTTCTACTAAGAAAAAAAGACTTTTGAGAAGGCTATTCGTAACATAATGGGGTTATATAGTTTCCCTGCTGCTTCGGAAATTAAAAATCAAATATAAACTCTGTGATTGCTCTTACTACGCCATCAGAAAGAACGTCAACGATATTTATCTGAAGAAAAAATTGAAAGGCAGGGGTCGCTTGCGGCCTACCACACTATTGACAATTCTACTTGAGATCTATTCTCATATATATATATATATATATATATATATATATATATATATATATATATATATATATGCATTTCCATGACTAGCGTGTACTTCTGTCGTTCCATCATAGCCGATATATGAAAGGCCCCAACAGTGGACTGCGCATATAAATTGAAACGGACTGGTTTATGGGCAGCGACCAACGTTTTATGAGCTCGGGTAGAGGGGCAGCTGCGTCCTACGGCTAACATCATCGGGACCATGTATGGTTTTAAGCTGGAAAAGGGGAGTGGGAGGGAGTTATTTCTTCACTGGATTTTCATCCACTAGAAGCGCTGTATGTGACCTTCACCTACCCCTCACCCCCTCTCAAACCAAGCAAGCTATCACAAACCCCTACTGTTTCATGCGTATACTTCTTCAATTATCTTACTGGTTTCCAGAAAGTATAGATTGTTCTGGATTTTATACTCTGAAATCAGCGCGAACAACTCCGCTATACGTCCGAGAAATAACATTGATTTGTTCTGGACTTTCATGTCCTTGTACGTTTGTTCCAGTTAAAGGCTTAGCATGGTCAAATTTATAAATAAAGGGCATTTTATAAAATACAAATCATAGGTTTTTTTTTCTTTCAACATTGGTAGCATTTTACAACATCATTAGTGTTATTTTCTAGGTATTGATAATATCTATCAAACGTGACAGCTGCAGATCACATGAGTTAACGTATGAATACATGAAAGTACTTTAGTAACTTTCTTAGTTTTCAACTAAAGTCCTTCCAATGAACTTGATCTGCATTAGTCCATGGATCTTGAAAATATTCTGAACATATATAGGCACCCCATCATGTTTGATCGCCTTAAAGCTAGTTATTTTTTTTAATATCCCTTAAAACTTTTGTTAAAAACATTATATAAAGAGGTTAGCTACATTTATAAAAACTATCAAATCTACATTCCAATTTTATCAAGAATAGTCTTTAAAAATATTAAAGCATATGCTTTTTCGCTCAATATTAATAACAAAATATTATAAATGTTATTGTATAAGTATTGATAATATCGAATCTCGCAAATATCAAATACATGACTTGATGTATGAATCCAGGAAAGAAGATTTAGTAAGTTTTCTAGATGTCAGATAAGGCCCTTGATATATAAATTGGTTTGTACCTAGTATACATATATATAAATATCCGTTATAACTGGCTTGTAAAATAGTGTAATATAAAGATGGTGTCTATATTTAGCCTACAATTTTTAAAATAATATTATATTTTGACATGACTCTACTTATACAAATTTAATAAAATTGTGTGGGCCTAAGCGTTAGGTTATATATGGAAAGGGAGTTAGTATGAACTGACTGTTATACTGGTGGAAAGTTAGACATACAGTCATTCAAATCCTGTACCCAGGTATTTAATAACTTTAGTACATCAGCAGCAATAGCCTTATCAACAAGGTTTCTATTTAATTGGAAGGCAAATAGGCCCAGAGAGCTAACGCATTTTAAGAGACATCAATACTCAATATGTAACTCCTCAGAGAACTAGTCTATACTATTAACTAGGTGACTTAAGTTATTTTCTTCAAGCTAAGAGAAAATAGAGTATCAGCATTTAACGGCAAGGGTGACAATTATGAAGGAGCTATTTCAGAGCGTAAAACGGAGCACGTAAGGCGTGGTAAGAGACAACTAACACCTGGGTACTTAGGTCTTCCTCTTTCTAAGTGACATACTACCAGGTAGAGCTTAGGGCTCTTTAATAAATTACATCCAATCATAGAATAAACCACTAGAGTCTAGCCACACCATTGCTAGTCAATTTACAAACAAGTTTTCATACTATGTTCACTCGTGAGTCCAACTTACAAACGCCGAGACCAAGGTTACGTCTGCTTAAGGCCCTTAGCCCTGTCGAGTGCAAGTCTAAAACCCTTTTTGTGGGATGGTGGGCAGGAGGGTGAAAGGCGTGGCGTGGCTTCACAACCGAAAAAGTATCCTTTCGCGCCAACAAGAACAGGTGGATGAAGGAAAACGTAGATGGCGCTAGCTACCGGACAGGTCTTACGGAAAAATCATACGTTTGTAAATATCAGTTTTCTCGAGAAAGAGTGAAATGTTTATGTTAATATTTTCAACACCTCTTCTAAGATAATGTATCGATGTTTATTAATTGTTAAATTTTCTTATTTCTTGCTATGAAGCCGGCAGTTTTCTATTAAAAAATGACTATTTTATCTATATGTGATCACTGTTAAAATGATATAGGAGGTGTGTATATAAAAAGTATAACTTAATCAACATGTTTCTATTATTGAACAAACCGTTTCCGAAAAGAAAATTGCAAAACAATAAAAATTCTTGAAATTAATCGTTTGTTCTCATGGCTCTGCATTTCCACGCCAAATGAAAAGGGCCAATCACCTTAATGTGTTCGTATGAACATGGCTGGGTATTAACCTAATTGGGCATCCCAGAGATAGTAGAAGAAACTAGATAAAACTAGATTAAAACCTGAGAAACTGGTATAACCTGCAAATTGGACCAGAATGTCCCGTGGACACCTTAAGGACAACCGCCTACATTTACTTTAATATGCATACAAGCTGTATAAGAATAAAGTGAGTCAGCAAAAATCAGCATATGCTAAACTATCAAAGTAAGTTACACTAGAATAAAGATAGCGTATTTAAAAATAGCCAATCAGACCTAATTAGGTCATAAACAGTTCCAAACTATTCCCTAGCAACTAGGTCCGGGCATCTTCGAGTTTCACTAAGAGGTATAGTATAATAGCACATACTTTAACAAAGCATCACAACTTACCTCGTAGAGATTAGTATTATGGTAAATAAACGCTAATTACAGTTGACTTAACTGAATATCTGATACTCAAAAATAAGACAATTTTGATCAGAGCATGACAAAGCTATTATTATCCAACTCAATCATACCACAAATAAACTGTCGATAAGCGACTCATATGATCTGGGAATGAGCTGAGGGCTACAACATCTAGGCTCGTTAGCTTAATTAAGCTTAGATCTGATTATAAAACATAAATATAATATAAGAAAACAGACAGTTGTTTAGCGACGATTATGATTAACAGCCCAATATGGACAATAATATAATCTGAAGTCCTAAATATACAAGCTTTAAGTTGACATCATACGATACAAGCTTTAAGTTGAAACCATACGATACAAGCTGGTTCTCTTGATCCTCCGGGTGGTGTCCGCCACGAACAAGTCTTGCGCTGGCTCGAAGTAGAGCTGTGCGGGTGGTCCTCGGTAATAGGAAAGACGCCAACTTAGAAGAGTGGTATTACCTACTGTGTTTTTTATTATTATTAGCGGGTGACTCGTTTTATGTGTTTCAAAACTAGCACATGACTTTAAGAACAGGAGGTAGGGGATACGACCAATCAAATCAAACAACCAATGCTAATGGTTTGAACTTGGAGTGGAGGGGATGATGGCATGACAACGCAGAGCTGAAGCGCTATGATGTAGGTCGGGATTGTTGATAGCATTAAGGAAAGACCCAGCCAAGGAAACGAAGATCGGGCCGAAATCCCTGAGATGGAGAGCTGCTGGATGTAAATACCAGGTGGGTTTCGGTGAGTCAAATTGCATCATTTGTAATAGTTGTTCCTCGTAGATTTTCTGAGGGTTAACAATGTCTGTATGTGTGGGCTGGTTCCTATTAGACTGGCATATAAGTTTCACCCATAAAAACAAACATATAATTTTGTTAATTACAATAATAACACTTTATATTTAATTTTAAAACAAATTGTTGAAAGATGATTAACTAAATTCAAATTTTTAAAACTAAATTATTTGTAAACTATCTTAAACTTATTTGTTATTTGTAAAAATAAAAACGCATTTTTATATATCATGAGAAAATATTCACAGATTCCCATTTTAAATTCCATTTTCAAGGTAAATTTCCAAAACAAACAAATTTTCTATAAATTGCTGTAAGTAAACTACTCTTAAATTAATTTATTTGAGATAAATGAGGATACGTTAGTAGTGATATGTGAAATAGTCTTCCGATAACAATTTTGAACTAAATCGTTAACGTCATTTTTTAAAATATTCAAATTAAAAATAGCAGTCATTAGTAAGCAACTCTTTAAAAAATTCCCCCCAAAACAAGTCTACAGCATTATTTGTCGTGTTCATGTCAAACACTCCCAAGATACCCATTGGAACCAAGTCGTTAGGGACATTTCTTTAATATTTCAAGATTTTGGTAAATCAGCTATCAGTTAACTACCAATAAATGAGTTTTTACACCACCACCTACTCCCCAAAAAAATCTACAGTATTAATAATTGTCATGACAAACATTCCCAAGATACCCATTTGGAACTAAATCGTTAAAGTGATTTGTAAAATATTTCAAGGTTTTGAAAAAAAAAGTCTTCAATAATCTTCCCTTCAATGAATTTTTGCCCAAAACATAATTAATTGTGTCTTATTAAACAAATTCAAGATATGCATTCAAAACAAAATTGTTTGTGCGATTTTTGAAAAATTTCTAATTCCAAAAAATTACTCATCAGTAAAATATCCTTAATTGAAGGACTAAAGTAAAAAAAAAAATTGTTGTGATGTAGCCCTATAATATCTAAATATCAATTTTGAATAAAATCCATCAAACTGTTTTGAATCCTTGGCCAGGGACAGACTGATAGACAGACAGACATGGGAACACACAAAATTGTAAAATCCACATAAAACGTAAAAATGTATCATACACTCGAGGTCTATTTTTTCACGATTCATGACCCCCCCCCCCCCCCCCCCCCCCCCCCCGAATCTTAAAAAGTGGTTTTTGAATCTCTGTCTGTCTATACCACCAACTAGAGCCTAAATTACTTTACAGATCGGGCTAAAACTTGGTATCTAGGGTTTCCATAGTGTTGATCAGAGGGATATTTTTTAAATTGGATATCTAAACCTAAAATTAAGGGTAGTTTACTGAAGGGCAAAAAGAGAAAAAGTAGGTTTTTTTCCAAATTGGCTATAAAGATTTGGATTAAATTTCATTTATAAACATTTATAAAGATTCCAAAAAAAATGGCTACCCTCAATATTTCAGCAAAGTGAATTTAAGGGCTCCAGTCTGATGCGTAAATTATATTTTTTTATCATATCTCCTAAATTATTTGAGACATGAAATTACTTATCATTACAAATATGTATATCTATTTATAATACAAATATTTTATTCGAAGCATATTTTTATGAAACTAATAACTTTCAAGCGATAAGCAAATATTTTTATTTTTTAACTTTTCGAACACAAAAGGTAAAGTATTACGACCGTAAAAACATCTAACCTGAAATTTTGATGGATGTCGACGTTTCATGACCCCCCCGAACCCTAAAAAGTGTTATTTGTAATGCCGTCTGTCTGTGTGTCTGTTCAAACTTAAAATTAAACATGGTTTAATAAATGGTGAAAAGAGAAAAAATCGATTTTCTCAAAATCGGCTTTAACTATTTTGATTAAAATTCGTATCTAGGCGTTGATTAAGATTATAAATAAACTGGCTATTTTCATTTTCCCATGAAAATGATTTTTAGGGTACTTTACAGAAGCTGAAATTTTTGTATCTCCGCAACTATTTGAGATACTAAATAGCATATCATTGCAAAATTGTAGTACTATTAAAAATAAAAAACCTTTGAATGAAATATATTTTTTATAAAAACCAACCGTTTCTGAGATATTGGCAAATATATTAATACAATTTTGTGAGCTCTAGTTGTAAAGAGATACTATTTAAGTTTTAATGCAATAATTATCCAATGCCATAGAGTAATTAAATATAAGTCTCTAAAAAATGTTATGTTGCTTTTCCTTAAATATCTTGGGAGAAATGTTTGTACAACAATGATCTATCTCCATTTTAGACTTAATAGTCAATATTTACATTTTTTATTGGTCAAAATTTATGAATGAGGAATTTAATAGCAATGCGATGACATGAAGATGTGCAACACCTAAAAAAATGTCGAAAATTTTAACCGGAAGTTGAAATTTAATATGAAGTGTTATCCCTTGTGGACCCAATATTGATCTTTTTTTATTGGTCCAAACATACAAATAAGGACCTTAATTCTTTAAAAATAAAATAATAAAATTTAACACCGGGATTCAAAAAATGTTTTACATAAGAATAATGCAATTTATGCTTGGATTTGCTAGTATATAATATTTCGTTTCACATATATTGAGTTCTGAGTAAATATCTCCATTTTTAAACAATAGCGCGAGAAAGTCCGTGGGGAGTTCCGTACCATTTATTTCTCTTGATATGAGAGAGTAAATATAGCGAAAAAGAAGTCCGTAAGTCATACATACCAATGAAGAAATTAATAATCTTAAATACACGTGCTACCCACTTCGTTGGCCGCATAATCTAGGGCGCCACTCTCACAATAGACTAGACTGCCAGAGATGGGGAGATCGATGTTCGATACCGGACGGGTGTACTGAGAGTAGTTTATCCTAAATGGTTTCTCACTTTGTCTTTCGTTCCACACAAATGAGGGTAAACTTTCTCCAAATTCAACCTTCCCATCCCAAACACCTTAGCGTGATTAGTACACAAGATTATAACATGAATGGGTAGTAAGACGCGATTTTAAAACCAAAATTTGTTTCTACTTATTATGTGCTATGTTGAGCCATCCGGTAAATATTCCTCTGATTAATCGCAGAACTAATCTGTATTCAAAAAGAGAAGCCGACATCAGGTACTCTCCGAAGAAGGATCAAGGGTGTTTATGCCCCAAGTGTATGGTTACTCCTCCAATCCCGTCCCAGGAAGAGACGAACCATTCTAGTCGTCTGTTACTTAAACATTCACGAGCACCTGTGAGGTCGACTCAAGTTGGTTGTAATTAGCGCTACACTGAGCTCTAATGACTAAACTTCGAGTAAGAGGTTGCCTTCTAGCTGGAGGTTAGTAGGGGGGAGATGAAGATTATCCCTGCTTTGTGACTTACACACGCACTTCAATCAGGGGAACTATGGCAGCACTGTTCAACAACTGTCAAGGTGTTGCCTTGTTTTACCCTCCTTAGTCTTGGAGTAATTAGACGGTGATGGAGTGCTCCCAAAACCGCTGTCAATATTATAGACAAGCATTGACTTACACGGCTTTGTCCGGAAGAAATATTTTAGGAAATATAGTTAAAAGGTTAAAAAGTTGTGTAGGTACAAAAAATAGGTAAAAAGTAAATCTTATAAAAAAATTAAAATACTAAAAGGTTTAAGTAAAAAGGATAAAAGTTTAAAAAGGCTTAAAAGTGTTAAAAGGGCATTATGGGGGAAAATGATAATATATTGTGTTAGGATAAAGAGGTGTAAAAAGGTGCAAAAGGGTCAAAATGAGTTAAAATGGTAAAAAGTATATCAAAAAAATTATTTGGGCCTTTTTCACCCCATTAACCCTGCTTAACCTTTTAACTCAATTTACTCTTTTTATTAATTTTGCCTTTTTTACCTTTTTATCCCTTATACACCATGTTACCCTTTTTATTAATTTTGCCTTTTTTTACCTTTTTATACCTTATACACCATGTTGCCCTTTTTACCCTTTTGGAACTTTTACCCTCTTCTTAACATTATTAAACTTTTTATCCCTTTTACCCCTTTTAACCTTTATATCCTTTTTATTTTTATTAGATTTATTTTTTCCCTTTACCTTCTTTGCTTTTTTGCCCTTTTTGAAATGTTTACCCTTTTGGCTCTTTTTCCATATTTGACCTTTTTTCTCTTTTAAACTCTTTTAGACCTTTCAATTTATTTTATCCTTTTTAGCTACAGCCTTAAATTTATGAGTAAAGAATGCCCTTAGCACAGGACTAATCCTGGATATTTCAGTGGTATAACATTGGCGCGCTAAGACAAACGTCCTTAGCTCGATTCCCATGTCCAGGTAATATTTTTCAACTAATCTATATTAATTAAGTTATTAGTAATACAAATAGGAAGAAGTAATTTTCTTCAAGAACGCCCCCCAATCTAGACAGCTCTAGGTATATCTTAGGGAGTAAATAATACGCCCTCGATTTCTCGTACCAACTTTACAGGAGCTATTTAATCAGGCTTCCCCTCTTTGTGAGAATTTCCTAAGACAGATTATCGAAATGTTTGCCTCGAGAAATCCATCTTACGTCAAGGGAGTTTTACTACACCGAGAATATATTACTTCCTCTTGTCCATAAGACGCTATTCATAACGGTCGAGGCAAGGCCCTTTGTCCAAAGTTTGATCTATAGAGAAGAAATTACTCAGCACAGTTCAAGAGGAATATTGGGTCCTTGATGAATCTGGGGGTTTGTGGGGGGTGGGGGTAGGATGCGGGGAAGGTGGAAGTTCGCTGAAGGAGGGATTGGATGCTTTCATAACTAATATGGACTTTCTTGTGTCTTTCCAAAAAATATGTATATAATATGGTTATCAATATTAGTGAATCAGCTCTTTTCGACGAATGTTTTTAAATTTATTTCTCTGACATTCACCATTATTGTATAAGATATATTTTACCTGAGCTGTGTAGATTATTTTAAAAACCAAAACAATTTTTTTTTTAGCAAAAAGTACATTCCATTCATCCTTAAAGTTAGTGGTATGATAGATAACACTATGGACCTATCTTATAAGCTACTAGCATAAGTGCCCGGCGTTGCCTGGGGTAACCCTTTTCTTTGCTTTAAACTGACAGAAAAAAAATCTCTTTGTATTATTTGTCCCGACTCAGTTTTTATTAGATTTTAAAAAATCTAGTCAAAAATTTAAAATTACAGCTTCTAAGTGCACAGGTGCTAATCATTTTAAAATTTCAGCTTTTCTGCTTGAGATAGATATCGCGCAATGCTCATGACAAACAGATAAATTCTTCATTTTATTAATACAGAAGATACCATTGTAGAACCTAACCAATTAGGCTATATACATTTCAGGGTAAGTGGAGAGTACATAATTTTTATTTTCATTTAATTAATATTTTAATTTCCTTTATAGTTTTGACTTTAAAATGCCTGATGTAAGTAGGACGAAACTTAGTCATAAATAAATTACATACGAGCAATGGCTTAGAAAAAAGGGGGTCTCGACCTTCATGAGATTAACTAGGCCCTTCTTGGAATTTGTTGTACTCACCTTTAGAGGGGGGTCCACAAATACATATAAAAACCTAGTGTTTAAGTCTTTTTTTTACTCATACTACAGTTTTAATTGTACATGTCATCAAACAAATACTGTATATTTTTAATGAATATTTTAATATTCACCTTCAAAAACACCTTGTAAAACTTCCGATTGTAAAATTAACTCTGTCAACATTCCAAATACTGTACTTATTTTCTCATACATTCATATTGGTATTGAAAAACAAAAGACGTTTCTTGGAACGAACCGAGTAAGTGGGGTCCAAGAAAATGAGGCATACATTTTTACTACCACCTGTAAGATCCTACTTGAGGAATCAACACATGAAAAGAGCAGCTTAAGTAACAGAACTATCAGTAGTGAAGTTTGTAGTTTATGTTGGTAGGTTTACTAGCCTTCTTCCACCCATTATCTCAACATACTTACTTACTCCAAAAGTTATTTGCTATCTATGAAAAGATTGAAAGAAAGGTAAGGGTTGGGGGGTCTGCAACCCCTATCCCCAGAATTTGTTAGTGGACCCTCCCTATAAAATGAGCTTTCCATTCTCTTGCATATGAGTGAGAAACAAACCAAAAATATCACATAAAAACAAGTATTATATTTTGTTGTCTATCAATAATAATTGAATTGATTTAGGCTTACTAAACCTTAACGTCACATCACAAAATTTGAGAAATGTTCTAAGATATTCTTGGATGATCCTTACATTAAAAGTAAATTTTATTAAGCTAATATAACATATTTAACAAATTCCCAACTCTCAATTGGTCCACATTCTAATAATTATTTTTTTAACATACAAATTACTTTTCAAGTATTTATGCATTAGACTTAGAAATTACTTTTACGTAAGGCATCAGCCTTAACGTCCCACCTCACCGTGGTTGATTCATTATGGAAGCCTACAGGATCAGGTATTCTGGGTCAGATCCCAGGAAGGGGATAAACTAATTTATTTAAATATTTTATGTTTTCAATCTGGTATCATGATAGTTTAAGCTGTGGTGGTAGGTAGAGCTGTGTGTTCATAAATAAAGACAACATATTTGTATTCAGGTTTAAAAAAAAAGGCTAGTTGCTAATATATAAGAAGGTAGGTGTTATGAGAGTAACTAAGAGAAATGCTCCAAAATTTGTCTTGGTTAATATCATTACTATTAGTTCTGCAAACAAAACACCTCGCTACCTCCATTCAAAATATGCTAAGTATATCATATTAAAAATTATGTCATGTCCATATTGTTACTACAGTCTTAACATTTCTCTTTGGATTTAAAGTTAAATTATGATCTATAACTTTCCCTTGTATTTGAAGTACTCCTAGAAGAGAGTAGTATTGTGATCGTAAAATAAATCTAACTTGAAATTTTGATAAATATCGACGTTTCATAAACTCCTGAAACAGAAAAAGTTGTTTTTGCGATGCTCTCTGTCTGTATTTCGGACTAGAGCTGAAACTATTTTACCAATCGGGTTAAAACTTGGTATCTGAGGTTTTCATCGTTTAGAGGGTTTTATGAAATTAGATATCCAACCCTAAATTTAAGGGTCTTTACTGAAATACACAAAAAGATCAAATCGATTTTCTCAAAAGTTACTCAAGCGACTTTTACTAAATTTGGTATCTAGTCATTGCTTAGCATTAAAAACAAAATGGAAACTCTTGTTTTCCTATGAAATCGACTTTAAAGTGTAGCCCAAACTCTCGGATTAGAGGGGCCCAAATACAAATAAATGAAAACAACAAAAGGATAAGTTAAGATATGTAAATTAGAGTGGGCAGTGAGAGTAATTATTTTTGATAATGCTGGACCCGTAATACGTCCCAATGCAAAAAAAAGGAAACACGGTCCTCCTTACAACAAAATATAAATATGAGTAAAAATATTAAGTTAAAAGGGGAGATGCCAGGGTAATATGATAGCATAAACTAGGGATAACCAGACTTAATTATATATATATAAAGACGGCAGGTCAAAAAATAGAGTTTTATTATATGAATGCAATATTTAACAATATGATATATTTGGGCGTGATATTCACTTATTCTTTTTATTTTTGATATGATTTTATATTACAACATAATATTATAAATGCCCTTTCACCAGTAATTCCTTGAAACATAACAAGATTAAAAAATTTAAATGTAAATAAAATTTTAATTTATACTTTATGATTATGAAAATCATACTCAACGTTTAACATAAATAATTTCGACATCTTGTTCATACAGATATCTCTAAAAGGTAAAGTCTTTTACTTTTATCATTGTGAACTCCAAATAGAATAGTTTACTTTTTATATTTATACACAACTAACAATATTTCGCGCATTAACATTTGAATGTTCTGGCACAATGTCCGTACTGAATCCTTCACAATAAATCAAAATAAATATTTATAATTCCTAAGTCATAAGTCTAAGTTTAAATTTAATTTTTTTTGAACACACAGATTACGCACGGCATTACCATTAATATGAAAATGTTCTTGACTTAATGTCCTTACTTAAATCTTCCAAACATATCATTAATAATTTATAAGTCATAAATAAATTTAAGTTCGTTAAATATTCTAAGTTTAAATTTGATGTTCACACACCACATACTTTGACAAAAAAAAAAAATATATATAAATAAATATGTAAATAAATATCCGAAAGAGAATTTTGATATAAAAAAAAAAATATAAGAAAAATATATTATGCCAAAAATGAATTTCTCCTTACATCTTTTCTATTAAACAAGTCCTTGAAGCCTAAGCTTCGTCCGTCTGCTTCCAGACCTGGCCTAAGAGTGACGCCATAGTTTTCTGGGCGGTCTTTTATACGGTGCAAACTTCATGAACACAAGAGACAGGATCCACAAAGGGAGGGGGGGAACGTGCGTGACCATGGAAACATCGGTATTATTCGAGAAGCCGAACTCGTGTATTCTAGAACGAAAATTCTCTTCTTCTGGGGTAGGCGAAGGTTGGCAATATGCTAGCGAACTCTAGCGGGGCGTGTCCGAACTCTTGTTTCACACAGGCAGTCGTTGACCGGTTGAAGTAGGGGCTGGATGTGTTTACGTTTTCTCGACTGTAGCCGGGATGGTGATATTGGGTAAGTAATATTTTGATGACTCGTTGAATAACATTAGCTTGTAGCCATATGAATGCTACAAATCTCCCCCTCTTGATCAGGTGAAGGTGTGTGTGGGGGGAGGTGGGGGGTAGCATCCCCGACTCTCTCCTGCGCCATGGGTTGAAGAAGGTCCACAGAAGTACTTCCATTGCTTGTTAGACGTCGTGATGATCGCCGGCCATTGCAGTCCCATCATACTCGGTGGGTCCCAGTAATCAGTAAGTAGCGTCTCTAGCCGTCCGCCGCCCCATAGTGGACTGGTACGTCATTCGCCAATGCGCTGACTTGTACTTCAGCTCCCAAGCTGACTACAGATGAGGTTGCCGATGCCTCCTTCTATGTCCCAGAGTTGTTTCCCCTCGGCCATTCATTCGGCCACGCACATAAGAAAGGAAAAAGGTGTATGGAAGATGCCGGAACACAGGAGTTCATGAAGCTGCACATAAGAGACACAAGTTAGAGTTCATAAAACTTAGAGTGACACATTTGAGTCTTAACGCAGGGTCTTCTTAATCTTCTCGAAGATTACCTGCATCCGTTGGCCACATGACTACCTCCTCGCTCTCATCCGAGGATATAAGAAAACAATACCATTGCACAAATAGTCACAACAAACTGTTTCCTCTTGTACACAGGGTTCATTATGCTTATCTCACACGAGATTGTGGCCACCATCTTGTACGTCGTCGGACTGGCTTCTCCAAGATATCTTGATGAAGTCCCACACAATTTCATGTCCATTTTTGCCTCGGGCCCGGGCTTGCATCATGGATAAACTTAAACCTACGAGCTAACTTATAACTAAATATCAATAACACTTAACCTAAATCACACGACTTGCCGTCTGTTATCCCTAGTGACTCTTAGGCTGGCGCTCTTAATGTGGCTGACATGAGCACGTCTTGTCTCTGAAGCGTCGGCGACTTTCTGGAGGAGGACCGTGACAGGGGTGAGAAACTTATTCAGCTCCCATGGGCCACACCACCTGGGACACAGCTTCGCTGATCTTTTGTCGACCGCGGAGCTCAAGGGAAAATTTTTACACAGGACAAGGTCGCCAACTTTAAATGAAACGGGAATCCTACCTTTATTATATACATTAGCCACCCTCCTCTGTGCCTTCCTAAGGTGATCTAAGGCACTTCTACACTTCTCCTCCAGGGATACCTCATCACTATCCTCTAACAACGGGTGGATGTCCCAGATATTGAAAAGGGGGTGAATCAGCTCCCGTCCTAGGAACACAGAAGATGGCGAACATCCGGTCGATTCGTGGTAGGCAGAATTAAATGCCATATTCAGGAAATCTAACTCCTGATCCCACTTCAGTTGATTTTGACTATGAAAAATCGTCAAGGCTATTCCTAGATTTCTGTTAAAACGTTCAACGTGGTTAGGCCCCGGGTGGTAAGGACTGGTGGTGATATGTCTAATGCCCCACTCGAAGCACATGTCATGAAAAGAGACAGATCTAAAATAGGGTCCGTTGTCACTAACTATGGCTCGGGGAGCCCCAAAGAATGCCCAAACACGCCGACACAGGGCGTTAACAGTAGTCCTAGCTTTCATGTTACGTAGAGGAATCAACATCACGAATTTAGAGAAGGCGTCAACCAAAACGAGAATACAAGTGTTTCCCAGAGATGACCGGGTGATAGGCCCCACATAATCAACGAACACTTTCTCCCAGGGGCGTTGGGCTACATCGGCCGAATGTAGTCCAACCCTGGAATTATGGGCTGGTTTGGCCATCTGACAATCCTCGCAGCGATTCACCCAATCCTTAACGTCCTGATATTGTCCAGGCCAAAAGAACTCTCGAGAAATTTTCCTAACTGTCTTTAATACACCAAGGTGACCTCCAAATATAGAATTATGAAAATATTTCATTAACATGGGGCGTACAGCCACAGGAACAACGACCTTCCTACCTTTCCCTTTAGCCAGGGAGATAACAAGCAAATCCTTCCATATCGAATATTGCCCCACTTGTTCCCCTTTTTGGATCCTATCCATGATTTCACGGCACCATGGGTCACTTCCCTGATGATCCCTGATAGAAACAAAGGACTCGGGGATTGACTTTATCACACATGAAGCTGGCATAACTTCCTCTGAACCAATAGGGTCACGGTCTTCCGCCATGCGTGAAAGAGCATCCGCAGTAACATTGAGTTTCCCGGATATGTGATGGGTCGAGAATCTAAATCGGGACAACCTCCAAACCCACCTTCCTACTTTACCTAATTGCTTTGGATGGTTCCACATCCAAGCGAGCGCCTGGTTATCCGTATACAGTTCAAATTTTCTCTGTTCTAAATAATCAGCGAACCGTTCTATACCATAAACACAGGACAAGCATTCTTTCTCATAGGCGCTGTACCTCCTTTCGGCCTCGGTGAGTGTCCGGCTAGCGAACGCCACCGGCCTGACACCCTCCGAAGTCCTCTGGGACAGCACAGCCCCTAGAGCAACCGCCGAAGCATCAACGTGAAGAAGGAACGGCATAGAAAAGTCAGGCATTCTCAATACCTCGGGCGAGATGAGTTTCTCTTTTAAAAGATTGAAAGCACGAGCCTGCTCCGCCCCCCAACTAAAGGTAACACCCTTCTTTTTTAAGGAGTTAAGGGGCGCGGCAATCTCAGAAAAAGATGGAATGAACCTAGCATAATACGCGCACATGCCGATGAAACGCATGACACCCTTAAGATTCCTAGGTGGGGGGTATTCAACGATAGGGCGGATGCGCTCAGGGTCAACGAGAAGATTTCCAGAACAGATTACATAGCCCAAATATTTAATGGAAGACTTCGCCCACGTGACTTTATCTGGGTTAACAGTTAAGCCTACCCTACGCAATCGACCTAATACTTCCTCTAAATGCTTCACATGATCACTCATAGAGTCGCTGTACACACATATATCATCTAAATAATTGAATACGTACTTAAACTTGATATCAGAAAGGACGTGATCAAGGACCCGACTCAATGCTTGTCCACCTATACTACAACCCAAGGGAACACGATTAAATTCATACTGCCTCCAAGGGGTGACAAATGCCGTATATTTCTTTGATGACTCGACCAGGGCGCATTGCAAAAAACTTGCATTAAGGTCAATTAGACTGAATACCTTCGCTCTACCTAGGTGCTGAAAAGCTGAGTCAATACTCGGCATTGGGTAAGGGTCGAATTGAATTTTTTTGTTTATTTTCCTATAGTCTACAACCAATCTATAACCATCCCCTTTCTTGGGTATAATAAATGCGGGACTGGCATAGGGAGAATTAGACGGACGTATGACTCCTTTGGATTCTAGATCCTCAATCAACTCTCTGAAAATCTGCATTTTGGGGGGGGCACACGTGTAGGGACCTGACCTCACAGGGACGTTGTCCTCAACCACAATCTCATAAGGTAATACATCACATTTACCAAGTCTGGGGGTAATAACATCAGAAAATCTTGAAATAATACCATTAATAATATCTTCGTCCCTATTTATGATGTACATGGAAGAAAACTTAGAGGAGCGACAAAAAGCAATTTTATTCCTTGGGGAGAATCCAAAAGTTAATTCTCCCAGACTCGAATTAATTATAGCTCCAGTTTCCCACAAAAAATCGTTTCCCAATATTATATCGTAGGGTAGGGCCGGTACACAAAACAAACTTCTTTTCCAAGAAAATCCAGCAATTTTAATGGACAAAACTACCTTCTTTCTAGCTAGTAACAAATCCCCATTTCCCACAACGAATGGCTTCGTAACTATCCTTTCAATAGGAATTTTCCTCAACCCAATTATACTATCTAGAAAACTAGAGTTGATAAAAGATCCACTAGAACCAGTATCCAGTAGGGCCGATCCGGTATTTGACCCAATCGTAACCACTACAACAGGAGGAAGGGGACAGGTCTGTTTATAATCCTTACGCGAGATGGGCCCCTTTTCAACACCCCGCGTTAAGCGTTTCCCCCTAAACAATCACGTTGGTAGTGCCCAAAACGACCACAACGAAAGCACTTAATATGAGATATATCTGCCCTTCTAATAACACCAATCGGCCTCCGGGACTGCCTAGCTAAAGGATCAACATTAGAGGGAGCAGTAGCTGAAGCCGATACCACCCTATTTTGAGGGGAGTTATTATGAACTCGCGCTGGGTAGTCTTCGAGATATTCTTTTTCTGCTAACAATGAACCCTCGATATTAAATGCCAAAGAATATAATTCTGTCAGGGTGGTAGGTTTGTTTGAAAATACAAAGTGTCTCCTAGTTAACGGCGAAACATTCTCTAAAATAATCTCTACTACTTCTTCCTCGGCGAGATTTAAATTTAATATCTCTGCGGCTTCTGAAATAGCCAGGACGAACAACCGGAACGGTTCCTGGGGCCGCTGAAAGCGCCGTACCATTTCCTTACAAAGTCTCTCCTTCTCTCTCTTTGAGCATAAAGATTCAAGGATGCGGCCCTTTACTATATTCCAAGGAAGTCCTAATTGTAAACATTCAGAAACTAGGTGTGCTAAAAAACCCGAAGTTCTCCCTAAACATAACGTCAGGAACTCAACATCATCCACTAGTCTAAGTTTAGCAACTCTATTTGCCTCTAATAGGAAATTAAATAAGGCCGAACAAGACTGACCGTCACAAACTTGAAGTAGTTTTAAACGCTCACCTGCCACCTTACTCTGAATTTTCGAGGTGGCCGTAATCTGCTGATAGTTAACAGAAGCCCTGGGGGGAGTAACTTGCTCACGAGCCCTATTGAACTCTAAAAGATCTGATTTGCCTGGCTCGGAATCTTCCAGAGGGGGCTGGCTAATGCTTTGTCTAATATTAATATTATCAGTGTCGCTGGACTTACTGATACTTTCTGACAGCAGGGACCGCAATACACCAACAGTAGCCTCTGGGGGGAATGAGATGCCTCTCTCCTTGAGCTCCCGGCGAAGATCCACTGAATTCAGTCTGTATACATCTGATCTGCTGTTAACCACGCTCCCAGGTGCGGTGTCCATGTTGGATGATAAGTTCATGAAACAAAAGGTCAAAGCATTAATATTATATTGAACGCACACTTGCACGCACTCTATAGCAGAGTCGCGCAGCTTTGTAGCCCAAACTCTCGGATTAGAGGGGCCCAAATACAAATAAATGAAAACAACAAAAGGATAAGTTAAGATATGTAAATTAGAGTGGGCAGTGAGAGTAATTATTTTTGATAATGCTGGACCCGTAATACGTCCCAATGCAAAAAAAAGGAAACACGGTCCTCCTTACAACAAAATATAAATATGAGTAAAAATATTAAGTTAAAAGGGGAGATGCCAGGGTAATATGATAGCATAAACTAGGGATAACCAGACTTAATTATATATATAAAGACGGCAGGTCAAAAAATAGAGTTTTATTATATGAATGCAATATTTAACAATATGATATATTTGGGCGTGATATTCACTTATTCTTTTTATTTTTGATATGATTTTATATTACAACATAATATTATAAATGCCCTTTCACCAGTAATTCCTTGAAACATAACAAGATTAAAAAATTTAAATGTAAATAAAATTTTAATTTATACTTTATGATTATGAAAATCATACTCAACGTTTAACATAAATAATTTCGACATCTTGTTCATACAGATATCTCTAAAAGGTAAAGTCTTTTACTTTTATCATTGTGAACTCCAAATAGAATAGTTTACTTTTTATATTTATACACAACTAACAATATTTCGCGCATTAACATTTGAATGTTCTGGCACAATGTCCGTACTGAATCCTTCACAATAAATCAAAATAAATATTTATAATTCCTAAGTCATAAGTCTAAGTTTAAATTTAATTTTTTTGAACACACAGATTACGCACGGCATTACCATTAATATGAAAATGTTCTTGACTTAATGTCCTTACTTAAATCTTCCAAACATATCATTAATAATTTATAAGTCATAAATAAATTTAAGTTCGTTAAATATTCTAAGTTTAAATTTGATGTTCACACACCACATACTTTGACAAAAAAAAATAAATATATAAATAAATATGTAAATAAATATCCGAAAGAGAATTTTGATATAAAAAAAAAAAATATAAGAAAAATATATTATGCCAAAAATGAATTTCTCCTTACATCTTTTCTATTAAACAAGTCCTTGAAGCCTAAGCTTCGTCCGTCTGCTTCCAGACCTGGCCTAAGAGTGACGCCATAGTTTTCTGGGCGGTCTTTTATACGGTGCAAACTTCATGAACACAAGAGACAGGATCCACAAAGGGAGGGGGGGAACGTGCGTGACCATGGAAACATCGGTATTATTCGAGAAGCCGAACTCGTGTATTCTAGAACGAAAATTCTCTTCTTCTGGGTAGGCGAAGGTTGGCAATATGCTAGCGAACTCTAGCGGGGCGTGTCCGAACTCTTGTTTCACACAGGCAGTCGTTGACCGGATGAAGTAGGGGCTGGATGTGTTTACGTTTTCTCGACTGTAGCCGGGATGGTGATATTGGGTAAGTAATATTTTGATGACTCGTTGAATAACATTAGCTTGTAGCCATATGAATGCTACAAAAGGCTCTTTACATAAGCATAAATTTTCAATGTTGATCATAAATACACAACTACAGTGTGATCCACTCTGGACTGAAAACCTATTATGTGGAATATAAGATGAGCGAAAAACACACTTGGAACGGTTCTTTATTTCATGACGAATCAGTAGACTTGGAAGAACATGTCTTCCCGCCAGCTTTCAAGCTGGGCGCCGCATTGACGCGCCATCTTTCTGGACATTAGCAAGGGAGTGTCTCGTCAGACAGTGTAAGCGAGTTGGTGGAAGAAAGATGGTGCACTCAATTTAAGAGCGTGTGTTAATTTGTGCGTCGGTACTGGATGACCGGTTCCTTCAAACAATGTCAGAGGAAGTTTCTGAATAAATATGATAGGCGTACACCACCCACCAGAACCGCCATTTTGAGCTTGGCAAAGAAGCTGGAGAGAACGGAAAGCTCAATGGTTCCACATACCAGCGGATGGCCCAAAATGATGGACACAAAACAGGATGTGCAGCAACAGTTATTGGCATCTCCAAAATAAATCTATTCGAAGGATATCCTAAGAGACTGGACAATTATATTCGAACTATCAAAGCGCATCCAAACAGGCAAAAATTAAGTCGCACCATATCACGGCTGCGCATGAGCTACAGCCAACCTATCTTGCAAAGCAACTGGCATATTGTCATTGGTTGTCCCAATTTTTCGCCAAAAACTCCACCCTGTTGGACATGGCATGGTTAACTGATGAAGCATGGTTCCATTTATCCAGCTATGTATAAGCTCGCAAAATAAATGGATGTAGGCCAGTGATAATCCCCTCGCTATCCATGATCCATGAAGAGCCATTGCATTCAGCTAAAATTGGTGTCTGGTGTGCGGTGTCCTGTCACCGTATCGTTGGGCCAATCTTTTTTGAGGACATGGTGAATACCGACTGATACTTGGAATTCTTTACTGAGTTTGTAAACCAGTTGTATGATCAGGAACTTGCATTTGGTTACTTCCAACAGGATGGTGCAACTTACCACACCTACAATAGAAGCAGAGCAGAAATTCGAAGATTTTTTCAAGACTATATTATCTCCAAAGACTTCTGGCCACCTAGGTCTCCCGACCTGACACCCCCAAATTTATTTATCTGGAGACTTTTAAAAGGAACGTTTTATGGCAACAAGCCAAGGTCGATTGAGGAACTGAAAGACATCAGACGTGAAATTGCTGCCATAGACGTCACTACGCTATATAGCATATTCGCCAATATGGAACGTCGGGTAAATATGTGTCCGGACGCTGGTGGTGGACACTTTCAGCATCTTCTATGAAATATTCCTACTTGTTATTGGCCAAGGTATGTTTTACATTATTCAAATGTGACTTTCGAACCATAAATTAGTTAAAAAAAATATGTTCAATCCCTCGTGTATCATCCTGTATTTAAGATACGAAAAAACGTATTCTTGTAGAGTTGTATTATTGTAAAAGTTAAAAAAAAAATTTGAAATATATATTTATAAAATCTTTATTTTCTGAGATATATACAAACATATATTTTTTTATTGAATACTTAGAAATATTGAAATTGTGTGTCATGCTGTTTGGTGGAGAAAGATGCTCTTCTTTCCTCCATATTTCTGTAACAGTGTACATTATCACATCTATGCGCATTTGTGGAGTGTTTCTGCAACAATGTATACAAAAAATCGCAAATATTAATAGTTTTTAGTAAAAGTCTCTATTTTAAGTATAAAAAGAGAGAAAGTCTGTTCAGATCCCCGTACCATTTATTTTCCTTGGTGGTAAAGTTACACAGAAAACAAATAATACTATCTTCGATAGTACATTAAATTAACATAAAATAACCATGGTTCACATGTTTTAAAAAGTTACTCTAGCAATATATGTCAAAATTTTTTAAAAAATTAGGCCCTAGCTACTTGATATTTGCTATTGAACGACACACATTTGGAATGTAACCATATTTTTTAACTAAGGCCATACTATTATATATATACTATTATATATACTATTATATATACTATTATATATACTATTATATATACTATTATATATACTATTATATATACTATTATATATACTATTATATATACTATTATATATAATAGTATATACTATTATATATATAATAGTATGGCCTTAGTTCAAAAAATATCCCTGATACATTTTTCACTAAGATTGTTCCACGCATTTGGTAATTATCATGTGGTAAGTATCCGGACAGACAGACTGGATGCCAAATGATCGAGTTAAAACAGAACCTCACTTTACTCGGTAAGCTACTTTTTAAAATCTACGTCACTAAAGGTTCAATCCAAGAGCTAGAGAGGAAAAAGGAAGATTTAGTAAATTTATCCATATTTATGTTTAGAGAGGTTGATAAAACCATCGTAATAACTCATAAGTGGAAAAACACACCCATTGCACCCTTCTGAGGTTTGTGCCTTAGTTTCCTCCCATAGTTATTTAATGCTAGCTCAACGTCTCATACCACGTGGCCACCGGTGAGGGTAGGAAGTACATTCAAACATGTTACCATATTGTATCACATTAATATTATATAACAATTTTTTTTTTAAATTACCTTTCTTTCGAATATAATCGACTAAAGTAGAATATTGAACCAGTGGAGACGATCTGATCTGTTTTTGCCATGGAGTAAATCAAGCTTATCTTGAAACGTGATTAGCCTCTAGAGTTGAACAATGAATCATGGTTTAAAGAGGTATTTAGCCAGCAAATGGGAACCATTAGTCTTGTTTTCTTGTCCGTTCGCGCTTTCGAAGAGGTTGGGGGAGAAGGGGGAAAAAAAGTTCCGGTACCAGCGCCGTAAAACCAAAACTGCCTTATAAAAAGGATACACGTTCAGTTCATTCGCGTGAGAGCAACAAAAAACACAGAGCTGACGTTTATCTTGTTGTTAATTGGCTGTTTCTTAAACAGGGAAGTATAACCAACCCTTCACTTGTGGCGCAAGAAGAGAATTGGCTGGAGTCCAGTTCAGTTGGTGAGTCCAGCGGTAGTGTGAAGTTTATTTTCTCATGTGCGTCTTACTACCCGTCCGGGTAGTTGGAATATTTACACTAATGACCCGGTTCGTTGGTCAAATGGTCTAAGGTGCCACTCGCTAAAGGGATAAGGATTGGTGTTTATATTAAGTGCACCCACAGTAGTGTTAAAAGCGGGTTTGGAAATATTATTTAAATATTACACGTGTAAAACTACCCTTCTATCCACCGTACCTAGATTTCAGCCTTTATCTCTTCCCCACAGATGACCTAGAATATAGCGAGTCTTACGCCTTAGACCAAGTGTTCCAGACTAATATAATCATATGGCAACATTATAAAATTAAATATATTACGGGGCCATACCTAGAAAGAAGTATTTAATAATTTTTTCCTTGATCTAATATTTAATTATTACAAATCAACAGAAGATCAGGGGTTTCCCGGGGTAACCACGCAATTCACCAGAGGCAACGCTTTCCTTTGCTTCAAACAGACAGAAAAAATCTTCATTTTATTTCTCATGGCCCAGTTTTAATAAATATAAAAATATAATCAAAAATTTGAAATTCCAGCTCTTAGGTGCACATGTTTGTACACAGGGACTATTAATTTTAAAACTCCAGCTCTATGTGTTTTCTATAAATCTCGAAATGCTCATAAAAGACAAACTCTTCATTTTATTGATATAGATAAAAAAATAGTACCCGTCAGGCTCAAATGTAAGAGATTCGATTAGTCCTATATTTTTTTACCAGCAGTTTGAAACATTTTATTAGTAACAATAATGTCAATTTTGGGCTTTAACTTTTAAACCAGAATCACTTTTCTAATTGCTAACAAATGTGTTTGTCATATGAGACTTCGCTGATGTTTGGCTCCATTTCGTGTGAGAAATCAACTGTTAAAACACACCCGTACTCCTAAACATTGCACATATTTGGTGTGAAAATTAAACAATTTTTGTGAATTAATCATCCTCTAAGAAAGAGTATAGGGTTTACATGCCATATTCCCCCAAACTATGCAAAATTTCTAAAGGTTGAATTCCTTTACACTCGCTTCGGTGGCCGCGTGGTCTAACATGCTAATCTCGTGTTGGACTAGGCTGCTGAAGACGGGGAGATAGTTGTTTCGATGCCGGTCGAGTACATCGAGGTTCTTCCCAAAATGGGGTTTCTTTATTCCTCCACGCAAACGCTGGTACATTTCCTCTAAATTAAGCCTTACTAATCTCTAACCAATAACTGTAATTAGTACATATGTGTATAACCCGAACGGATCGTAAGACGCGGTGCTAAAAAAAATCCTTTAGGTTTATAAAAATGAGAATAGCACTGCATTGCCTGTTTTTTATCACCGTGTCTTACTACCCATTTGGGTTATACTCTTATGTATTAACTACACTGATGAATTTAGGAATGAGGAAGGCTATATTTTTAAAAATGTAGCCACCTTTTCGTGGAGGGAGAGTGGAATACTATTTTGTAAAAACCACCCGAACTATATTTGAACCTCTTATCTCCCCGTCATTGGCAGTCTGGTTTATTGCGAGAGTAGTGCCTTATATCATGCGGCTATAGAAGCGGATCATTGCCTGTTGGTTTATCATAAGGTTCATGGCCCACACAAAATCATAGATAGGAAATGTGGAGTTTATATTTAGAGTGAATAATATCTAAGAACTTCTTGTGAAGGATAATTCTTAGACCAGAGAAACATTGAAAATTAAAAATGATCAAATTCAATATATTCACCGAATTAAGTTTAAAATAAACTGAATTAAATTCTTATTACGTATAAAAATAAAATTAAGAATATATAAAATTTTAAGACTCAATATTTTTTCCCAGAGATTTTAAATATTTTTTATCTAACAAAGGTGAGCGTGGCTTTAAATATTGAGTTAAAATCACTTTCATAATTGATTACAAATAAATGTCCATAAACCGTGATCTTTTGGCTGTTTGATCCTTTTTCATAAGAAAAAACAATTGTCCACAGACTTATGTGCTGTCAAATATTGCATATATTTATTTTTGAAATTTAACAAGCTCTGGGAATCTATCACTGGTGAGTAAAAGATGAAGATTTGGTACATCAACCTCACTTGGTGGATTTTACCAAATGATTCGCGTGCCACACAGAAACATGAATCGGGCCACATGTGGCCAATGGGCTGCGGGTGTGATATTCATCCCTTAGAATCTAGATCATATGAGTGGCGTCATGACTTCCCGATATATAAATAACAATTTCCTCATTGAAATGTGCTCAATTTGCCGCTTATTACCAATCTTCCAGTACAACCACACTTACTAATACACAATACAATGAGGCAGAAGCGATGAAGGTAGAGCTTAGAGTAAATATACCCGCATTAGCGTTAAGGAAAAGTGAAAAACCATTTACGATAAAAACACCCTCAGTACACCCTTCTGGGATTCAAACTCTGACCTACCCATCACAGGAAAGCAAGGCCAGATCTGTTTAACATTTAATTTGCGTGTTCACCAATTCAGGCAGAGTGAGAATGTTAGAATTGAAACATTTTGCAGATATAAATAAGGTATATTCTAGGCTTTCTTTCAAACATAACTCAGAATGTGTTAAGTTTTTAGTTTAAATAGGTTTATATGCCAACAGTCCAAACCATTAATATATTTGTTTACTTATTTTATGATATTTATTATGAAGTAACGAGGATCAATACAATTTAGTTAGAACCCATTTTACAACTCAGAAACATTTTCTGCCCCCTAAGAGATAGAAAAAGACATTAATACAATGTGTTCCACTGCCCATTAAACCGTTCACAGTAAAAGACGGAGAATATATTTCATAAACAAGCCATTAGTCAAGTAAATGAATTGTTAAACGTTAGTGTGCTGATAGTCGTTAGTCTGTGCGAGACGAAGGCGCCTTTTAAAAGAGCGAAGAGGTTTTTTTTTTTAAATTACTCCCATTTATCATCATGGATTAAAGAGAGAAATAGGTTCTATTAATTGAAAAATTTGCATTTGTTTGTTTAGAAAACTGTTATTCATGAATTAGCTATAGTCCGTTTATGGTAATTAGTACATTGAGAAATTACTAAAAATAATTCCATACTTTAGACAAAAGTATGTGTGGTCGCATGGTTTAAAGCGTCACTCTGCTGTTGGATTGGACTGGCAGTAATTAGTGGATTGGTATTTGAATCGTGGTTGGGTGTATTTAAGATGGTTTTCCCTAATTGATTTACCACCCTCTTTCCAAGGAAATACGAATCCATTTAATTTAAGTTCTACTTTTTTTCATCCCTAATAATAAGGGTTACTTTTCAGAAACTATTAATAGAAATCTTTTATCCTAAGATATCCCCATTTTCGAAATTATGAATCTTACTTTAAACTTTTTATTTAAAATTAGCTGTATTTACTTTTTTAAGTCTAAAATGAGCTCGAATTAATTAATATCAAAACATGAAAGCGAGCTGAATTGGTTTGTTAATAAAGGGGTGAGAAAACATGGAGAAAATAACTTAAAACATGTAGTAATAAATATCCATTGAGAATAAATAGATTTAAAAACCACCTCCTGCCCTGAATACAAAATGGCATGCAGCAGTGGATGGAATAAATGTACTATATTCGCTGACATAATTACATCATTTATATTTAATGTATTCATATTCCGGACTACTTAGAGACACCTTTTTTCTTGAACCTCTTAATAGGCGTTGCTAAACGCATTCCAGAGTTTACAACAGCTTTTGTATCCGATGTATGACTAAAGATGAATAAGATTAAGCTCATTGTTAATTCTCATGGTAGGAATAAATTGTCTAATGTCTAGTAAAAAATCAATTTTAAATGTTATCAATAGTGGCATTGTGTGCTTACTCATACTGCCCCTTTTATCCCTATTCCAATAGTATACACATACACATACATATTTAGTGGGACTTGTTGTAACTTTGAATAATAGACATACTATATAAGATAAAATTGTAATATGTTCACAAAATTAACTAGTTGGCCTCTAAATTTCGAAAAAATTACCCTTTTTTTAGTAATTGCGAATTAACTGTGCTAAAACTATATAGTTATTTTCATATTAGTAGACATCATAATTATTTACCGTTTTTGGCTCAAAACTAGGGAAATTGATTTATTTGACAAAATACTATTGGTAAAAGAAGCAAATTAAGTGATGAAACTAACCAATTACTACATCAAAAATATTGTGACTAAAAGCAAGATAAACTATATTTTTAGTCTTAAATATTCTTTCTCTTCATAGCACACTTTACAACTTAAATCTTTTACCATTTCAAAACGAAGAAAATATTTTACTTTCCAACTTTCTTTACTGAAATACAAATTTTTATCCAAACAGGGTCCAGTAAAAATAGTTACCCCATATTAGATTGGATATCCTGGATTAGTAGTATGAATGGGTGCACTTAAAAAAAGTCAGATCTAAAAAAATCTACCAAGAGTGGCATTTATATATTCTTGGAAATATTTTATTTTATCAAAAAATTATAAGGAGATATCTCACCACCTCTATATAAGCATTTAAAAATGTATGGGCTTTGTTAGTTTATAAAATCCATATAAATTTAACTTTTATTCAAATTAAATTTTAAAACGAAACTTAGTTTCTGAAGCCCACTTTGAGCAATCCAACCCGTTTTAGAGGTCGTGTGGTCTAAAGGCTCTAAGAAATCACTCTCGAGAAACTAGAATGTCAATGATGGAGATATCAAGGCTTGCATCTCGATTGGGTGTACCGAATGTGGTTTTTCCTACATGGTTTTACACATTCCTTCCATGCAAATGCGGAAATACCTACTCTTAAATCAACCTTCCTCATCCCTAACAAATTATCGGAATTAGTCTGTATGCGTACAGCTCAAACGAATAGTAAAAACGCAGTGTTAAAAAAAAAAAGCATTGAATACTATTTTCTGAAAAAGTAATGATTCATCACTACCTAATTTACATCTTCCATGACTATAGTAATAGCAGGCTTATATAGTTGATCTCTCTCTCTCCGGTGGTGGATCAACATCGAAGGCTCGACACGTGACATCTTGATTTATTGATAATGTGTGTGAGGTGCGTCGACCCATACCGAGGGTGCGATCAGGGACATGTAATAACTCCACTCCAAATACAGTACAGTTCAAACGATGACATTGACACGTAACCTTTTCAAAGAAAAAATATGCTCATATTCTGGATGAATTTACTGAGCTTACTGATGAGAGCAAAAAAAACTACGTTTGGTTTATGAGTTGATGTTTTTAAAATTATGTTTTAAATTTTTGTCTCTCACCACTTTCAAATATTTATTTTCCCCACATCTTTGTATCCATCAAGGTTGTACGCATATTTAATAATTATGCTAACTGTGTTTGCGGTTACTAAGGTAGAATGTTAAATGAAATGTAGCCTAATTTGCTTAGTGAGGGGGAAACCATTTAGGAAAAATATATGGTACAGTGCACCTCACAGACTTTCTCCCTTTAATTTTAAAATAGAAACACTTATCAAAAACTAGTAAGATTTGTGAAACTAAATAATATACATTGTTGTGTAAACACTGCACCAAAGAGTATAAATTAAATAATAACACTGTTACAGAAACATTGAGAAAATAGGAATATCTCTGTCCACCAAAGAGCATAGAAATCTATTTTAATTTCAGAGTGTTTCATTTTATATATATATATATATATATATGTGTGTGTGTGTTTGTGTGTGTGTGTGTGTGTTTGTGTGTGTGTTTGTGTTTGTGTGTGTGTGTGTTTACAGCTTAGAAACTATTAGTTTAATAAATATATATTTCAGATAACATATTTTCATTTTTAATGTTAATTCAACTTTACGTTGATAATTTATTTCATATTTGAAATAGTTGTTGAGGTAAGATAAAAATGGGAAAATTCGCTTATATAAAGTACCCCTTAGGGTGCTGCTACATAATAGAACACTGAAAAGATTTGCAGAAATTTAGAAATCCCTGATTATATATGAAGTGGTTTGATTTTTTTAATACTGCTTTCAACAAAAGTAGTTACCAATAATTAGAATATTTTTGGCCGGTTAAAAAGTTTAGATTTTTATCTAATTTTTTAAAGTTTAACGATGCTTTATTCAAAAATGTGTACTTCAGTGATTAGATAAATAGATTAGAACCTATATCCAGCCTTACTCTATCAAATAAAGTCATGGTTTGATAGGGTCACAACAATTTTAGGATGGAGTGAGATTGTTATAGAGGGTATTGTGTCATCTATAACACATTTTTAAAAACACTTTAAACTTAAAATCTATAAACTTTTTAACTTTTTAACAGAACTTTCACCCACATTTTAGTGAAAACAATATTAATAAATTTCAAGCCACTTCATAAATAATTCATGATTTCTAAATATCTGCAACGCTTCTCAATGCTCACAATGTAGAACCCTTAAAATCATGTTCACGGAAAAACTATAGTATCCGTTTGGCTTTTATTGTTAGATACAAAATATAATCAAAATCATTAGAGATAATTTTTATAAAATTGATTTTATCTCTTTTTGAACTTCAGTGAACTTCAGTTAATTATATTGTTAGGTATCTAATTGCATAAAGCCTTCAGGAGAATCTTATGAAAACCATAAATACCAGGTTTTAGCTCGATCTGTAAAATGATTTCGGCTCTAGGCTGATTTACAGACACAAAGACGGATGGCATCGTGAAAACCACTTTTTCAGTTTCAGAGGGTCATTAAACGTTGAAACTTTTCAAAATATCGAATTCAATTGCTTTTGACGATAACAATAATTCTCTCTTCGACAGATCGAGAGAAAGTAAAAAATATTGAGTAGCCTCCACATGGGTTCGAGCTCCGACCTCTCCATCACCGTAATGCTAGGCTAAATTAACGTTATATTTATACCACCTTCCCGCTGATGCATGGGTTTAGTACTACTAATCTATTTGTTGGTAAAATAAGTAGTAAAATAGTCTCAAAATGGAATGTAAATCTAAAAAAAAGTAAATATATTTTTTCTTACATTTGAAAACCCATACCCATGAACGAATGGTCTAACGCAGGGGCTGCCAAACTTATTGAGTATGGGAACTACATCAAAATGGTTTCGCAAGCTACACAAAATAAAAAAAATAAAAAATGCCATATCATATATTAGACAGATGTGTAGCCTGTCCAAAGGCACATGTGTTCAAACTTAATCGGAGCTTATGGCTAGAATTCTATGTTAATAAATCTATAGTAGGGTGACCTGGCGGTCTATGGGTAAGGTGTCGGACTTCTGTGCTGGGGGTCCGGGGTTCAATCCTCGGTCCCGGCACAGATTTATCTGATTGCCAAACCCTTCCTTCACCTCTGACAAGACGTGTATTAATCACAACTTATGAATGTGAAGAATGCCAAGCCTCCACCGTGGTTCGGATTCCACGTTAAACTGTAGGTCCTCCATTTCATCTCACAATCACCCTACCATTACACATTAGTGTAAGTGCGTATAACCCGAACGGGTAGTAAGATGCCGTGCTAATAATAATAAAATCTATAGTAATAATATTAACTTCTTTTAAATACTATTTAAAAACATATTATTAATTTTTCAAACAAAACTATAGCCAAATATAAATAAAATAACTTTATACGTAACTTACTGAGAATAATGGCATTCACTTCCGTGCACATATATTTCCCTTAATTTTTTGTGCGTAACACCTCAATCAGTTGACCTCTGTGGTGTTGGGGTAATGTTCTCACCTCAGGACCCAATGTCCATGGGTTCAAACCCAGTTGGGGCTGGAGATTTCTTTTTAAAGATAAAAATCCGTAACACAACTTCCTTCGGAGGTGAAGTAAGGCCGTCGATCCCTTGTTGAATGTGACATGTAAAGGAACCTTGTAGGGTATGTGAAAATAACTTTTCCCACAAAATTGGTATGTCCTTTCACTCTCGCTCATATAAATTCTCGTCTGCTGATGATAAAAAAGTTTGGTTCAGAATGTGCACGTTAAATACCTCAATTAAATGAAATGAAACTTCTCACTTCTATTAGTATGCAGTTTCCAATATGTGTATTCTTGTGCATGCTTCTTAAAATGCACTCGAGCTACCCTTAGTTTGTGGTAGACAGATTAGCATCCCCTAGTCTACCTCATTAGACTCGTACATACTTCAAATGGTCACCATTGGTGGAGAGGTCAAGATTCATATAGCAGATATTTGCACCGGAAATGTTTTATCTCATTTAATTCATCACAAAAGTTCTCCAATATTCTCCTCCCACTGATGCTGATGTGCACTTTATCTTCTTAAACTACCTCCCCCCCTCCCATCTCTCGCCAAACCCTACGCCCTCATATTTACATCTGAGACTACACCATTAATATCCCGAGTGATTATTATTATTATTTGAGGTAGGTGTATTTAACAAGCATTTTCTAAGCCAGCTGATTATACCAGCACACGACTTATAAACTAACTTAAATCTAGAGCAGACACAATCCCCGATCCCCCTGGTTGTTAATTCATCACTAAGAAAGTGGAAACCTACATTTCACAAACGATAAATTTTGTGGCCACGATGGGAATTGAACCTGGGACTCTTCTCTCAATAGGCATACTAGCTACCCACTGATTCAAGATGTCAGACCTCTCTCAAGTGTTTAAACCTCATAATTAAACAAAACAACACATCGTGTGTAACCTCACATATTATTTTTAAATATTTTTAGGTCACCCGCATATCTGGGCACATAGAATAGAACAGGGGCCGAAAACATGCGGCCTATGGGTCCATTTAAACCAGCCGTACCAGTGTTTTACTCGGAAGTATTTGACTGATAAATATCCCACAGTCAAAATGAAATCAGCAAAAATACTATAAATCTTTGGAAGTACACACAATTTTGAACGGGTTTTCTCCCTATTAAATTAATCCAAGTTAAGAAGTCAGCTTACAATGAACATTTACAAAGCACAACGAGAATTGTTTCAAGTCAAAATATTTTTCCAAATTTTGATAATTTATTAAGTGAGAAGCTATGCCAGATTTACAACGAACAGTATATGTGATAAATTACCACCCTGACATTTTGTTTTAAATGAAAAATATTTGAATTTTAAACTAAGTTTATTATTACTGTCTTTGTCATAACTATTTAATTTTTACTCTAGCAATTTTTTTAATATAGTAAATTGACAAATAAAAATTGGGTTTTTTTAATTTGCCTTTTGCTTCCGCACTAAAAGAAAATATGTTTGTAGAAATCAGTGTACTTTGAGAATGAAAAGGGGTTAAAATAAAGTAAGCTCTTTAAATCTGTATAAACATTTAAAATGTACAATATAGTAAATAAAAATTGTATGTGTGGCTCGCAATGCCTCCTTAATGATATAATGCGGCCCTCGCAACTGTTTGAGTTTGACATCCCTAGACTAGAACTCAAGCTCCTCAAATCTGGCTTGAGAATGAGGGATTGCCAGGGGTTCTAATACCAACTGGTTATTCCAAGAATCTTCGTTCGTAAATGGTTCATTTCTCCATGTAAATAATAACTCAAAAAGCAGTAAAATACCTTTAGTTTTAGGTTTAGAATAAAAATCACTATTGGGCCTCGAGATATGAACATTTAACATTTCTAAGTTTCAAGTTTAAACAAAACCCATCAAACTGTTTCGGTTGCAGCAACAACATTTTATCTAAATTGGTAAATCAAAACAGAGGTGACTCACTGACTGACTTTGAAATTAAAATATTTTTTTTTCTGGCAGAGAATATTCATAATGACACCCCTTTGATGGTGCCAAAATTTGTCTAAATAATCTAATAGCCAAAGTTGGGGAGAAGAAGCTAATTTACTGCTAGACTTGATTTAAGGAATGGAAAGTCGTCTACAAATTTGAAAACTGTTAGCTGTGTCATAAATAATTAGAAGACAGTTAATGGAAGAATTTAATTTATCGAAACAGAACTTTCTGAGATAATGGACATTAAAAGTTCCTGAGAAATAGAGTAGGAAAATAAAAATACATATTTCAATAAACTATTAAATAAAACCATTTTATAACGAAACTTGTATGAAAAAATATACACAGTATCTACGTAAGCCTATAGTATATTTATAAAGCTATTGTAAAATTGACTAAAAAATAAATCTTCTTTGTGATTTAGCACATTTATCTTCTATGTTAAACACCACATTTTTGCTAATTTTAAATTGATGTGAGTTTTTCGGGTCACATCGCGAGGATCACCACAAGTGATTTGTCACCAGTTTTAACATGGTAAAAGCAATGAATATCCCATATTGTTCTCTACTTTAATTTATATAATATACTACCATAATGCGGCTGAGTGTTCCCCTTAAAATCCTAAGGTAATTCAGGTAAACATCCGTGAGGCGTTAGGTTCAATCCCAACACTCTGCCCAAAGATGGTTTTCCAGTGACTCAGGGCTTTCCTTGATCCTAGGGCTGGTGTAATGCTCTTCTAAAAGCTATCTACCTGCTAGCTCCCACTGCCTTGAGTATCGTATGCTTATAGGCTTATACATTTTTGTATCCATCTGAAATAGAAAATCTATTTTTAACTAAGCATGTATCCATATAGTCGGATTGCCATAGAAAGAAAGATTCAGAGGGTAAATGCAGAGTAGCCAACATTGAAAAAATAGTGGTATATCTAGATTACTTTGTCCAAATTGCAAACGTATGTCAAAGAGGACAGCAAAAAAACACTTGGCTTGGCTTATGAATGCATAAAATATTTTTTCATGACATCTTACTACCCGCTAGCTATCTAAATATATACATTTATGGGGTAGTATATTTAGTAAATGTCCCCGCAATGGTGTGGGGTTTAAGCTAAAAACCAATAAAGATAAAACACATTCTGCGTACACCAGGAAGGGATTTGAGCTCCGGCCTCCCAGTCATCGTCAAACCAGATTAAACTAGTTTTAAATTTATTACACTGGCCCACCGATGTGGGTAAACAATCATCACCCTTGTTTTTAAAGTACTAATAAAAATAATAATCGAAATATAAAGGTATAGACTGGAAAATTCAATTGGAAGAGACCACTGAGAAGATCTAGACGCAGATGGGAGGATAACATAAGAAACATAAGAATGGACCTGAAAGAGATAGGATGTAATGAGGTGGACTGAATAGAACTAGCTCAAGATAGGGATAGGTGGCCTACTTTGTAAGTGCTGTAATGAGCTTTTAAGTTCCTAATACCATAGAGTAAATAGGGCCTAAGTAAATATAGATATATACTTCTGGTAAAACAATGGATCCGTTTGTATGTATGTCAGTTGCCTAAGATATCTGTAACCACCTAACTGATTGCGATGCAGTTTACACTTTCTAATGTTAATGTAATCTTGGAAAACAATTGATCTATAAATTATGATGAATCATTACGTTTTATATGAACCCGAACCCAAAATAGTGTATTTTACCATATCTGTAGTTTCCCATTTATGTTTGTTTGTCTGTCCTTGACATTGCATCCAAAAGAGTTGAATGGGTTTTTTTTTTCAAACTTTAAAAATTAAAATTAAAACTGGTTTGGATTTGAGTAATATTTCTTAGTTGCATATTTTATGAAAATATCTCAAACTTTTTATTTAAAATCTAATATTAATATCTAGGATTTGTTTGACATGACAAATGGCAATGTATGTATCTTTGGATTTTGTTGAATGATTCTTCAAAAAGTTGAGATATTTTTCAATGAGTATCTTAGGATTGTTTGATATGACAAATTGCACGGTATACTTGTTTTTTGAATAACATTTTGTTCAGTAGTAGTTTACAAATGACTAATTTTTTTCAAAATGTGAAATATATTTAAAATGGTTAATAATTAGGCTCCAAATGGATATCTTGGGAGTGTTTGACATAAAAAATAGCTTTGTATACTTTTTTTGGGGATAAATCTTGTTTATATTAAGTTTATTGCCGAGTGATTTTTTTTTAAAATTGAACTATTTAAAAAATTGCTCCAATGATATTATTCAAATGGGTAGTCTAGCTGATACGTATTTTAGAAGATAAATAATTATATCAATTATTATCATAAAAACATTCATTTAATACCAGTTTACTGATTGAGTTTTGAAGAATTTGATTTTTACTTTCTCATATTAAGATTTTGAGATCATGATGAATCCTTACGTTTTATGTGAGTCTGACCCAAAAAAAAGTGTACAATTATTCTGCCTGTCCCCATGTCTGTCTTTCTACCTATCTGTCCTTGGCTACGGATCCAAAACGGTTGGATGGATTAAGCTCAAACAGGATTTTTTTTAGCCTAACCCTCAAATTAAGGGTGGTTTACTGATGAGTTATTCTTTTCAATATCAAATTTTTTCTAATATTTGTTGCGATTCGATTTGAGATGATGAGGATGAGGACCCGTGCATGCCACACGGTTGGGCAGCAATTATTTTGATAAAGTTTGTATGTTCATACGTCCCAAGGTTGGGACACCAGTTGCCTTAATGCGCACTTGCTATCATATGGCTACGTGATGATCCGATTATATACCTAGCCCACTATAGGATTTACTTATTAGTTCTTTTATTTCGTTTATAGTGGTTAAAATTAGAAAATTTCAATGTTCATATAGGATTTATTTAGTTAATTACATTCTTAATATTTTAAATTCAACATTAAAATGACATAGTTTAACTGGTGGAGAGCCAGAGTCAGAGAGCGAGCTATCTATAAGCAGAAGCTGCTCCAGCCTCTTATATATAGATCCACCCCTTGCTTCTTGGACCCTTTTTCATCAGTGTTAGAACCAACCAATAGGAGAGCTCTTAGCAGTCTGGTGTTGTAAAGGCTAGCTTCTCATTGGTTGTCCTAACATTGTTTGACCGATAAAGGTGGCCAACTCATCACCACACTTTTAAATAGAACCGAAGAAGTTTTTAAACAAAGAAAAGTTTAATACGTAATATATTTGAATTTACTTCTGAAAATACCTTATGGGCTTGAATCTCAGTAAAATAAATAACAATTAATGAAAGTGTTATTAATAATGAAGATACAACATGAATTTAGAATATTGTACTAAAATTAAAATCGTTCAAATTTGCCTGGTCATCCATGGATGAAGTATTAAAAGAAAATTTTACTTAGAGTTCTTTAAAGAAAATATACCTTCATCCATAAATTTTCAAATAAATGAGAGGGGTCCAAAACAGTATTATTACAAGTTGCTCTAACAATTTTTTTAAAAGGATATATATGGAGCGGTTAACCTCCCAAATAGCGCTGTATACTTGGGGGTTGGGCACAAATTTGGTAAAGGGTATTTAACTAGTGAGTAATTTTTGAAAATTTGAAATATTTAGAAAATCAATCTATCAATTTTGTTTTGAATGTATATCTGGAGAGTGTTTGAAATTACATACAAAACTGTATACTTATTATTTGGGGGAAGATTAGTTTAAGGATATTTAACTGAAGATTTTTTAAACTATAATATTTTTTAAAAAAATCGCTCGTTGTTTGGTTCAAAATGGGTATTTGTTAAATTTTTTACATTAAAACTAATTATATATATATATTATTTGTTTTTCTAAAATAAAATCTTTTATAGTAGTTTACTGATGACTGATGTTGTTTAAAATAAGTATTTTAGTACTGTTTTATATAATCAATAAGAATGTATCTTAATTTTTTAAATAAATTAATTTAAGGATATTTAACTTACAACAAATATAGAAAATTTGAAATGTTTCGAATTTGACCTGGAATATTGAGTTTAAAATGGGTATTTGGAAATTTGATTCCATAATAAATAAAAATACATTTATATTATTGAAAATTAAGAATACTTTTAGGATATTTACAAACGATTCTTTTTTGAAGATTTAAATGTTTCAATAATATCTGAAAAACTTGATTTAAGATTTACAGATGAACTTTATTTTTTGTCACTAACCAAATGATATATTGATTTTTATGGGGAAAACTTTTTAAGCGTAGTTTGCTAAAAACCAATTTTTACTTTCTCTCGACACCTCGGAGGGAAAGTAGGCATACTTTTATCGTAAAAAAAAAAATTGAACTCAAGATTTTGATAAATGTTGACAATGCATGACCCCCGAAACAAACAAAAAAATGTTTTCGCAATGCCATCTGTTTGTCTGTCCATTTATTGGTCTGTACCTCAGGCTATAGCCGTATTTATTTTACCGATTGAGCTATAAAACTTGGTATCCGAGGTTTTCTTAAGGTCCACCCGAGGTGTTTTTGGAATTAGGTAGCCAACTCTAAATTTAAGGCTAGTTTACTGAAGGACAAAGAGAGAAAAATCGATTTTCTCGAAATTAACGTCAAAGATTTTGATTAAATTTTATATCTACACACTGTTTATTACTATGAACAAGATAACAATTCTCATTTTTTCATGAAAATTACTTTGAGGGTGCTCTACATGAGGGAAATTTTCCAATTTTCAACATTTCTCCGCAACTATACAAAATAACTTATCATGTTAAAGTTATATAATTAAAGATAAGTTTTATCATATATATTATCACCCTAATACTTCATAGAGGTGAGTGGTAAATAACAAAGCTTTAAAAATTGGTGAATATTTACCAATTTGTAGATATTTTTTCTGTCTTACTTGAGCAACAGGAAAAAGTATCTAATTAAAATCCAAGGAGAAACTTTAGAAGATATTTTAACCTGAAACCCAAAGAAAGTAATTAATTCAAAGAGCAATCTTAGGGCTGTATTAACAATAAGTACAGCCTCGACTATTCATATTTTGTGTGCCCCGTCATGATGTATAGTTTGTCAATAAAGTTAGCGTGTGTTTACTTACTGAACTAGCAATTACTATTTAACCAACATTGTCTATAAAAGCAGGTTTTAATATAAATTTTTATTGTTACTATGTATTTATACTGTACAGTATTAGGTAGTTAAACAAAAGTAGGTATTTTTTATGGAACGTTTATTCTATTTTATTACTATCACTTTGTTTATTACAATAGGTAGGTCATTGTCGCATATATTTACTTTATATTAATTAATTAATTGCACTAGTTAGGTTTTGGTTGATTATTGTTGGTCTAGTATAGTAGACCACATAGATAAATATTAGTTTTATTTTTTAAATTGCTTTAATTTTCTCTATTATACCCAAGAGTGTTGCTGCAAAAGTTAAAGAGCACGTTTAAACTACCGTTGAAAATTTATAGAAACCGAATATCCGTGTGTAATATAACAAAGCAATGGTCAACATAAAAATTGCTACATAAATGTTAACTTATTGCATGTGACGAGAATACGATTCTGCGTAAGAGCTCGATTAAAGCTCTATATAGGATTTTGATAAATCTTAGAAGCAACATTATGTTTATAAGAGGAGTGGCCTTACTGTTCTTAGGATACTTCTGACAAACTCTATTGGTCACTCCATAAGGCACTAGAGCTGACGATATCAAGGTATGTCTGAAAATATCATATATCTGCTTTGACATTGAGAAACATTCCCTGTCGACAAAATATCCGTATCAACCTATGTGGAGACAATAAATTTAAACTTATTTGCCGATATAATCATATTACTGAAACTCTACATTGGAATCCTCTCAAAGCCCTAAGGCGAGGTAATTTTGGATAACCCCTAATAATGCGTCGTGGTCAACTATATCCAGGATTTAGTCCATTTTATTTATACAAATATATGCTTCCTACAAAATAAACATATTTTGTGATTCCTATAGCGAGCTATTCAAGCTCCAAAAAATGAATCGTCTAATAAAATTATTAACTGCTGGATTTTAGACCAATTCTAACCACCGTCCCGCGCTTACATATCCATATACACAGTATTAGATCAATAGGAAACTGTTCACTACATTGGTGAATTCTCGAATTTCTTTCATACATCCGGTCTACCCGGACACACACTTAAATTAAAAGTATAGCACATCTCATTTTACTGATAGTTTAAACCCACCTAAACTGTGTAATGGGACCCATCTACAGTTAAACAGTCTACAAAACTTTATCTTAGAGGCGACTGTCATGGCAAGCTGCACTACGGAATAAAATCTCGTAGTACCAAGAATCCCCATGATTCCATCTGACCTGCCCTTCCACTTTAAACGCCTACAATTTTCTATCAAGTTTGGTTTTGCGATGACCTTCGTCAAAGTGAAAGGTCAAACAAACACTGAAGGGGGCAGGCGTTTATCTCCGAGGCGAGTATTTGTCCAACGGACAAATATATTTGGCGTTAGTTCTAGCAGCACCTGTATCTATGCGTTTCTGATAAAATCTCCAAAATCGTTTAGAAAGAGGCTTTGTTTTAGTTCTGTTCCTTTATTTCCGTCTATTTACACAAATATTCTGTGAATTCTATTCTTAAAGCGAAATAATTATTCTGCATTGTATTTTTTGAATTTTCAGATACATCTTTTATCAATTACAGAGGTGTGATCATGGTAATATCTAATTGAAACGTTGCGTGATTTCTTCTCTGTGTGAAGAATTAAAAGCTTTAGGACTAGAAACGTAATTGTTTGAAACTGAATGTTTTTAAAACTGACATGAGTGATGCCACGGGCAAAAGCTAGTCTTGTATAAAATTGTTTGAATATCAACCTTTTGGGATTTAACTAGGTTCATCTCCCCGACCAATAGCTTGACTGACCGGATAACCACAAACAACGCGCAACCATATCACCCCCAAACATTGATAATTGAGAATCGGACTGTACCGAGTAGAGCCACGCACTACTGAATGATAACCGACTGACCAGTAGGCGAAGGAAATACCATGCAATTTTCCAGTTGATGACACCGCACTGCCACACCCGCCAAGTGAAATGGTCATTACATCGACATGGGAGCATTGAAAGAGGGATTTAGGGTGTATTCCTACACAACAAGATCTTGACTACACACAGCAACATAATGGCTATCAATTTCTCTCCATCTCACTTTCTCTTTTTGTTTCTATAGATCCTGGTACAATATCTTCGATTTCACCTTCATCATAATCCATTATATTATCTTTAGCTGCTCTGCGTCTTAATATTGGTCTGGGAAATCCACATATTTACACCATTATGGTATGTGCGTGTAAGGTATAATCTTTAGAAAAAATACCGGTATTTTCTTAGAGGAAGGGAGGAAAATCAATAGGGAAAACCACCCTAGCTCACCTAAATGAGATTAGAACCTTAAACTCCCCGTCAAACCAGCGTAAAGAAGACGCCTTCTTCCGCGTGCCAACCATCATGGTTTTTTTAGTAATTTTAGATTGTTAATAGTCACCATTCAGTCACGACAGCTTAAAATTAAAGGCGCATCAACCTATCTATGAAACAATATTTTATAATCATTATTCTTTGAATAATAATCAACAATTTTTTTAATATACCTTGGTCTTAAACTGAAATTAGGCTAGATTGATAAATTATTATTATTATTAGCACCGCGTCTTACTACCCGTTCGGGTTATACACACTTACGCTAATGTGTAGTGGTAGGGTGATTGTGAGATGAAATGGAGGACCTACAGTTTAACGTGGAATCCGAACCACGGTGGAGGCCTGGCATTCCACACACGTGTATTAATCACAAGTTGTGATTAATACACGTCTTGTCAGAGGTGAAGGAAGGGTTTGGCAATCTAATCAGATAAATCTGTGCCGGGACTAGATTGGTAAAGCGTTTCATTTTTCTAAAACTGTAGTATTCTACTATAGTTAAAAGAAGAATTGTGTAATATAATAAAGCTTTTTAAAATTCACACTAAAATTAACATAAATAATGCAACACCCTATTTTAGTTGCTAACACCCGGCCCAGTGGCGTAGTTAGCTAACGTGCTAGTTTCATGTTGAGCTAGACTGCCGAGGACGGGGAGATCAAGGTTCGAATCTCGCTCGGGTGAACTGGAGGTGGGTTTTCTTGAATTGTTTTCCACTCTACCCCCACGTAAATTCTGGTTCATTTCCTCTATATTCAACCTTCCCAATTCCTAACCCATTAGCGAAATTAATACTTTAGCGTATAACCGGAACGGGTAGAAAAACGTGGTGCTAAGTATAACATCCTACATCTTGTTTGCTGGAACATCAGAGTTTGATTCCCGTCAAAACCAAGAAGGTACTCTCGCAAATTAGGTTTTTTTTAATATTTGGCAAAATAATAAATGAATGGCTTGGCATTTGGTGATTTTTTTAACCTTGACTTACCTAGGATTAGTTGATAATAGTCAACACTCTCATTAAAGCAATACTAAATAATGTAGTATAGTTTGAAGTATGTTTTTATCAGTTTTAAATTTAACATCAAAGATATAAACGACATTGGTAGTCATATAGAGAGTATTTATTGAAGGGTGGAGGGTAACGCAAGCTGATATCAGTATTTGAGCAGTTTTTATGACAAATATCCTTTTTTTATCATTTTTTTGCACCGCATATTACAACCCCTTCGCCCTTCGCGTTATACGCATATGTACTAATCACGCTAGTGGTTTAAGGGATTAGGCAGGTTATATTTAAAGGAAATGTACCCGTATTTGCGTGGAGGAAGAATGAAAGACCCATTTTTGGAAAAACAACCCTCAGCACAGCTGACCTAAATTCAAACCCTTGATCTCCCTGTCATTGGCAGTCTAATCTACTGCGATAGTAGCGCGTTAGATCATCTGGCCACTGAAAGGGGTTTTATCAAATTAAATAATATATTGCTAATGGAGACAAGTTAATTTAATTTTCTTCGCATATTAATCTCAACAGTCAATGAATATTTATCATTGGCATAGTGACAGCTGAACAGAAACTTATTAAATTAAAATTAAAATCCCTGGTCAAATGTAACTATGCTCCTAGCAAATATTCAAGAAATGTTGATATTACTATGAGAAAAAATTAGTAAAATGTATTTACTAAAGCAATATTTTATTTATTTTGGCCCAAAATATTATTTATTTAATTTAAAAAACTAGAAAAATTCGTACTCTAATTCTTTTTTCCTTCCATTCCACCTTAAGCAGATATATGGAGCCTACGCGCACAAGCATAAGTAGATGAAGAAAGACCATCCACAGAAGATCATAAGGGTATTTTAACCTCACTTTCAACGTTCCCGGCAATCCAATCCAGTGGAAGAGCTACGGACACGTACCCCCCAACAACTTTGGAAGGGCGCAGGAGGTTTGGAGAGGAATTTTGGAGCGCACAGTAAAGAGGGTATGGTTGTAAGGGCGCTATTTTTGGAAGAAGAAACAAGAAACATACGAAAGGATCTTACAAATTGATGATTATAAAAATGATCTGATGGATGCTTTCCCTCAACAAATAGTTAGCTTCCATTCAATTATGCATAGGCTACATACATACATACATACATACATACATACATACATACATACATACATACATACATACATACATACATACATACATACATACATACATACATACATACATACATACACGCATACACACATAATCACATCATTCTCTTATGGGGTAGGAAAGAAGCTGTGCAAATAACTCAAAAAACCACTACGTACTTAATCCAGCCTCACTAACTTTCCACCACACTTCCCTATTCTTGAATACTCACTTTGATTCAACAGCACCCATAAACCCAGTCATGAATGCTCTTTTATTCTTAAAACTATTAATGTTTATCTTCTTCACATATTCGTCTACAACATTTAAACACGTCTTACATGATCTACTCCTTTCTTTTGATCCACACTCTCTACCTTCATATATTTGCTTAGTCACTTGATCCACACTTACCCTCTCAACATGCCCAAACCATCGTAAGATACTTCTTTCACATTGACCTACTGGAGATATCTTTCAAATTGCACGCCTTCATCACCCATCTATTAGTGACTGTCCATACGAGTTTTTCCACATATCTTTCCTAGATATATCATTCCGACCAAACGAAAATATTTGCCAATCAATTATGAGAAACAAAATTAAAAACTCCGAAAATATTAGACAACTGGCTGGAGCCATAATTTGTCAAAATTCATCTTTTTAGGGAGCCTCTCCGAGATTTGTACAGCTTACATTTTATTTACCACATTATCCGTGACAACTGCGACAGCTGAGAGAACGTCTTCAAAGCTGAAGCTAATTAAGAGCGAGCTTAGAAAGACAACTTCACAAGAGCAACAGACTGGACTTATTTTGAGTATTGTAAGCTATACATTTGGGAAAACTGATCTTAATATGAATATAATTCCATTTTCTGCATCAAAGTCCCGAAGAAATAAGTTTTACATTTGTTTTTAAGAGGATAATGGTTTTTAAATATTTTTAAGCTTTTTTTTTTATAAACGGCTATGTTATAATATTAAAAAGAAGTTATGTAAATATGTTGAGCAACTATATTTTATCGTGCATTTTGATTTTACTTGTATAGCCAGTACCTATGATGAATGGAGTGAATGTATATGTATTTCGGTAGGCCATTCAGACTGATGTGTAAAAGTGCCTCTTGGCTCAGTGAGGAGAGCCACGGGAGACTACCTCACTCCTAATTTCCGTAGTACGTCTTTTCAGTCAGTGCTTCCTAGGCTTTACAGTTGACAGTGAAACTGTTGAGGATCCAACCAACCTTAGGTTTGAGTACTATACACACATTCCAATACTATCCTCTTTTATTCTTTTCTTTATACTGTTGTTTAGTAATTAAACATATTAGAAAAATAATTAAAATATAACTTATTTAATCTCTTTTTACTAAAATAATATTTATGTATAAAATAAATAATACAACTCTCTACAGTTTAAAAAAAGAAGTGGGAGTTTCTTAACAAGAGGCCTAAGTGGAGGGGTGAGGTAAAGGTGACGCAACCAAACCAAGCTCCGCGCCACTAAACCAATCAATCACGAGCTTGAGGCCTTAAGACTCCTAGACCATTAGTGAGTATAGTTTTAGGATCTAAGGCCTTTTTACTTAGAAAAGCTGTATCTGAATCGTGTGCGCTTGATTGTGTAGCTAAGCAATACATAACATGTTTTAACACACACACCACCTGTCGAAACGTGACGGATGATAGATAGCCAGTGGGCATGAAGTGTAGGCATCGGAGCGTGCGTGTAGGCCTCGGAATGATGGGTATTTGCACACGACAACACAATTGAAAATATATATCCCCAAAAACTAATTTGAAATTTATTGTTTCATCGTTTTTGATTTATGGTAATAACCAAACAAAGCAGACTACCCTCATTGTGTATGCTTAGTAGATCAGCGTTTTGTTACTCAATGTGCACTTTTTTATGTTGTTTTTTTTTATCAATTTTTTGTCACTGCATCTCATTTCCCGTTCGGGCTATAAGCTTACGGACAAATTTCGCTAATGTGTCAGGGAGGAATATGGTTTATTTTATAGGAAGTGTTCTTGTGTCCGAAAGAAATATGAAAAATATAAACCTTAGGTGTCTTAAAGTGTTGTCTAATGTTTTCACGAATTTTATTAATTTTGTACTAATTTATTTGTGGTATTAAACGTGCACTCCCTGAAACAAATTATTATATCATCATACGACTTATAAACTAACTTAAATCTAGAACAGACATAAAATCCAGCCCCCAGGCGTTAATTCATCACAATGACCAAAATAACTGTGATCAGTCCTTATCAGTAATTTTCTTAAAAAATTACCGATTACGATTGATCACAGTCTTTTTGGTCACACTCAAAAATTATCTGAAAGTACTTGATAAATTTGCAAGTTTAGAAATTTCAAAGATCTACTTATAATTAAGATGTAGATTATTTATGCAATCGACTGAAAATTGCAGCAAGATCAACAAGTTGACGGACCCTGCCTTATACGAAATGTAGGCCTACTTGTATTAGCGTGGCAAACTGGTTTGGAAAAATTATTTAATTTTGCAAAAAAAAAAAATAGTAAAGCATGTATTTGTTGGATTTTTCATTTATTCACCTATATAGAAAGTAAAAATGTTTAGAATCAAAAAATAAAATTAAAAAAATTAAAAAAATTAACTTAATAATCACGCAAAAATATCAAAAGTAGCTAGAAATGTTTACCGAGATTTGTACAGCTTACATTTTATTTACCACATTATCCGTGACAACTGCGACAGCTGAGAGAACGTCTTCAGAACTGAACCTAATTAAGAGCGAGCTTAGAAAGACAACGTCACAAGAGCAACACACTGGAATTATTTTTAGTATTGTAAACAATACATCTGGGGAAACCGATCTTAATATGAATATAATTCCATTTTCTGCAAAGTCCCGAAGAAATCAGTTTTACATTTGTTTGTAAGAGGATAATTATTTTTAAATATTTTTAAAGCTTTTTTTTAATTTTTGTAAAAGGCTATGTTATGATAAATTAAATAAAGGATATGTAAATATTTTGAGCAATTATATTTTATTGGACATTTTGATTTTACTTGTACAGCCAGTACCTATGGTGAGTGGAGGGAAGGTGTCGCTTTTAAATAAAATTATATCCCCTTGGCACTTTTTTTATTACATACAGAAAATTAAGATACACTACAATAAGTTTCACCTTCTATATCTTTCTCAGAAATGTTTGCAATTATTCCTATCAAGTATTCTTTATTTTTTATTAATTGACACTCTATGAAAAAAAATTATTTTTATTTATTTTTTATTTATTTTTTCTAATAAAGGTGACGAACTACAAAATTTTTAGATGCTTTATTTCTACAACTTTGATTTAAAAAAAAGTAAAATGGGTGGCTTATCATAATGCTCGCAGACCACATAGAATCATGGGTTAGACCACATGCAACCCGCGGGCTGCAAGTTGAACATTGCTGCCTTGGACCGTATGATTACTGGCGTTGGTATTTATCTTTTGTACATTCTATAAATAAAATTAATCAAATAGCCAAATCTATTATTTATGCTTTTTACTGAGGAATTCTCCATTTAGATATCATATTCTGAAAATTGAAAAATGACTCCCGGACACGGCAATCAAACCCGGGACCTTTGGCTTAGTACACCAATGCTCTAACTACTGAGCTAACTAGGAGTCGTCCCGTGCCCAGGGTCATTCGTCACTCATATTTTAAGGCAGAGTCTATGATGGATGTGTGGAAATCGTCGGTTATAAATGTGTGATTTTATTAAGATCACGAGCTATCAGATAACGCAGCCACCTTCTGTCCAGGTGTCCAAGTGTCATTTTACAATTTTCAGAATGTATAAATAAAATGCTGAAATTCAAAATGTAATAATTTTAAAAAGAGTTTATTAATAGACGCTCATGGTAGAGGTTTTTATAATATAAACCTCATGATAAGTTCCCCTTATTACTTGACACGAACTCCTGTCTTAACTTAGTTACTGACTAAACTCTTGATGGCAAGCAATTAACCCCGTTGTCAAGTAACCTACCCCTCCTTTTCTCCTCTCCAAACGTCAGTCGTTGATGGATGGATGGGTACTGATCATGATTGATAGGAACCAGAATCTTGACTCGCCCGCTCGCAGTTTTCTTTTATAAGAAGTCGATTGGTATGAGTCTTCTGCAGTCTGCCTAGACTTGATGGCGATATCATTGTCTGTCTAAACCTGATATTACCTTTGTGGTCTTCCATCTACCAGATAGCACCATTGTCATAATATTTCCAAATCTCATTTCACCATTGGTTTATTTCTAGAACTAATATCACCATCGTGACCTGCTTATGAGGGATGTTACCATCTTCGTCTGCCTTTAATTGATAGCACTATCGTTGTCTGCCTATAACTTATGTTACCATCGTGTTCTGCCTATAATTGATAGCACCATCGTTGTCTGCCTATAGCTTATGTTACCATCGTGTTCTGCCTATAATTTATAGCACCATCGTTGTCTGCCTATAACTTATGTTACCATCGTGTTCTGCCTATAATTGATAGCACCATCGTTGTCTGCCTATAACTTATGTTACCATCGTGTTCTGCCTATAATTGATAGCACCATCGTTGTCTGCCTATAGCTTATGTTACCATCGTGTTCTGCCTATAATTGATAGCACCATCGTTGTCTGCCTATAACTTATGTTACCATCGTGTTCTTCCTATAATTGATAGCACCATCGTGGTTTGCCTATGACTGATATCATCATTGTGGCCAGCCTAAAATTGATAGTAGCATCGTGGTTTGCCTAGAATTGATAGTGCATCATGGTCTGACTAAAACGTATGCTACCATCGTGGTCTGCTTATAACGTATGTTACCATCGTGGTCTGCCTATAACTTATGTTACCATCGTGGTCTGCCTATAACTTATGTTACCATCGTGGTCTGCATAAAACTGATAGCACCATCGTGGTCTGCATAAAACTGATAGCACCATCGTGGTCTGCCTATAACTTATGTTACCATCATGGTCTGCCCATAATTGATGTCGCCATTGTGGACCGTCTAGAACTGATGCCACCAACATGGTCTGCCTTGATCTAATAGCACCATTGTAGTCTGCCTATAAGTGGTATCACCATCAAGGCCTGCCTAAACCTGATGGCACCATCGTTGCCTGTCTAGAACTGATGGTCCCATTGTGGTCTGACGCAAATTCCAAATATTTGCTCGATTATATGGATATATAAAAATATTGACTAATAGAATTTTAACGTAAGTCACAATCCTATTTTTTCACACAACTACCTTCTTCTTAAGCATATGTGTTCAAACAACTTTCTTGTTTCCATAAAAGCAATATTTTGGACACCAATATACTCTACATCGCACTAAGTAGAGCGGTTAGTATTGACAATAAAGATGTTTGTATCCATATTTTTAATTATTATTATAATTCAATGGTTTGCATCATCTCTTAGGCTCATAATATAATGGCACACAGTCACTCTGTGAAAAGTAAGCTTGGTTGTTTGATTAAACATTGTATTTTCTTGAAGCGAAATTATGTAGCAATTATTTATTAAAGATTATGGTACCAAATTTGGTCTAAATATTTTAAATGCACGTTTGTATTCTAGAATTGGATTATATGTTTTTATATATTTGTTGTTTAAAGTTAATATGTAATGTGAAATGTAAGAGAATGAGAGTAAAGGTAGATTTGTTTACAGTTTTCTAAAGAAAAACGTATTTTTGGTTAAAATAAATAAAATATTGCTTCGTTAAAAAATGTTTCATTCAATTTTCTACACAGAGCTATCTCAAACAGTTCAGTTCTTGTATATCCATGAGCATAGTAGAATTTGAATCGGAAATTTTATCTTCATTTAAAAATTAAGAGTAAATAGACGAAGCTATATTAATGGTAATTACTTCAGTTAGATATCATATTCTGAAAATTGAAAAATGACATCTGGACACGGGAATCGAACCCGGCCAAAGGTCCCGGGTTCGATTCCCGTGTCCAGGTGTCATTTTTCAATTCATTTAAAAAGTTTGTTCAAATTCTGTGATGTCCGTGATAAATACTAAATCACTGTTGATATATTATTATGTGTTTAAATTAAAGTGAACGTATCTATTGACGCAACATTTGATATATATCTATATGACTAAACAACTTTCTTTCAATAGCTAAATAAAAACTTCTTAAAATATGGACCTTACCTCGTGATCTATTTAATTTTTACTATAAAGTTGTAAAACATGGATCATTGATGCAACATTAAAGAAAACTGTTAGAAGCATTTGAAATTTGGTGCTACAGAAGAATGTTTAAAATATCATGTATGGAGGTGGTATCAAACACAGAAGTTCTAAGAAAAACAAATGAAGGAAAGAAACTTTGGAATGGTATACAGCAAAGAAGAGCTAACATGGTAGGCCACATACTGAGACATGTTAGTTTTACGAAGAAGATTATAGAAGGAGATGTGTAAATGAGAAATTCAAGAGAGAGATCAAAACTAGAGTAAATGAATCCTAAAGAGAACGATATTGGCCTTAAAATATGCGTCCATCGAAGCATATGACCCAGTTTTTAATAAATTTAAAAAAAATTAAATCAAAAATTTAAAATTCCAGATTTTAGGTGCATAGGAGCTATAAATTTTAAAATGTTGGCCCTCTGCCTGTGATATATATCGCGCAATGCTCATGACAAACAGACTAACCCTTCATTGTATTAATAAGCTTATAGAAAAGTGCTAATTTTTGTTCCGTTGTTTACTTTAAAGACAGGCCTTTTTTTATTGTGTTTTATTGTTCTTTCGGGATAGTTACATTTAATTACTCTTATGGGTGGGAATAAGGGAGGTAAAATAAAGACCAAATATACCAGTATTTGTGTGTCAGAAGAGTAGAAAACTGTTTAAGGAAAACAGACGTCAGTTCATCTAGCTGTGATTCGAAATCTTATCTCCCTTTCAGCAGAAAACTATACTTCAGCTCACATCTATTTCGACTACTACTGAAAAATTAAATTGTTAAGCTATTATACTTGTCAATTACGGTTATAGCCGCATCTAAATATAATAATCTTATATTTATAAATGAAACCTGAACACGAGAATCAAACCCAACACCTTTGATGTAGTAAGCCAAAGGTCCCGGGTTCAATTCCCGTGTCTAGGTTTCATTTTTTAATTTAAGAATACTACAGAAGAGGCCCTTCTCTCGCAGTAGACCAGACTGTCGACTACGTGTAGATCTAGGTTTGAACCTTGGTCGGGTGAACTGAAGGTTTTTTTTCCAAAATTGTTTTCCATTCCCCCTTTACGTAAATGTGGGTACACTTACTATAGATAAACTTCCTAATACCTAAACCCATTTGTGTAATTAGTATATAAACGTAAGGCCCGAACGGTTCATAGTAGGTGGTGCTAAAAAAGAAACTAACGATTATCTATTACTAACCCTCACCAATAGGCAGGATGACAAAGGTGTATCTAGTTTTTTCTGGTTTGCTGAGGACGGGGGGAATGGGGCTCAAATCCCAGCCAAGTTTATTGAAGTATTGGTTCCTTAACTGTGTTCCACTCTCACTTAACGCAAATTCGGGTACATTACTTATAAATACCACGTTTAACATCCCTAACCCGTTGGTGCATAAATTCTTATAGCCAGAATGGGATTACATGTAACAGCTCTATGATACGTCTATGAATACAGCCCGCAAAATTATTCCTCGGCAGGAAAACTTGAAAACTGAGAGCTAAGGAATATGTAGGGCAGCAAAGTGATGAATATGGGTAAAGGTGGGTGGAAGGGGGTTGAATGAAGGAGGAAGGAAGGAGGGTGACAAACCCTCTAGCACAAGAAGGTGATCGCAACAAAACGAGAAGAGGGAGAAAAAAAGTGAAATAATAAAAAAAAAGTTACCATTAGCGTCAAAAAGTCGGCGTCAGCATAGTCGCGCTCGTAAGAGGGAAACTTTGAGAGTGACTTCCCGGTACTTCATTACAAGAGCTTGTTTCATAATAAATAATAATAATAATAATAATAATATATAATATAATAATAATAATAATAATATTTGTAGTAAAATATATATAAGGATGGTAAATTTTCATACAATTTTCCTTATAAAAGTCTAACGTTCGTTAAATGTTTCCGAGCTAAAGATTCATACGCATGGACGCGGATGGAATGACGTTGGCATCGTGTAGCGATGAACGTGAAATTTAAGCCAGAAAGTAAATTCGGTTATGCATGTTTCATATCCAAACACTTTGTATTTGATTTTCCTAGTGGTGGTAGTAACTCTTTTAAGTACTCAAAGCAAAGGTTTGTGAGTTATATTTCACTTGTAATTTAGTTTTTAGTAAAAATTTGATCATTAAAAATATTTTTACAAGAGCTTTTTAAAAGTGCCATTTCTGAATCCACTGAATTAATCAGATCACGATTTTAAAACTAACTTAACTCTATAATCAACATGACACCCAATTACCCGGTTACCAATTTGTCATTGCAAAAGGAAGCCTTCCTTTAATAAATACAGTAATTTTTTGACAGGCTCACAACAGAAAATGCAAAGATAATTAGAACCAGCAATGAGTTTCCCTTTACCTAAAGATAAGAAGTGTCATAGTTTTATAAGCCATCTTCCGTATTGACATTAAAAAGGGTGGCTGTAGATGAGGATCGTAATGGATTACAAAGGGATTACACGCTAAGACAGAATAAAGAAGTAGTTTCAGAAAAGACACACAAAAATTTATTTTAAGCCATGTGGCCTGATAGCGATTTAAAACTTTCTCACTGTTTGAGGCGGCCGCCTTAATAAAGCTTATTTGCATATTCATCTTAAGCTTCACTTTTTTTATTATAACATTATGTAGTTAGTTTAATTTTATATTTTATTGTCATTTACGTATTTTAATAATGTATTTAAATTTGATTGAACTGTCATTTTATCTTTGTTATTGAAATATATTACTTTTTTTATTAATTAGTTAGATGGTCTGATGATAGATTAAAGGGGGTCATAATATATTCCATTTTTATAATCCTCCTTTCCTTCAAGGTCAGTTATTGGTAGTGAGAGGAGAGAAATATAAAAGAGAAGTTTATTGACAGTCAGGTCAGAAAAACATTTGCAATCCTAGTAGACCAATATTTGTTAATAATTAAAAACAATCAATTCAATATACTGGTGACTTTTTGTGTTGGGGGTCATCCATAAACCATATAGCTTTTTCCTCACTTTTTTTTATCACCCACCTTCACATTTATACTGAACCCTTACACCCTCCATCCTGTGTTATGGTAAATTTTCACATCAAGAGTGAATAGTCATTATTTCAAGGGAAAAGTTTTGTTAACTAAAAGAACGACTCATATTAATACTACTAAGAACGGAAATTATCTATAAATATGCTCCACCACTGAATAAGTGTTCATTTTTCAATATATTCAAATATGATTTGGATACGGCTGTTTTCCGAAATTATAATCATTCATTCCGCAAGCTTCGCCATTCATATATACTTAACTGTATATCATTGCTTTTTTCCATTATAATTTAAGTATAATATCTGTGTTACGTAACACTGTGGTGTACCTATAATAAATCCATGTAACACCATGTAGTGTTAACGGCAATGCATTCTATAAAAATGCTAGGCTTTCTATATATTTCCTAAGTGGTGTTAGCAAAGTATGAAATAAATTAGTTTTCTGTTGTATTTCATGCTTTTCGTAGGAAATTTATAGAATAACCCAGTCATTATATATTACCGATAACAATGTCTAACCAAACCAAACCTAACCTAGCTTAGCCTAACTCGACTAACTTAAATCCTAAGAATTAGGTGAACATGCAAGAAAACGGCGTAAGACACATATAAATGAATAAAAGAACTGATAACATTTTCCGGGACTTCAAAAAGACAAAGAACTTGAAAATAGTTATGAAATACAACAGCAAAACTTATTTATTTCATACTTTGCTAAAACTGCTCTGACATTATTTAGAAAGCCCAGGCATTTTATAGAATGCCTGGATTTCACACATTGCCGGTGACATAGACATTAAAGCTCCCCCCTCCTATTTCAACAACGTTGCATTGTTTATGAATGACCCTTTGGCCATCCCGTTGGCTCAACGTTCCAGGAATGGAATTCTTAAGCCCTTGACTCAGTAGAAACACGTGCTACCGACTGAGCAAAGGTTTCGGGAGGATAAATGCTTAGTTAGGAACTTAGAATGTGTCCGTGCGGTTTAAGATACCATTGAATGAAAGTTCTGAATTTGAATTCCGGTTGGGTGTACTGAAGTGGTTTTTCCGCCATGCGCTATAAAGTTGATCGACTGTTGATATGAGAGACCGAAACGCAATTATCGACCAGGTTCGTTGAGTTAACTCTCCGGGTGAATGCTAGTGCTTTTCATTTAAATTAAAATTAGAATTTCTCGTTGTGTTACCTTAAACTAGATTGATTAGGCCACAGCAACCTGTTAATAAATAATATTAATAATATTGAAAATCTTCTCTAACAACACTTAAGTCTAATTGTTTACTAGTTTTCAAAACCATTCTCTTAATCATTTTATATCTTAAGTCTTTAGTGAAATATGTAGAACAATGTGGATAGAACTGGTAAGAAACCATATTTTTATAGTAGTCACTAAGCCATGTAGACAAGGTCCCACGGGGTGTTTTTGGAATAAAATATCTAACCCTAAAATTAAAGGTTTTTACTAAAGGAAAAAAAGAGAAAAAATCGATTCTCTCAAATTTCGCTCTAGCGATTTTGATTAAATTTTATATCTTGACACTTGTCATTATAAACAAGATGGCACTTCTATTTTCGTATGAAAATGACTTTTAGGGTACTTAACAGAGGAAAAACTTCCAATTTTCATCATTTTTTCGCCACCATTTGAGATATGAAATAACTTATAATGGTAAAGTTGTAATGGGCCTACTATTAAAGATTAAAATCTTTAATTTGAAATATTTTTATGAAACAAAAATTTCAGAGCTATAAACAAATATGTATACTTTTTTTTCAGGTCTTGGAAAATGAATTTGATTCTAATGCTCTTTGGTAAAGCAAGATGTTTCTCTTTTCTCAATTTTACTCTAACAGTGTTTCTAGTTCCTAATGCCATAGAGTAAGAAGTAACCTTATATATTATTTCATTTAAGATCTTAGGTGTAATGTTTCTACGACAATAGAGAGGGTGGTCTAGGGGTTAGGTGCCGGACCTCTGTGCTGAGTGTCCGGGGTTCAATCCTCGGTCCCGGCACAGCTTTATCTGATTGCCAAACCCTTCCTTCACCTCTAACAAGACGTATATTAATCACAACTTGTGAATGTGAGGAATGCCAGGCCTCCACCGTGGTTCGGATTCTACGTTAAACTATAGGTACTCCATTTCATCTCGCAATCACTCTACCATTGCACATTAGCGTAAGTGCATACAACCCAAACGGATAGTAAGACGCGGTGATAATAATAATAATAATAATTATTATTATTATTATTATTATTAATAATAAATAATAATTATTATTATTAATAATAATATAATAATAATTATTATTATTATTATTATTATTATTATTATTATTATTATTATTATAATTTTCTAATTTTTCTAATTTGCTAATTTTTCGTTTCACAGATCTTAAGAGTTTTTTTTGTAAATGTTTAGTTCAAAACAAAGCGAGAGAAATTCTGTGCGTTGTTCCGTACCATTACTTTTCTTGTGTGGTCAGCTCAAAGTACTGGTGTATTCACCTACTTGGAGACCCCCTTAGGCCATCCGAGATAATTGTGGCACAAACTCATGTGTATGTTACGACAGTTGACGTCAACATGCTTTGCTACGCGCACAAGACCCCATGTGAAGATATAAACCTCCCAACACCAACTCTGAACTTAACTTGCACGTTTGATGTAAGGCGTGTAGCTTCAGGTGAAATGGAAGGGGACACGAGGAAAATCCAGTGTTTTTGTAGTGCTTATGGCAAAATAATTTTTTGGGCGCAAAAATATAAAGTATTACTCTATTACAAACATAGAATTTAATTTTCTTCACATGGTTATATCAACAATAATTGTTGAATATCTGCCAAGGGTGTCCTGAAATTTAATGACAACTTTCTCTTTTCATTTAAAAAGTTTGTTAGATAACGCCGCCATGCTCATGACAGATATTCAGGAAATGTATATGTCACTATGTGAAGAAAATTAAACTATGTTTGTACTGGAGCAATATTTTATTTATTTTGGCCGAAAAAAAGGGTTTTCAATAAAAACTGCAAAAACTCTGACCTTTTCTCGCGTACTCTTCTATTCCGTTGTATGTTCAGTTATTTAATGTTGTTTTTTTCTCAAAAAGTACTGACGTCGCATTTGTGTCTACGTCCAATCGCCGGTGACTGTTTCAGTGATGACGTCACCACATCACTCCTATCTAACTTTAGTGTCATATTTCTCAGAAGGTATGAGAAAAACTATAATTTTGTAAAGATAGTTTTGATATATATATATATGTGTGTGTGTGTGTGTGTGTGTGTGTGTGTGTGTGTGTGTGTGTGTGTGTGTGTGTGTGTGTGTGTGTGTGTGTGTGTGTGTGTGTGTGTGTGTGTGTGTGTGTGTGTGTGTGTGTGTGTGTGTGTGTGTGTGTGGTGTGTGTGTGTGTGTGTGTGTGTGTTGTGTGTGTGTGTGTTGTGTGTGTGTGTGTGTGTGTGTGTTGTGTGTGTGTGTGTGTGTGTGTGTGTAAAATTTAGAAGGGATAATCAAAAGTTTATTTAGATTTTAAACAGAAAACACTAAATTCTTTTATGAAGTAATGTTTTATATTTAAAAAAAAATTTCGTCACGTCTCTTGGAAACATCCATGAAATCAAAATTAGTATTGAATGCCATCAGCAAAAAAAAATAGATAATGTTAATTAAATCACAGTTTTGTAAGAATAAGGAGCTTTATTTGTTACTCCACGTCTTACTAACCGCTCTGTAGTAGGGATGAGTGATACATAACTTAGAGGAAATGTACTCGCATTTGCGTGGAAAAATAATTATAAAAGTAGACCTGACCAGTATGCTAACACCAATCCCTACGTCATCGCAATCCAATAATATGTGAGTGTGACTCTTTTAATCCATCTTGATGAAAATAAACCAAGTAATCTATATAAATGAAACTTATATTTTAATAAAATGTCTTTGTTTTCATTGAAAATACATTCCCTCGTTTTAAGTTTGACTAGTTTCTTATCCTTGAAATAAAACAACAAAAGAGTTATTTTTTCCCTTGAAAGAACCAGTTCAATAAGACAACTTGTAATGAGTCATAGCAAAAGTTTTGCACACAGAAACTCTAAAGAAAAACTTGTTCCTATATATATATATATATATATATATATATATTATATAACGCCTTCTTAGCCAAGACGGGAGGGTATATAATTCTTATGTCGAAATAGCTTTAAAGGGACTTCCTAAGAGTTGCGTAAAAACAATAGTTTACGACATTTTTCATTGTGGAGGAAATAGAATTCCGTTAACTTCTTTGTATTGTCCCGTTAACACTGTTAGACGTGGCTTCCTTCTTATATTGAAACAATCTCGCAGAGTACGGTCTTCCCTCTTATCTTTATTGTCTTAGTGTGTCGACGCCATTATCAAATAAAATAAAAACAAGAGAGTATCACAACATTTTGTAAGTCCAGTGATTAGAGTGTGCTAAGCGCTATATTCTTAAAATCATAACCATAGGGTTGTTTATATAATTAATAAAATTTGAGAGGTAATTGGTTTTAAATATATTATGACACGTGTGTTTGCTTGCTATATTTTTAGGTGTTTTGCTACCTAATCAATCAACACGTTAAGGTTTGTTTTTTAAATTTACTTTGATGTATTTAACGTGAACCGACTGAATATTTCATCAGTCGAAACTTTCCATGGGCGATAGTGAAAGAGCCTACCAATTTTGCCTGGATGGATATGTTCACATACCTTCAAGGGATCATTTTACATTTCTCAATTGATATGGGACCGACAGCTTTACTTCCCCTCTGAAGGAAGTTGTTACGGATTTTTATCGCTCAAGAAAAATCCATTGACCCAGGATGGGTTTGAACCCATGAACGTTAGGTCCTGAAGATCACTCCACCCCAAGATCACTGAGGTTTACCAGTTACATTAAAGGAATAGAGATTAAAAATGTATAGTTAGTGTTAATTTACCCTCATTTGCATGAAGGAAGAGTGAGAAAAACGTAGGAAAAACCCCTTTCAGAATAACCTGACGGGGCTCAATCCCTGACCTCCCCATAACAATAAAACTGAGCTAAAAGAGCTAACCTTTTCTGAAAGTTAAACAAGTTACTAGAGTTACTTTCACGTATTAATACTTCATTTCATGTTAACTGCCACTGTCACATTTATTAACAGATATTAGCCCTTCAATCCGATGATTACAAAATATTTAGTTTTAATTAAAAGATTTACACAATAGAGCTCTAAGTAAATGCTCAAAAATAGTTAAAATATACTTAGTTAAGAGAGGGTAGCTAATATAAAATACGGGGGCAAAAAACTACTTAAAGTTATCTACACAAGTGAATCACCCCTAATCATCTCTAGATCACTAGATTGAATCACTGATAGCACTAAGTTAAAGTATTTAAATAGCTTTGAATTTATTTCTAAATTCAAAGAACTGTTCTTTCGTGACATTGGCAATAATCTTACCCTGGTCGGAAATATCTTAATGGTACCCGTAATTTGCGGCATTTGAGAGTAAAGTTACTGAAAAGTGCGAGAGTTTGGAAGGAAGAAAGGGTGTGGGTGATGCAGGGGTCTTAGGGCTATGAAGCTAAATACACCCCGAAACTTCTCTAACTTTAAAATCTGATAAAAACAAAGGAAATAATGGGGCCTATGAGCAACAGGTAGCGTCAATTTACGGCCTTTTGTATTACAGAGAGGTTAATAAAACCTTCCCCATTGGCTATATATTTGTAGATACTATCTGACCACCAGTTTGGTAAACCGTAGTTCGATTCCAGATACTGATGACTAGAATATTAAATTACTCAATACAGGTTTGTTCTACTTCCACCAATTAGTAAATAATAGATGCTAAAGGCTGTATGTTTAATGTTAAACATAATAACTTAGGATAAATTAGTTTATTATGTCGTATGCTGTTATATTTTTTTTAAATAGGACATTATATACTCAAATTAAAAATAATACCCTATAAGCGTTGCCATCATACCGACACACAATTTCCTTCGTGGTGTTATGAAAAAATACATTCATGATGACCTAGTTCGATTGTAAACTTTTTTTAGCGTATGCCACCAGAGTTTGTCAGCTACACATCCCTTTTTTTCTACAGGAATTGGTGGATATGTAATCATCTTCTAAGGTCGGGGCACCATGTAGGCACGGTTACTTTTATCCGATGAGATGATAATGATTGATGATTATGTTGCTCCAGTAGAAGTCTTAAACCTATCTTAAGCCTATTTAACCAGACCATGGCTACTACTGGAACAATTACCCTCAGGGAAAAATAGCTTAGTTACCACAGGGACAGTGGCGTAACTTGAGGGTGACGTAGGTGGTAAAATGCCACAATCCCGCAACCAAAATGGGGCCTAGCACGTAGACCCACCTGCCCAAAATAAATTTAAATGTATATTGCTTAGCCTCCATAAGTGTTAACACTGATTATAAATATTTATTAATATAGTTTTATTCAATTAAATTCAAGTTGTTTAGTTTCCAGTAGCAATTTTATTGGAAAAAAATTTTGTGCAATGTAGACCTGTATTACGTAATTTATAAAAGAACTCCAAGAAGAAATGGCAGTTTTATTTATTATAATCTATAATTAGACAAATTTGGGGGTTGGCTTTCTTTTATTTTGGGATGGGGGTGGGGCAGCATGAAGGTTTGGCCATGGGTTCATTATTTCTTAGTTACGCCTCTGCACTGGGAATCGAACACAGGAACTCTAGGTCAATAGCCTTATATATTAACCAGTAGACCCAGAGGTTGGCCTTACTGGAAGATAATGTACCACCTCAGGGGATATGAAGACGTAATCACATTAGAACTTCTATAACTCACCTCTGTGACCAAATGGATAGGGAGTATTCCTACACGTATAATGGAACATCAACGATGACTTTTTTTTAGCACCGCATCTTACTACCCGTTCGGCTTATCTACTAATTACGCCAGTTTATTTTAGGGATGAGGTAGGTTATACTCTTAGGAAGTGTACCCGCATTTTCATGGAGGAAGAGTGAAAAACCTTTTGGAAAATCACCCTTAATAAACCTACCTATATTCTAACCTCTATCTCCCCGTCATCGTCAGTCTAGTTTACTGCTAGAGTAGCACGTTAGGTCATGCGGCCATCGAATTGGGTGAGTACATTTAATAATGTAGTATGCATGTAATTTATGTGATGGTTCTAATACCCATATATTAATATTGGATCTAGTTTTGGACATTTAGTTTTGATGTTTTAAATAATTAATTTATATGATAGCCTCTTTCACCCCATAGATAACACATAACTTATGAAATACAGATTGAACAGACGTTGCATCGTGGTGCGGTTTTCTTTATTCTGATTTAGAAAAAAATGAAGTGAGTCAGGTGAAACAAGTTTTATCGTATTTTAAAATCTATTAAAGAATTTAAAAATAACTACTATTTCAGATGATACAAGTATTACCTGATCCCCATTTCACTCTTGCTAAATGGCATATATAAGTTAATTATAATGGTTTTATATTAATTTGTGTGATAAGGTTTAGTTTAAAATCGTGAACTGGCAATTAAAATATAGAATCCACGTTGAGACGAGTTAATATTTTTTATGAAACCACTTTTATAAACAATTTATATTTTCCTGAATTATGATACATTATTTATGTGTGTTTTTAATCGCTGATAACAAATTTAAAAATAGAATCTTACTATCACCCAAATATTAAAAAATTAAACTGTCTATAGTAAGGAATATCACAAGTGTTTAAAGAATTGTCTTATTTATTTATTATTAAAATTTTATTTGACTTTCTATTTTTCATTTTTTTTAAATCTTACTAAACTACATTGAAAATTAAAACTTAACACCTCATTATTATATTTTCTATTTACATTTCAAAGAACAAATATAGATTTAAATTTTAAGAATTATGTATTCAAGTAGTGAGTCAAATAAAATCTATTTTAAAGAAATTTAACATACTATTCAAACATGTAACTTTTAACTTATTCAGTGAATATATTAATTAGTTATATTGAACTGACTATACAACATGCTACTTTACTGTCAAGAGTTGTAAAACCTTTGTCACTGCCATTTTACTCATCCTGGCAATATAATAATTCCTAGAATTGCTTTAAGGCTGTAACTACAAAGATCATGAAGGTAAAAATAATTGGAGCTTGAAACTGGGACATAAAGTCCGTTTAACTATAACTTTTATTTTTAAAAAATAAAAAGGTTAAGTTTAAAAAACCTTATGCTTTCTCCAGAGTATTGTACACTGCATTTACCCTTAAATGTAGCTAGATTACCTTAGAAGTTTCCACTATGGCGTTGCTTAAAATATAGGCGTAGTGTAATCCATCAGGTAAAAATAAATACTTGTTCATATATATTTCTTTATTGTGACACCTTCAAACTAAAGAGCCCATAAATAATAAAATGTCCTGAACGTCTTGATAATTTTGATATTTGTGCTAGTAAGTCAGTTAATGAGTTAAGCTCATGTGGTTTTTAAATGTATTCTCACCAACATAATGTGGGGTCCTGCCGTTTTAAAACCAGAGTGACAGTTTCGTGTTGCACGTCCAATCAAACCGCAAAACTCAATCACGACATTCATAATGGGTTGATTGTGTTACCAGTGACATATTAGATTTACTGCGGCTTTCATTAGGACGCTTCCCCGTGTCCTTCGCGCGCATCCGTTTCCTCAGGCATTCACTGCTGATAACGCCACTGATAAAAACAAAATACACCAAAAAAAATCATAAGAATCAACAGGTATGGTCTTGTGGGAAACTGATTTGTTAAACGAACTGTTCTGAAAAAAAGATACAAGGGGTGAGGCTTAACATATATATATATATATATATATATATATATTATATATACATGCGTTCATCATAGCAGGCCAACTCAGCCGCTGGCTCATATCTGCTTTTGTGTGTGCGCATGCGAGGTACGGGAGTAAAAGGGAAAAGAAAAGGCCTACAATATGCCAGAAATGTGTGCAGTGCATTCGTATTTGAATTAATACTCGACATTTTCCACGGTGACGATGGGAGACAAAGTGACAAAGTTTCTTGTTAATAACTACAGTATGTCCCTACTATTACAAAATGAAGATTTGTTAACAGTTCTTATCTGTGAAGCCATTCTAAAATTGTGATGAATGGCCTTATCAATGCAACTTCCATCCAAATATCGTTAATTATTTTAACAATTTTCAGTATTAGAACTTTTATCAACTCTTGATCTCCATTATTGTTTAATCATAACTGATACATGTGCAATAGTATTCCTGTAAATTTACGATTTCTAGCCGACTTTATCACTGAGTTGATTGATATGTGATGCGCTTTCTTCAATGCTGTTCAAAACTTATTTTAAAATAGTATTGTCTGGTTCGTTCTTATATGGTTTATTCCTAAATGGTTTACCACCACTCATCAAGCAAATAGGGGTACATTTCCTTATGTTCAACCATAGTCGTATATGTACCATTAGTGTCAATATGTGAATATCCCACAAGGGTAAAAAGACTTAATGAAGATAAAAAATTATACTCTTTTAGTCGTCAGAATATTAAAACAATAAATTTTCATTTTTAAAACATTCTATTCCGAGGTTCTACTCCAAAATTTAGCACAAAATATTTAATGGTTAAATAATTGAGGTCTCTCCTTTCACAATTAGGAATTGATGCCATGGTGTTGGGTAGGGATGCTGACAGGATATAATTTGGAGGAAGTGAACACAAGATTGGGTGAGGGTGGAGTGGAAAACCATTTAAAAAGAAACATTTAACTACTCCCTTATAGGATTTGAATCCCGACCACTCCACCAATGGCAAACAAGGTAGTACAAGGCCTACGTACCTACAACCCTACCAGTGTGATATTTGTTGGAATAAAGCTAACTAGCAAGCCGTGTATTAATATAACCAGATGGTTTAGAAATTTACCTAATAAAAATATATATGAGTTTGGCGAGTCGAGATATGTAGCTTGTTAAAATAGTTAGAAAAGCTACTATGTTTGATTTTATTAGTGCCATAATATGTTAAACATAACTATTTAAAAGAAATTTATATTTTAACAAACTTAGGTGAAGTATTAGAGTTAGTTTAAAATTCCTACCTATTTTTGTGGGATTCTGATCAAATCTTAGCAGAGGGAATTCTCGTATTGAACTCTCCCCGTTTACATATAATGTGATGCACCCATGCGGGAAGAAGTATGTTAATTAGTGAGCTATTCCAATTCTAGAGGCACGACCAATGGCCTACAGTAAAACGACATAATGGGTGGAGGTGTCTTTTGCCACTTTCACAGGTCATTGAATTGTGTCGCCCCTTCCACGCCTTGCGCGATCTTTCATATTCTCTCTTTCTTTTTCAGACATTCTTTCTCTTTCGAACAAGCCTTTTAATTTAAAGAGTGGCGCTTCTACCTCTGTGTAATTATCGGGTACATGGACGAAAGAGATCCCTAGGGAACTAAAAAAGGAGGGTGGGGGAGAGATTGGTTCTCCAGCGGAAGGAACTAATTGTGTTCCAGTGGGGAAGTTGTGGTTTGGTCTTTTTTGTTTCGTAGGTATGTTTGCATATACATATATATATAATACAGTATATGTATGTAGTATAATACATACAATGTATTATATAATAACATTATGTATATATATATATACATATTATAATATATACATATCATATGTATTATATATAAATTATATAATAACATTACATATTATATTATATATAATTACAGTATATACAATACACATATTTATATGTATATATACATCTACATATACATATTATGTATACATACATATACAATATACATATATATATATAATATACACGTATAAATAAAGTTACATATATATAGCATTATCTAATATTGACATATATAAATATACATCTATATATATACATTATATATGTATGTATAGGGAAAGTAGGATTTCAGATTTTATATGAATTGTTTGCATGACGTGGTATATCTTTATCATCATCATAGTGCCATATTGGTTCTCTTCGTGGTCTTGATTCCCATTACCTTATGACAAGGAAAGTATCCCATATCCATAATTCTAGATCCATAATTATGTAACGCTTATGTTTAGGGAGTTGTGTCCCGGGTTTGATTATTGGCATCGTCTACAAACGTAAGCATTGATGAAATATATTATATTATTAATACAGGAATTATTTTGTCACGCAATCACTTTAGCCAGCTTTTTCGGTGTTGTGTTATTTGGAGTAAAAAAGAAAATAGTGATTTTCTCTAACCCGGAATAAGGTTTAGATTTACTTGAGTATTTTTCCCAATGTAAAGAAGTTCTTTGTTAATTACTTTAAGTAGTATTTATACACTTTGATCCATTTTAAATTTATCGTCTACAGCTCAAAGATAGCTCCCGTGGAAACCATAGATTATCTTATACTTAAATCTATTAACTAATATTTAAATAGTATATTTATTGCCGTTGCCTTCTGTACGTCCTGCGAACACATATAGTTAAATGTTACAGGATCATTTCCATAACTGTTCATTTAAATCTAAACTATAACAATTTATTTATTTTGTTATTCTTAATAAATGCATTACAATGAATTTATTAGTGTGCATATATTTTAGCTTACTCAAACATGTGTTACATATATAATTTAAATTAATATGGCCAATGCAAAAATCTATAGAATCTTTCAAATTTAATATAAAATTATATAGTAGTTGTCACAACATTAATAATATTTACAAAATTTAAAACCTTACGTTTGTAAATGAATACAATTTAAACATTTAAACTCGCTTAAAAACGGTGTCTTAATAATTATGATAAATTTCTATCGTTTAGTAAAATGGATAAAAGCTAGTTCTGATCAATATTCTAAAAGTCATTTCCTCCATTTCAAATATTGGTTGCCATTTGGAAATCAATCACAAGCCAATCCACAGTGTTTCCTCTTGTTTTGTTTATGTAGGGGTGATAGGAGGGGGGTTAGAGAAGGAAGTCAAATCAGGGTTGAAAGGAAGCAAAGCAATGGAAAGGAAAATTGGCAATCTCCATTAGGATGGGAAATCGTTGGTAGGGTACCGGGAGAGCTGGCGACCAAAACAGGAAATACCTCAACCCAAAGTTTTGATGTTTACACATTGATTGAAGATCAGATAGATTTATCCATTTATTTATGTTGAGGACTGAGATGCTCACCACATATTTTATATAAGATAGTACATGATATACAGTCAAATTTTCATAAGAAGAGCCTTTTATCAAACACAAACATAATATATTTTGAGACTAAAATTAATAACACATTACTATTTTATTGATGCTATTATATAGATATTAATAATGTATTTTAAATTCTACATCGGACATAACACAACCTGGCATATTAACACGTGAAAATAGCTCTAAGATAAATCCCTTTATATGAAAAATGGACTGTACCTTTGAAATTCTCTTGTTTTTGTAGCTAAATGATCATGTAGGTCCACTTTAGACTATTAGAACTCTAATTCTAACCCAAAATATTCTGTATGGATATGTAGGTTGTAATGTTAAATTAATCAAACATTCAAATTTCGGCTCCCAAAATTGGGTGTGTAATGTGTTACACATAGAGGATTAGGTTAGTCTGCTCTTCCTTTTGAACAAATAGGCAGGAGTTCTATTTTACATGTGTGGATGTAATTAGATACTATTTTTAATCATATATAATTATTTGTATTTTACTTACTTGCTCAATGGCATAAAAAGCTTGAGAATTAATTGCCACACTTACAAAAACACGCCCCCTATTCCTGTCTTGGGCTAGTTCTATCGAGTCCCCTTCATTACATTCTTTCTCTTTCAGGTCCACTCTTAAGTTATCCTCCCATTTGCATCTAGGTCTTCCCAATTATTGTCTCTTCCCATTGGGTTTACCAGTCAATACCTTGAATGTAGTTCTAATTTTTTTCAACCACGCTGCATGTCCTGCCCACCGTTACTGGTGAGATTTTACTACCCTAACAATGCCTGATGATGAGTACAGGGTATGTAACTGATCACCATGTGACCTCCTTCAGTCTTTATTATCTTTATCCTTCTTTGAACCAAACATTTTTCGAAGTACTTTGTTTTAGAACACATTATTTAAATTTTGTAATTTATAATTTATTTCCTGGTATCGACTGAGATAGGTACTCGTAATCTGTTAAAATATAAAATTGGGGACAAAATATATATTTATTTTAAGTATATAAAATTATTATATACGTAGATTGATTAGTGAGTGTTCAACTTGAAGTTTGGTTTGATATGCTTTCAAACTATCCGTAGCTAGAAATGCACTTATCTCTTCCTCTGGTTAGTGCTGTCCACACTATCTGGTAGAAATCCCACGCACCAGGGAAGTTCAGAAAGTGCGGTGGTTCCCTCTCAACTGTCGCACTGAAGAGCAAGTGAGAAGAGCCTAATCATTTGGCTGGGAAATTAATTTCACATACCTTCCTGGGATATCTTACATTCCACAATCGACATGGAACCGACGGCTTAACTTTCCCTCCGAATGAAGTTAGGCTACGAATTTGTATCGCTCAAGAAAAATATATTAACCCCGGTTGGGTCTGAACCCACGAATACCGGGTCCCGAGGCGATCATTCCACCCCAAGATCACCGGGGTCAACACATATATTTTATGTTATATTAAATAATTATTTTACATAAAATTAAATATATATATTTATCGTGTATTTAGCTACAAATTCCTTATTAAAATCTGTTAATTTAGATAATAAGTGACTAAATTATTTATTTTCTTAATATATAAGATGTGTTAAAATTAAACTTTCATAAATATATTTAATACCTTTTAATGATTTAAGAATTAATAGCCAGAGCTATTATTTATGCTTATTAGTGGGAATTACTCCATCTAGATATCATATTCTGAAAATTGAAAAATGACACCTGGACACGGGAATCGAACCTGGGTTCCAGAGGTCCCGGGTTCGATTCCCATGTCCAGGTGTCATTTTTCAATTTTCAGAATATGATATTTTAATAATTTTTCTGTACACATTTTTTTACATATATATTACGTTATTTTTAATGGACCACTGTGGAGCAGATATTGTCACGGCAAAACATCAAACTATTTTTTAAAGTGACTATCATGTTTTATTTTAACATGATAATATTGTAAGATTTTGTGAAATAGATTTATTATTAATTAGTATGCAGAGAAAACTTTCTGTTGATTAAAAACTTGATTGCTTATTGGTCTACCTCTTGCGTGCATGTAGCTATAATGTATTATTGTGTATATATTTATAAACGCAAGTAATTTTTAAAATTCTAATCTATTTTATTTTCATTATTGCTAGTAACTTCTAAATCCCTTTAAATATATTAAATAGTAATTCTTTAATTTATACAATGCTTAAAAGAAATTTTAACCTTCTAAAAACTCCCGAAGCGGTAACTAATACTGTATTGTATTGTTTATGACAAAGAAATTCTTTAAAAATATAGAACTGCTTTTCATAGTATTTTTGTTTTAAAACGTTAGATTAAACTATGAAGTTCTAATATAAGAGAGAAACTCATAAATTATCAATATTATGTTAAAATATATAAAATGAAACGTCTAAAACTGAAAAATTAAGTGAATTTAAAATAGTCTACTCAACCAACGGACGCTTTGAAATAATTTTTGAATACATTAATTTCAAATGCAATGTTTATACAATGAACATTTTGGCAAGTCAAGTGATGAAAGGGAATAAAATACATAATTTAAAACAATAGTCAAGATAGAATGTAAGATTTATTTTATTTATTATTTTTTATTATTTAGCACCGCGTCTTACTACCCGTCCGGGCTATACGCTTAAGTAATAATTACACTAATGGATTAGGAATTGGGAAGGTTGAACATAGAGGAAGTGAACCCGCATTTGCGTGGAGGGAGAGTGGAAAACCATTTAGGAAAAACCACCCCCAGTTCACCCGACCGAGATTCGAACCTCGATCTCCCCGTCCTCGGTGGTCTGGCTCAACACGACTGGCGCGTTAGCCAACTACGCCACAGAGGCGGTTTAGGATGTAAGAGAAAGCATACAATGTCATTGCTTATGTTAGTTTATTTTTTCTCAGAGTAATTGAATTTGATCTCTATATAATAAAACTTTAAAATGTTTTGCATTTCGTAGATAAAACCAATTGCAATATTAATAAAAATTATTGGTACATACTTTAAAACTTTGATAAAACAATTCTATTCTGTCATGTCTAACAGAATTTTATATTAGAATGGTGAAATAAAAAATATTATTTATATACAAGTATTAGTATTGTCCAGTTCATGATAAATTATCTTGATTCGAAGTTCCAAATTCCATACAATCAATCAAACTAACTTAATCAGACAGCATTTGGTACCCATTATTTTATTCGTTCTGTTTTTGACGAGTTATTAAATTCGTCATCCGATGATCCAGTAATCATAAAAATAGGAAATTATTTTAATTACATCAATATTCATTTCATTGTATTTAGTCTATGTGGTTGTCTATCAAGGTATTTTCAAAGCTTTTATAACTGAGAACCAGATAGCTGAAACTGGTTCCAGATTTTTTTTAATAAAGAACAGACAACTGAACTGACCTATTCTTTATGTTATAGAGGGAGTAAGAAAGAGAGAGAAAGAGAAAGATCAGGCCACTTTACGTAGCATAATAAAATCTTGTCAAAATGATGGCGGGTACTATTTCCGAGAGTTGAGAAATATCTTAAAATCCAGGTATAGTAACAATTTCACAAACTTACCTAAATTAAACTAGCCTTGATATTAAATAATTAGATGGTTGTACAAACTTTTGTATTATTTTGTCTTGACAAACCTCAATGTAAGGTAATCAAAGTTTAATTAAATATAAAAAATAATCATACCCGTATAACAGGCGATTTGACACTCATTGCGACTTCCCTACCGGTATTAAATTGAATAACGCCCAGCGTTATTCTCACAACCTAGAATACACGACAACAGACTTTGTGCATGAGTCATTCATTCTTGATGATGACTACCTCTTTCGCTATTTCCACCACGTTTTGAAAATACTGGTTCTGATTCAAAAACTAACAAGCATAATCAACTGAACAACAAACGCCGTGAGATGAAATATATATACTATACGTTATACAGTAAAGTATAGCAAATAGCGTTAACATAATTTCAAAGGGGCTATTTCTTAAGGATTTAATTTTAGTCAGTCAGCTTTTACATTACTTATGTGTAGGAATGTGAAATAAGTGTCGATACTTTACTAATACCAAAATATTTCTTTCGATACTAGTACTTTTCCACTGAATACTTTCATCTCGATACTTTGACTAATATGAGTACTCACATATCGGTATCGAATGGTATAGAATGAAACAACTACTTGGTTGCTGAGCGTCTACTTTCCAAAGCCGGAGCTACTTTAACTAAAAACAGGGAACCAACTTTTGGGCAAAAGAATTTATAGACTTCTATTTCTCAGTGACTGCACTGAAGAGAATTGGGATCTATAAGCATTTTTAATTATCTATTTGTGGGGTGGGGAGGGTTGAGGGGGAAAGCGAGGTAATTTCGGAGCTTCACCAAAATGTAGCCAAGCAAGGAAAGAGCTCTAAATATAAGGATTGAAGTAGGGTGCAAAATATATGGAAAAAAATAAAATTTTATCAAAAGTTGGTATAAAGACATCTTTCATAATATCCATTATACAATACTATCTTATATTACAGCATACTTATAATATAGCAAGGTTGTCATTCTAATTTTCAGTGTTTTAATAAATATTAAGATACCATTTTAATGCAAGGTTACTAAAAGTGTGACTTAAGAGGGTAAGTAGAGCCATTGGTCTTTGTCAGCTGTGGCCTACAAAGGATCCTTTGAGGGTCTATGAGATAACTTTCTGGCAAAATTTGTAAGCTTTTTCTCAATCGTTCATAGAAATCTAGTACTGAAAGCAACGAGAAACCACTGAACTCTGTAGAACTGACTATTGCTAGTACATGTGTTTTCTTCCAGATGGTGCAGGCGGGTTACACTAACAGCCCAAAGGACCGGATGAATGAGAAAAACATCAGTACCAACCTTTGGGCTGTAGAATCACTATTATACTTGCGTTTTATCCTGGAAGATTTATATCTCGCCTTACAAGAAAATAAGAATATATATATATTTCCTCTCCAATTCAACATTTTTGACCCATAGCACGCTGGCGTAGTTAGAATTAATATATCCAGGACAAGTAGTAATATGAGGTGTAAGAAATACTAATAAGAAACTATATTATTATTATTATTATTAGGATCGCGTCTTACTAACCGTTCGGGCTATACGACTTACGCTAATGTGTAATGGTAGGGTGATTGTGAGATGAAAGACTTACAGTTTAACGTGGGATCCGAACCACGGTGGAGGCCTGGCATTCCTCACATTCACAAGTTGTGATTAATACACGTATTGTCAGAGGCGAAGGAAGGGTTTAGCTATCAGATAAATCTGTGCTGAGACCTAGGACCGAACCCCGGACCTCCAACACAGAAGTCTGACGTATTACCCCTAGACCACCAGGTCACCTAAGAAACTATAGTCTTCTACATTATTATTAATAATTAGGTCAAGCATTACCTCATAATTACTTTTCTAAGGGATGTGACAAGGTTTGGACTCAACACTGATCAAACAAATAAAGCAATTATCAGATCTAAATGACAGCTCGGTCCTTCAAAGTCTCGTCAGAACTGCTCCATAATTCAGTGGATGACCCTCTAAAACGACTGCCATGCCACCAGTGGAATAATTATGCATTATTACTCCCTTTCTGGATCGAGGATGTAAAGTGTCATCCCCCCCTCCCCCTTCACCACCAATACGACTTTTAGAGGAAATTATCATCATAAACAAATTGTGAAGTGGTCATGCGTTGAAATAAGCCTTTGTGTGGGGGGGTGGGGGTGGGGAGGGGGGGGCGCTTGCCTTGTCATTACTAGCCATCACTCTTACTCTCATACACGCATGTATAACAACTACGTAGTACACGAGTAATGTGAGGACAATAACGGCGTAAGTTTTGTTTGATACGGAAACGTAATTTAACTTTCCCTAAATCTTAAAATTTTGGCTGATTTTAACATCGTATTTTTGTTACCAAAGCGATGCTCCGGTAGTCCAACGAGTTAGTTTCATAATATACTGGATTTCTGGATTCCAGGCTCAAATCTCGTCCAAGAACACTTAAGATTAGCTCATCAGTCATCACATATGATTTATTCTCTTAGTAATTTTCAAATCTCATCTTTATGACAATGCCTCTAGTACCTCTAAATTATCACTTCTCATCCCTTTTCCTTAGACCAAGCCGTTAAATTATCCCTGTGTTAAAAATTTTGAGTTAAATAAAATAAACACACACAGGTGTTTGTGCACCGAGTCTTGTTACCCATCTGGGTTATCTGCGTATTTAAGTTAGCCGTATAGGGATGAGGAGGGTAGAATTTATAGGAAGTGTAACTTTTATTTGAGGGGTTGTAGATTAGTAAAGCATTTAGAAATAGAATTATAAGTATATCTGACTGGGATTCAAGTCCCTGTACCTGGTATAATATTATTAATTGGAAAACCGTGGCATTGACACTAGTGAAACAATTTTTTTAACGCCGAGTTTTTCCCATACCCTCTTCCCTCTAAATAGGGTGTATTTTTTATATTATTTAATTTCTTCATTTTACCCCTTAGATTTATTTTACATTTTTATCCGGGGTATTTAACATGCACTTTCTGAACATAATGATTATACCTACACATTACTTACAAAATAAACTGTATGGTTATAGATAATACACAACACTCAGTTCTCTGGCTGTTGTGGTGTTAAAAAAATATATTTATTTATTTATTTATATATATTATTTTATTTATTATTATTCTGTATGAATATACGAACGAATTTATTTTAATTTATATGATGTATATAATGTTGGGCGCCAACTACCAACCAGTTTTATTTTGTGAGGTAGGTAGATTTTTATTATTAAATAAATTTATCCCCATAAACTGCTCAGCGGTAAGATGAAAACCCTTTCTCTTAAGACCCCTGAACTTTACCTAAAGTTTTAACTCAAGTTGGACACTTACAACCGAAGACTTCCTGAAGCAGATTATTATTCTTGCCCTGGACATCCAATCTACTGAGAATATCTATACATGGGATGCAAGTTCAAAATAAATGGTACGGCACACCGCACAGACTTTCTCTATCTTTCTATAAACTCGTAAGATTTCTGAACGGAATAATGTACATTGTATCATCACACCTCCACATAAGAACACGCATAAAATAATATACAATGATATAAAATCAATGAGAAAAGAGGCGCATCTTTGTCCACCTAAGAGCATTTCAAACAGTTTAATGTCTTCCACAAGGGTCAACACTTCGTATTAAATTTCGATTTCTGGTTAAAATTTTAACATTTTATAAGGTGTTGCAGATCTTCAAGTCATCGCATTGATATTTAATTATTCATTTATACATTTTGACCAATAAAAAATGTAAATATTGACTATTGAGTCTAAAATGGAGATAGATCATTGCTATGCAAACATTTCTCCTAAGAGATTTAAGGAAAAATAACATACTTTTTTTAGATACTTATATTTAATTACTCTATGGCTTTGGAGAATTATTGCGTTAAGACTTAAGTAGTATATGTTTACAACTAGAGCTCACAAAATTGTATTAATATATTTGCAAATATCTCAGAAACGGTTGCTTTTATAAAAATTTATTTCAAATAAAAGTTTTTTATTTCTAATAGTCCTACAATTTTGCAATGATAAGTTGTTTAGTTTCTCCAATAGTTGTGGAGATACGGAAATTAACGCTTCTGTAATGTACCCTAAAAATCATTTTCATAGGAAAATGAAAATAGCCAGTTTATTTATAATCTTAATCAACGCCTAGATACGAATTTTAATCAAAATCGTTTGAGCAGATTTTGAGAAAACCAAATTTTTCTCTTTTCACTCTTCAGTAAACTATCCTTAATTTTAAGTTTTTATAGACACACAGACAGACGGCATTGCAAAGACTATTTTTTAGGGTTCGGGGCGTCATGAGACGTCGACATCCATCAACATTTCAGGTAAGTTTGTTTAACGGTCGCAATACTTAAACTTTAATGACCAAAAAGTTAAAAAATTCATATAATTGCGTATAGATTGAAAGTTATTGATTTTATAAAAATATGTTTCGGATAAAATATCTGTATTATAAATATATATACATATTTGTAATGCTAAGTAATTTCATATCTCAAATAGTTTCGTAGCTATTTTAAAAAATGTTAATTGACGCATCAGACCGGAGCCCTTATAGCCATTTTGCCGAAATATTGAGGGTAGCCATTTTGTTTGGAATATTTATTAATGTTTATAAATGAAATTTAATCAAAATCGTTAGAGCCGATTTTGAGAAAATCGACTTTTTCTCTTTTTGCCCTTCAGTAAACTACCCTTAATTTTAATATTTAATAGACACACAAACAGACGGCATTGCAAAGACTATTTTTTAGGGTTCGGGGGGTCATGAGACGTCGAAATCCATCAACATTTCAGGTTAGTTTTTTCTACGATCGCAATACTTAAGCTTTAATGTCCAAAAAGTTAAAAATATATATAATTGCGTATAGATTGAAAATTATTGATTTTATAAAAATATGTTTCGAATAAAATATTTGTATTATAAATATATATACATATTTGTAATGCTAAGCAATTTCATATCTCAAATAGTTTCGGAGCTATTATAAAAAATGTTAATTGACGCATCAGACCGGAGCCCTTAAAGCCATTTTGCCGAAATATTGAGAGTAGCCATTTTGTTTGTAATATTTATTAATGTTCATAAATGAAATTTAATCAAAATCGTTGCAACCGATTTTGAGAAAATCGACTTTTTCTCTTTTTGCCCTTCATTAAACTACCCTTAATTTTAAGTTTTAATAGACACACAGACAGACGGCATTGCAAAGACTATTTTTAAGGGTTCGGGGGGTCATGAGACGTCGACATCCATCAACATTTCAGGTTAGTTTTTCTTACGGTCGCAATACTTAAGCTTTAATGCCCAAAAAGTTAAAAATATATATATAATTGCGTATATATTGAAAGTTATTGATTTTATAAAAATATGTTTCGAATAAAATATTTGTATTATAAATATATATACATATTTGTAATGCTAAGTAATTTCATATCTCAAATAGTTTCGGAGCTATTATAAAAAATGTTAATTTACGCATCAGACCGGAGCCCTTAAAACGATTTTGCCGAAATATTGAGAGTAGCCATTTTGTTTGGAATATTTATTTATGTTCATAAATGAAATTTAATCAAAATCGTTAGAGCCGATTTTGAGAAAATCGACTTTTTCTCTTTTTGCCCTTCAGTAAAACTACCCTTAATTTTAGGGGTAGATATCCAATTCCAAAAACCCCTCGGGGCAACCCTATGAAAACCCTAGATATCAAGTTTCAGCTCAATCGGTAAAATAGTTTAGGCTCTAGTTGGAGGTACAGACAGACAGACAGACAGACAGACAGACGGAAATTCAAAAACCACTTTTTCGGATTCAGGAAGTCATGAAACGTCAAAATTCATCAAAATCTCGAGTTCGATTTTTTTGACGATCACAATACTTTCTCTACCTGTAAGATAGAGAGAAAGTAAAAATACAATGTACATTGATATAATAAAAAACTGACAAAATTAAATTTAAAGAGTGATTGTAATTATTGTTGTAAATGATATCCTTAAATAAACCCTACCTAATAAGGCATGCCTCCTATGTTATAAAATTAATAGAAGTATTGTTGCGCAATACTTGAAAATGTTAAACTCTCACTTGAATTGTGAGGATAAAAAAATAATTATTAATTATGACAGAAATATTTCTTTAAATAAAATAATAACAGGATTAAAAAAGATTTATAATTTTTTAATCTAATGTTATGATTCTTTAATAAACAAAATATTGTTGTGAGGTTGACAAACTCTAATATTTATGGTTTGGAAACTGAAGTTATTTACCCTTCTTTAATAATTTTAGGTAATATAGTCATTATTTAAACACTGAACAGGATGATTATAGATGAATTTGATCTCACCCAAAAATGTCCGATCTATTGCGAATGTTGACCCAAGGCTCCGGCAACAATTAAATTACAGGCCTTAAATTCCAACAAAATCTTCCCTGTATACTTGCACTTGACCTTCCTCAAAGGTTAATCCTTAATTTTAGTGAAGTTTTGGCTAATGAAAATTACAATTAACCATAACAAAATATCATTAAGGGATCCCCAGATCGGGTCCTTCCTTACGCTTCCCAAAACAATTTTCGAGACAACAAACAAAAATTTAACAAAGCACAAAACAGTTAATTTTGGTTTTTAAATAAACATTCTCCAGCCTAGGAGAAAATATAGTCACCAAGATTTATAACAAATGAAAAACCAAATAATCTTAACTATTTAAATAGAGAAAGTATTACTATAAAGATAACTAAACATTATAATTTGGACAAATGAACATAAGTCATCTTTAAAATTAATTTAAATTTGGCACCAAAAAAACCAAACGAGAATAATAATCTCTTCAGCTAAGGGCAATTATTTCTACAAATGACAGCCAGATGTTATAAGCGTCCAAGAACATAAAATAAATTAAGATCATAACAGTTCCGAAATAAACCACTCTCTAAAGGAGATAGCGTTAAAATCACCTACCAACAAAAATAATAAACATGGTGGGTTGGCAGTTTATTAATCAAAATAAATAAAGATGATTTAAATAATGAAATAAAGGTAAGTAGACTATATGTATAATATATATTTTATTGTAAATAAATAAATAATGAATATTCGAAACTTTGGACGTTGTGAATTAAATTTAAAACAAATAAACAGTAAAATTCTCACACGTTATTTTATATTTAAAGAATTGAGTAAACTGATTATTAAATTTATATTATAAGTTAATACTTTTAACAAAAATAACATCACACTGTCAATTCATAACTGTAAAAGAGGAGGCCCCAATATCGCAATGATAAATATTTTAGCTATACCAGGAATCAAACTATACTAGGACCCTTCAATTGTATTATTATTATTATTATTATTATTATTATTATTATTAGCACCGTGTATTACTACCCACTCGAGTTATGCGCATTACGCTGATGTGTAATGGTAGGGTGATTGTGGATGAAATGGGGGACCTACAGTTTAGCGTGGGATCCGAACAACGGTGGAGTCCTGTCATTACACGCATTCACAAGTTGTGATTAATACACGTCTTGTCAGAGGTGAAGGAAGGGTTTGGCAATCAGATAAATCTGTGCCGGGACCGAAGATTGAACCCAGACCCCCAACACAGAAGTCCGACACCTTACCCCTAGACCACCAGGTCACCCCTTTAATTGTAATTGACTCGAGTGCTAACAGCTGTGCTAAAGTATATAACTTGTATTTAATAAAACTAAGCTAAATAACCCTTGTATGACCCGTATTACCTGAAAAATATATCAACATCTCTAGATTCAGATTATAGCTCTGTGATAGTTTTACCCTTTTATTTCCCAAATAAACAAAACTATTTTTAGTTATTTAGCTAATTATATCACTCTTGCACAGTAATTTAAACTGTGATACACATCAGCTCTAAATACTAAGGGGCTTAGTATATATTTTATATAGTGTTGATATCCCTAGAATTACTTTCAACATTCCGACTTGATAAGCGTTCAATGAAAATATTTTAAAATACGAGTACACATCATCCACAAAGCCGTATGAAATACAAATATTTACGTTCAAACAGATTATTATTTAAGAGCCATAATATTGTTTTCGGCTAATTTAGAATAAATCTCTACGCTGACAGCAGGCACGGGCATTAAAGCTTGTTATAAAAATAATTTACTAGCAACATTTTTCATTTATTTTAATAATATTTCTAGTAATTTGTTAGTAAGGAGGATTATAAAATTGATAATATTATTAATATTACTATCAATTTTATAACTCTTCTTACCAACAAATTCCAATGAACACTATTAAATTTATGTAAGCTTCCCAAGCAAACAAATACTTTAATTATCTTAATGATTCTGGCAAAATGCCGAAATCAAAGCCACGATGACTTACAATAGCCATCTTATAAAATAAAGAGAATGGATCCACTAAACTCAAAATAAGGAATGAATCTTTCTTTCCTTAATATCTATTTTTAATTTAATTTACTTTTAAAAAATATTGACACTAGATACCATCGTACTTTTTGAAACTCAATATTATATCAATCCAAATTAGTAAGCGAACGTATTATTTTTGTTAACACGTTTTTATTTTCTTAATGTTTTTATACATCCTACATCACTGCGTCTTACTACCTGTTCAGTTTATACGTATACATGGTAAATTACTCTAGTGAGGTAGGGATGAGGAAGGAGGCATTTTAGAGATGTTCCACCCACATTTGCTTGGAAGAGGAGTGGAAAACAATTCAGTAAAAACCACCCTAATTAGAACACAACCTATATTTGAGCCCTGATCTTCCCGTCATCAGTAGGCCAATCTAATACGAGAGTGACCCTTAGACCATTCAGCCCATGAAGCGGGTTTTCTCAAGTAAATAAAGTGTTGCTATCATGAAATAATTGTATTTATTATATTTTTAAACTAAAAAGATTGTGCTTGACAAATATTCTGTCTATACACGGGGATAGTCTAAATGGTTTGATGTGTTTAGTTAAAGCTTGCTATTTAAATACTATATAGTCATACCTTGGGGCCAAATCGTGATTTTGCTTTTCACCCTAAAAATAAGGGGACTTTAATATCTATTGATTGAATATTCCAAAATAGCTTTAACAATTTTTGTTCAAAATGGATATCTGTATAGTGTCTTATATGTAAAATAACTCTCTATCCTTGTTTTTCAAAGAAATATTAAATAAATTGTAGTTAGCTGATAGTTGATATTTGTAAATTTAACTAAATTAGAAAACCGATTTAATGATTTAGCTAAATATGAGTCTCTGAAGAGTATAATATTTTACATCATGAATAATAATTTTGTTTCATTTTTCTACAAAAATCAATTTGAGGTTAATTTACTGATAAATTATTTTATTTTAATTTGAACCTAAAAATAAATTTATCCAACTATTTTGGTATAAAATTCATATCCAAGGAGTGTTTCATATTATTATCAAACTAAAACTAACTTTTTTCATCAAATGAAATATTGTTTAAGGGTAATTTTATGATAGAACATTTTTAAAATGATATGCCTGTTATTATTATTATCATTATCATTATCATTATCATTATCATTATTATTTATTATCAAGTATTCTATTTTTTGGTGGTCCGTCACCTTGTCAGAATTAATTCCTCCAATATGTCCTATAAGTAACTTTCTTATTTAAATTCTGAAACTTCATCTGCTTTCTTTGTTTGAAGTCATCAATTCAATGCATTCGTGGTCTTCCTGGCCCCTTTCTATTTTCTACCTTGCGCTCTACATCCCTCATTAAGCCATTTGTTCTTATAATATAACCCACCCAGTTGACCTTTCTTCGTAGAATCACCTGAATAATGGTTACTCATCTCCATTAGGTATTTTTTCGCAGAACCTCTTAATTAGTCACCTTATCTGTCTATTTTATCCTTTCTATTATCCTCTAGCACTACTTCTCAAAACATTCAAAATATTTTTCTAATCTTACGTCAGGGTCTATTATTCTAGATCCATACAAAGCAATGCTCAAATTCAACATATAATCAGTTTCTTTTTCATCTACAGTTTGCCAGTCAGTAGCATTCTCTTCTTGTGGATAACAGCCTTAGCCATTGCTGTTTTTGGATAATCTCCTGTGTACACTCTGCGTCTGCTGAAAATAAAATTCCTAAATATTTAATATATTCCACATTCTCCAGAGGTTGGTTCCCAAATGCAATATTCAGTGATTTTTCTCCCTTTATATCCTAATTACCTTCCACTTCTCGATTTTAATTTACCTTTTATAGTATCTTTCATTTTCAAATAGTTTGTTGTTCATAATTTAGCTATTCTTCTTCTTTTTCAGATATACAGTTATATGTAATTTAATTTACTTATCACTTCTTTTTCTTTAGTCAACACCCCGAAGGTTTGTTTGGTGTGATCTTATATTTCCCGGCTAAGAATTCATTCAGCCCTTCGCTGGTTTAGTTTTGCCTGCACCATCTGTTAAAAATACCATTTACTAGGGAAATTAAAAAAGTGTGGTGTTTCCCTGTTGCCTTAGACACTGAATTTCTGTAAATAAACGGATAGGAACTTCCAATTTTTCTGGAAAGGTATTTTCACATATTTCAGGATTATTTTACATGCTACAATTGAAATGGGACCAACGGTTTTACTACCCCTCCGAAGGAAGTAGTTTTACGGATTTTTTTTTATAGCTCAAGAAAAATACGTCAACCCCAGCTGGATTTGAACCCACTAACATTAGGTCTTGATGATAGCACTTTACCTCAAGAGCGGGGCTTATGTACTTATCACTTGTCCTCCTAATGTGAAGTCTCCAAATAGTTACTAAGTTTCGTCAGTAAGCCATTCTCTGTCAAGGTTAGTAAGAATTATTGTTGATAAGCAACGACCTGCTTTACTCCTATTTCCATGTCCACGCTATTGGTGTACTCTAGACACAATCTTAGTTTTACTCTTTGTTTGGTTTACAAGTTTCATATTAATCTTCTATCTTTCCAGTCAATTCATATTTCCTCGAGCGTCTTCATCCGTTTCTCTCCGGATGAACTTGTGCACTTGCTCTTAACAACCTTCCCAAAACTTACTTCATTATAAATCTCAGAGGTGCAAAACTCAATCAGTCTGTACTCTTTTAAGATTTTAAAGTAGAAAGGAATGTATTTAGGAAAAGTGTAAACACCCCCTTAATTCACCGATGAATTAAGGCTGGTGCACAACATAATAATAACAAGGAATTTTAAAAGATAAAAAAGACAATAATTGCAGAGGATCCGATAGGACCATCATAAAACAAATGGATCGTACTCAGGTCCATTTGTCTTCTGCTTCCCCGAACCCGCTCTCCAAATATTTAATATATTAAATATTTAGAAAACTTTCCCAGCAATTAGTAAAGAAAAGGTAAGTATGTGACAACATGAAATAACAACGTAAATAGTAGTCATTTTATGACTACCAAGAGATCTATCCAATCACACCGCACTGTCACGGGAAATATCCAATGTTATACAACTCTAATAAATTATTTTAAGGCCCGTAGGCCGCAGGCCCTCCTCCATACCCCTAGCGCATCAAGCCTAATGCTTTTAGCTGCTAGTCCTGCTTGTCTTCATCTTGAATGAAGGAATTCTAAACTCTATGTATGCTTCCTCTTAATCCCCATCTCCTTTTCTTCACCCTTATACAAGATTTTATATGTAGTTATTTGAATATGGCACAAAAGCAAGGTATGTATATATATGTAAATTTTAGTATAACAATAGCAATAATTTCAAGTCTCAACAATCACCTCAAAACATCGATTGAGCTAGTCATATAATAACAAGATATAAAACTTTGGAGTATTAATAACTCTTTCAAAAACAACTAACTCCAACAGCGGACTGAAGGTCCTTAACCTATAACAGCCAGGTGGCTTCAAAAAAAAGCGATTTTAAACACTAGCATTAATCTAACCATAATTTTCCCTTTTCTTATTCAACAACTTACAGAAAAGATTACGTGTTAAAAAAAAAAGCAAAAAACTTACAAATTTAAATTATAGCTTCCTAGCCGGACAGACTATAAAGTTAAATCACCCATACGAAGGATGGTTTTTCCATAATATGTGAAAATATTAATATTACAAACACCCAGAAGGGGACTTTATGTCTACACAATGTGAAAGCCATTATTTATCAAAACAATATTTTAAGTTGAATTCAGTTTTCATGCTCGATAAGCTATAAAGTTAACAATTAATAAAAAGATGGCGTCTCCATGATATCACCACAATATTACTAGACATACACCCAGAAGGGGACTTCGTGTCTACAAAACACAACAGCAAATATTCTATATCCCATTTAAATGTTTATATTTGTTCAGTAAATCTTTAAATATTAATATATTAGCCGAAATTGAAATTTTAAGTACAATTGCCGAAAGGGAATTTTGTACCTTTTTATCATCCTGAACACCTATAAGTATCTTTGGAGGAAGTCCAGACAAGAGTAAAGCTCTATGCATTCTACATCAATATATATGCTAGTATTCTAGCTCAGAGAGGGGGAGGAGGGGTTCGCTAAAACAATGGAAAAATCACAACACAAGAAAAAGAGAGATGGGACAGCGAGAAGGTTGAAGAACAGTAGAGAAGCATCGAGAGAAATCCAGAACAAATGTTTCTACAGCACACTGACGTCTCGGGCATATACGTCACACCCTTTTCCCATCATGCCTCGCGACGACTCGCACTACAAGCTTCATTAGGTTAGTCTAAGCACAAAGTTTATAGTGGAACGTAGTGCGTGAGGTCCACTCGGGAGGCGCAATAACACAACACAACATAATGGGGCAATGGTAAGTCCACTCTTGTTTTATTTCACTAGTGTCTAGTCGTCGATTTAATTAATTCTTGGAGCGGTTATATCAATAAACGCTACAAAAGTTACTGAACTAGTTTTACGTATTCCTGTCGTGTAATGTGATCTGAATCTGTCACTTTTGATAGATATTACTATCAATATTTATGAAATAGCACTAATAATATGGTAAAAATGTATCAATGTTCATCCAAAGAAATAGGTTTAAATTTTCTAAAAGGTGCTCCAACCAATTTCCCATTAGTAAGAAAATAAAGACGTAACTTTCACCCAATTTTATGTAAAAGAATTTAACAGCGGTAATTAAGTAACAAGTCAGTTCAGAACATATTTAAATTTTCGTGTTAAGACAGTGGTGTTACAAACTACATATATTTATTTGCGATATTTAACGTGCACTTTTTGAACCAACTGATTATATTAGCACAAGAGAATTTCTATGCGTGAGTGCTAAAGGACCCATCAATTTTTCACATACCTCCCAGGATTCTTTTACATGCCACAACCAACATGGGACCGATGGCTTTACTACCCCGCTATCCTGTTGATTTTTATCGCCAAAGAAAAATTAATCGAGGACAGCTGGGTTTGAACGCATGATCATTGGTTCCTGAAGCGAACACTTTACCACAAGACAATCGAGGTTAACTGTACAGTCCATTTATCTGGGATTCGAGCCGTGATCACCAAACGGGACAAGGTAATACTGACAGCTTTGTACGAAGGATTTACATACAAGATTAAAATCTCACCCAAGTACGGTTTTATTGGTTTTCACTAGATTAAATAAAAGTTGAAAAGTCTAAAATACTTTTATACATTTACATGAAATATATATTAAAAATTTTCCAATCATTTTAATTCTTGTACTATAAGAAAAATTTAGAAATCCGTACAGCTTTGTGACGTATTTTTTCTTATAACTAAATGGCCTAACTAATAATTTATCCACCATTTTAGGCGAGATTAATTTTAAATGGTTAATTTGGTATTTATACTTTCTACCTCTCAATCTCAGGAATGAAAACGCACATATTATGTCATAGAAATTATATAAAACTGTATATATGTAATATATATGTGAAAGTCATTTTCTGGGCGTACTATGCCACATTTTAGAGTTCAGGATCAACGAAATATTGTATAGTGTGGTAAAACAAAAATAATTCTGTGGACAGATTTATTGGGTAGTTTTATTACTAAAATTGTATAATTTAAAATTGTTTTTATATAATTTAAGTTCATATCAAAATAATTATTTGTATTTCAAAACTTCTTTTTTCTCAATATCTAATTGGTGTTGTAAAGATACTATTGTATACTAAGCAACATTTTTGTTTATATTAATTTAATGTATACATTAATGATAAGAAAAATGTATAGTGACTTTCCATTTTTTTCTAATTTAAAAAAAAATTATAGCAAGTGTATTTGTTGTAGAAATATTATTGTTTCTAGGAATAACATTTTTATTTTTGTTCTTTTAGACAGGAATAAAATTGGTTGCATATTTTAGAAGAAGAGTTACTATATTTTATATTATTCTATAACAAATATCCTTCAATAACGAATACGTCGATATGTATGATTCTAGATTGTTTATTTTTAGGTACACTATAATAGTAACACTAAAACAAAGATTGGTACGAAGGCATGCGATTTACAAAACAACAGAATGAAAATCTAAAAATACCTCAAGACAAGGTAAATCTTTTCTCATTTTTTATTTATTTCCTCTCTCTAGAGAAAACAACCCCAAAAACCTGAAAATGTTCTCTCTTATTTTTGATGGTAGGATGGAAATGAAACTGGACTATTTGATTACGTCTACGAGGCTACACAAAGATCATGTTACACGAGGAGGTGTTTGTGAACCTATAAAATATATTCTAAGAACTTCAATATGTATTTAGTTAAGAAATAATTTATTTTCTTAATTAATTTTACCCAACATAAGCTTTAAAAGCACATATTTATAAGAGAAACTAGTTCCTAGACACACACCAATGGTCAGTCGGTATAAGTTGTCAGGCTCACAGAAGTCTGAATTACCATTACTGGGAGCGAGATAATGGTATCTTGGGAGTGTGTACTAATTGACTCCAAATGGCTGTAATAAAAATATATAAAACGATATTTATGTCTAATGTGTATTCATTCGCAGAATTATATCAACCAACACGTCATGACTTATCAATTGACTTAAATAAAGTAGGATACATTAAACGTCCAAACCTAGGACCAGGAACTATAAATTATTGGTAATAAGTTAGACCCAAATATAAACTTTTTTCCCCCACTTTCATCATCTGGGTTTGAACTTGGTTCATCTAAAATTGTAGTTGACCACTATAATCTCTATTTCTCAAAAATCATTGCAAGTTAAGAACCACCTTATTAAGATTAAACTAATTTCTATCAAACAATTTAAATTAGAATATAAATTTAGTTTAATCAGGATGAAATAATACATATACTATATATAAATGCTTTGGTTGTAAATTTAGATAATACAAATTAATACATTATAAAATATTATTAGGCATTTAAAACAAGATATTTGGTCCAGTCAGTAGAGTTTTTTCCAACTGAGATGAGGGTCTCGGGCTCAAATCCTGGTATGACCAAAAAAATGTATCATTTCTCAAAAATAATATGATGCTGGGCTACGGAACTATGTGTCTGTTCTAGAATTAAGCCTGTTTATAATTCATGTGGTTATCTGTTTATCTAAATGCTTCGTTTCTACCCACCCATCTGGACTATCCGCATAGTTACATTGATGATGTAAGGATGATGAATAAGGTATGATTAATAGGAAGTGTACACGCATTTGCGTGGTAGAGAAAGGATTATAGACCAACTATAAAAACCCACCTTCGTACACCCGACCAGGGCTTTAGTCCCAATCCTCCCCACCACCGACAAATAAAACAAGACGAAACTGACGTATTTACCAAATGGCGTAGGTATTATACTATCTTTTTTTTTTCAGAAAGGTTTCTTAAAATACTCAAAGCAAAAAAAAAGCTTAAAAAATAAGTAGGAATAGTCAATTTAAATAAGAGTTCAAAATACCCGTTTAGATGGTAGAATGGTCTAAGGCGTCACCCTCGCAATAGACTGGATAGAATGATGGGGATATCGTGCCTAAAATCCCGGTCGGATGTTCTTAGGGTGTTATTTACTGATTTTTTACTCCTCTTCCATGCAATTACAGGTACACCTCCTTTAAATTAAACCATCTTAACCCCTAACACATTAGCGTAAATAAGTAAATTTGTGTATAGCTTGAGCGAATAGTCAAACGTAGTGAACAGAAAAATAAATATTTCCCCAAACACCTTCAAGATTTCAGATAATTTCCAAAACCTATATCGTATATAAGTTTATTATGAATCTAATTATATGGTTTTACAAGCGTGTATATGCTAGTGGACGTGCGATATTGCTTTTTTATTGTTTCCTTGAACAACCTATACCAGGAGTGCCACGTTCGACCTCCAACATCCTCAGTCTAGCACAGCTACCTACTAGCACAGACCGCCACGGTGGCGTAGTTGGCTAACGCGCTAGTCGTGTTGAGCTCGACCGCGAGGACGGGAGATCGAGGTTCGAATCTCGGTCGGGTGAACTGGGGTGGTTTTTCCTAAATGGTTTTCCACTCTCCCTCCACTCAAATGCGGGTTCACTTCCTCTAAATTCAACCTCCCAATCTTAATCCATTAGCGTAATTAGTACTTAAGCGTATAAACCGAACGGGTATAAGACGTGGTGCTAAAAGGTAAAGTCTGCATTACAGCAATGACGTCGGATGATAGAATAAAACACTTAATTCTGAAGTATAAAGAAAGACGTCTTTGTGTCATTACATTTTTTAAAGCCTTTAAAACGTTAGGCCTCTCTAGTTAAGTTACTAAAACATTTTTAATTAAATATAGCTCAAACAGTATATTTCGTTTTGAATTAGCTTCCTAAAATATGGTTGATCATCAAAATGCAATTAGCAAGTAAAATTCTATATCATTTTAAACTTATTTTGCCATAAAAAATTACCAAGGTTATGTTTTAATTTTCCCGTAGCAAGTATAAGTATAACCTTTGGTTTTTTATATAATAACTAATATTTTAAATGTGCCAGTCTATTTTTTCATAAACCAATCTTTAATACAGTCATGAAGCTTCATTTGTAAATTGTGTGAAAAAAAAATCCCTCATACATTTTCCCTGGTATTTTCTCTTTTGTGACGTAGCAAATGGAAATAAAATATGTACTTTTTTTAAAAAGTTTAAGGTTTTTAAAAAAAAAGAGGTGGGAATTGGTTAAGAAAAGGAAATATATATATTCAGAAAAAGCAGAAGTAGAAAATGAAGTTTTAAGTGTGAAAGACAATGATATCACCCGGTGGGTAGCAAAGCAGTATGCAGCCTACATTCTCATGTGACATGGGAGTATTTCATCTGGTCGTATTGTTCATCCACATGGAGACTAGGGCGTCGTATGGGCGTCGGGGGTGTGGGGTTTGGGAGGTAGAGGAATAGGAGAAAGACGCGTGAGATGAATTATTCACAAAGTCTCTCGCGCGCTTCCCGTCTCCATCGTTTCCTTTTGCTATCTTTTTTCCTCTTTCTCTTTCTCTCTCTCTCGCTTCTTTTAAATATTCTTTCTATCGATGTATTCGCTACTTTACTCTTTATTTCCTCCCCCTCCCCCCTCCCCGCGACCCTTCTTTTACATTTTGTTCGACTGAAAATATTAGTTTTGCGTCGCCACTTTATGATATTAGAGAGTAAGTAATACGTACCATACAAGCGTCAGTGGACACGCAGGCTAAGACTTAAACTTTAACTGATTGGTTTCACCAGACACGTGAAGGTTGGGGTTCACATCTCGGCCGGGTCTAATGAAAGTGGTTTTTAATCAATAGTTTCCCAATATCCTACCCATAAAACTGTGGTTATTCTTTCTTTAGATTCTAAATTCCTCATCCCTACCTCATTAGTTTAAATTTACGGATATCCCTGGTGGCTAGTAAGACGCGCTGTACAAAGGAAGATATATATTATATATATATTGTACTAGTAAGACGCGTTGTACAAAAGAAGATATATATATATTGTAAGGCTAGTAAGACGCGTTGTACAAAAGATGATATATATATATATATATATATATAGTACTAGTAAGACGCGTTGTACAAAGGAAAATATATATATATATATATATATATATATTGTAAAGCTAGTAAGACGCGTTGTACAAAGGAAGATATATATATTTGTAGGTCTAGTAAGACGCGTTGTGCAAAGGAATATATATTATATATATATATATATAGTAAAGCTAGTAAGACGCGCTGTACAAAGGATATATATATATATATATATATATTATAGTATATATATATATATATATATATATATATATATATATTATATATATATATATATATATATATATATATATAGTAAGGCTAGTAAGACGCGTTGTACAAAGGAAAATATATAATATATATATATTGTAAGGCTAGTAAGACGCGTTGTACAAAGGAAGATATATATATATATATTGTAAGGTTAGTAAGACGCGTTGTACAAAGGAAGATATATATATAGTAATGCTAGTAAGACGCGTTGTACAAAGGAAGATATATATATATATATTGTAAGGCTAGTAAGACGCGTTGTACAAAGGAAGATATATATATATATATTGTAAGGCTAGGAAGACGCGTTGTATAAAAGAAGCTATATATATAATGTACCAGTCAATACCTTTTATTTGAACCAGCATTGGTGTCCAAGGGGTTTAAGGTGCTGGATTTCTCGCATTACGCCTGTTCGCTGCTAACGGGGAGCTTATAAGTTCAAAATTCCTGCGCTTGAGGTATGAGGGGGGGATTTTCACATTTATTATATTTAAATTTGATCTTCTCACCCTCCCATTAAGTTGATGAGAATACATTTTATCTAAGATGGTCTACTCATCCATATCTTTTGAATTTAGTCATTCATAAATCTTGGACGTGTTTAGTACTTCTCCTACCCCTCTCCACACCCTCAAAAAGATATAAAAATCTTGCTTTGATTATGTTACATTTTTATATTAAGGAACAAACTTTAATATTTTTTTGTTTTCTTCTCTTAAAAGGGATATTAAATTGGTTCCATGGCTAAATGGGTTAGAGGTTCAACTAATAAATTCGGGGGACTGTTGTTAAATTTTGGGTGCTGTTGAAGGTACAGACAAATCTTTTTATCAAGAAACCTGATTTGACAGAAAAGTCACTAGCTCTACCTTAACGTATTCGTACAACAAGTCATAATACCTACAGCCATCACTTTTGAGATATATTGAATAAATAGTTCCATCCTACCAAATTGGACTGAAGTGTTGGGCGATTTGACATAGGTAAGTCATGTGTCAGTGTAAGTGTTTAAGAAAAGACACGTTATATATTCCAATAAACCACTATCTCTAAAGCATGATGGATGACTAGTCATTAACTAGCCTTGCTGCATCTTGTGGGAACAGTTCAGTTAGAAGAACCAAAGGCATGTCTATTAATATTCACCTGCTTCGGTGGCTTCATGGTCAAAGGCGCTCTCACAACAGACTAGATTGCCGATGATGTGGAGATCGTGGTTCATTCCCAGTCGGGTGTGACGGGGATGTTTTTTCCTCAATTATTTCTCTCTCTCTATGCAAATGTGGGTATATCTCCTCAGAAAAATTCAACCTTTTTCATCCCTAACTCATTATCGTAATTATTACATAAGCGTATAGCCCAAATAGGTAGTAAATGTGGTACTAAAAAAAAAGATGGTCAAAAAAACGTGTGGGATTTTTTGGTCACCTTTTAAGTATTGTTTTTGTATGCATATATGACTGCAGGATGAATGTAGCCCACGACCCATGAGTTGGTGTACCTTGCCCAAGACCATTCCACAACAGATGTGGGTGAGATTTTAGTTCTTTACAAAAATATACTAACAGGTTGAATAAAATAAAATGCATCGAGTTAAATGAGAACCAGCCGGAATAAACTAGGTAACTTTCTTGTTGGGTCTTTTCTCTTCATCGTACCTTGGAAATATTATGGGTATTACGCATTTTTACACTTCTTGGGTAAAGATAAGGAAGGTTGAATTTAAAGGAATTGTACCCGATCTCGCTCTGTATGAAGAGTGAAAACCACTTAGTCAAAACAAAAATGCCTTCAGTAAACCTGGACCAGAACTCAAACCGTTATCTTCTTGTCATTAACAATAAAATATATTGATAGAGTTACAATACCTCATTCCTCATTTCCCTAGTATGCCTCTTTAATGCTGTCTAGGCTTTACAACTGATAGTGGAACTGTTGAGGATACAACCACCTTTGGGTTGAGTGCTATACATACATACATACATATACTACATACATACAACATATACATACACACATACATACATACATACATACTACAACATACATACATACATAAATCATACATTACATACATACATACATACATACATACAATACATACATACATATATACATACATACTACATACATACATACATACATACATACATACATACATACATACATACACATACATACATACAATACATACATACATACATACATACATACATACATACATACATACACTACATACATACATACATACATACATACATACATACATACATACATACATACATACATACATACATACATACATACATACATACATACATACATACATACATACATACATACATACATACTACATACATACATACATACATACATACATTCTTCTATACATACATACACTACATCTACATACATACATACATACATACATACTCTATACATCTACATACACACATACATACATACTATACATACATACATACATACATACATACATACATACATACATACATACATACATACACATACATACACACATACATATACATACATCAATACATACTATACACATACATATACACACACATACATACATACACATACATACATACACATACATACACATATACATATACATACACACACATACATACACACAACACATACATACACACTACATAACATACATACAACACATACATACATACATACATACATATATCATAATACAACATACATACAAATACATACACACATACTACACAACATATACACACACAAACAAATATACATACATACATACATACATATTTTTGGTGGTCCGTGGTGGCCTATTAAGTGCTGCACAGAATCCCAGGAAGTTTGGTAATAATAATGAAGTAAAGACTTTTGATCAAATTTTAAATATAAAAATTTGAAATGCGAAGTAAATATAAAATATCCATATTATCTTGTATTTATTTTCTCCGTAGACACAAGTGACAATGAAAAGGAAGTCTGTACAGACATAAGATCAGCAAATTTAATTATCTATAAAATATTCTTAGGTTTAGAATATTTAAAACAAACAAAATCTATAGCACATTAATACATTGTAATTATATTTTTTAAATTCAACATTTAATCTACTAAATCCATTTTAGTCTTGTATTTGTAGAGGTAAAATAGAGTAGACTACAGATGTTGTAGTTTCCTGCATGATTTTCCACTCCTCCCACCCCCTCCCTATTCTCCCATAGTCCCTCCCGATGGGCCCCTTAGTGTGCATAACTTCAATTTGGTGGTTCTCCTTCCCCAAAACTTTGAGAAACACTGCCTTAGGACTTATCGGGCGACCAGGGAATTGAGTGTATGGTTGTTCATTCCTATATCAACCTCTGGTGTTTCAGCTCAAATTCTACAGACCTTTATCCTTTTTCTCCCATAGGCATATATAGTTATTTTGATATACTTTTCTTAACTCTATTATTTTCTTTTACTATTTTTTTAATTGTTCTTATTGTTTCTTTCCGCTCAACAACTAACGAAACAATAAATGGTACGGCGCACCAGACAGACTTTCTCTCTCTCTCTCTCTCTCTATAAACTCGTAAGATTTCTGAACGGAATAATGTACATTGTATCATCACCACTCCACATAAGAACACGCATAAAATAATATTCAATGATATAGAATCAATGAGAAAAGAGGCGCATCTTTGTCCACCTAAGAGCATTTCAAACAGTTTAATGTTTTAAAGACCTTAATAAAATAGTGTTTGAACCATTTGCTGACAGCTTGGAAACTCGGATCTACTTTACATGTTCCAATTTATGAAAATTATATTACTAGAGATGAATGGAGGGAAGTAGAAAGAAATCTAAGGAATCCTAAAAGTTATAAAAAAGATTAATATTGGGTCCACAACGGTCAACACTTCGTATTAAAATTTTGATTTCTGGTTAAAATTTTAACATTTTATAAGGTGTTGCAGATCTTCAAGTCATCGCATTGATATTTAATTATTCATTTATACATTTTGACCAATAAAAAATGTAAATATTGACTATTGAGTCTAAAATGGAGATAGATCATTGCTATGCAAACATTTCTCCTAAGAGCTTTAAGGAAAAATAACATACTTTTTTTAGATACCTAATTATATTTAATTACTCTATGGCATTGGAGAATTATTGCGTTAAGACTTAAGTAGTATATCTTTACAACTAAAGCTCACAAAATTGTATTAATATATTTGCAAATATCTCAGAAACTGTTGCTTTTATAAAAAGATATGTCAAATAGAAGTTTTTTATTTCTAATAGTCCTACAATTTTGCAATAATAAGTTGTTTAGTTTCTCAAATAGTTGTGGAGATACGGAAATTAACGCTTCTGTAAAGTACCCTAAAAATCATTTTCATAGGAAAATGAAAATAGCCAGTTTATTTATAATCTTAATCAACGCCTAGATACGAATTTTAATCAAAATCGTTTGAGCAGATTTTGAGAAAACCAAATTTTTCTCTTTTCGCCCTTCAGTAAACTACCCTTAATTTTAAGTTTTTATAGACACACAGACAGACGGCATTGCAAATACTATTTTTTAGAGTTCGGGGGGTCATGAGACGTCTACATCCATCAACATTTCAAGTTAGTTTTTTTTACGGTTGCAATACTTAAGCTTTAATGTCCAAAAAGTTAAAAATATATATATAATTGCGTATAGATTGAAAGTTATTAATTTTATAAAAATATGTTTCGAATAAAATATTTGTATTATAAATATATATACATATATGTAATGCTAAGTAATTTCATATCTCAAATAGTTTCGGAGATATTATAAAAAATGTTAATTTACGCATCAGACCGGAGCCCTTAAAGCCATTTTTCCGAAATATTGAGAGTAGCCATTTTGTTTGGAATATTTATTAACGTTCATAAATGAAATTTAATCAAAATCGTTAGAGCCGATTTTGAGAAAATCGACTTTATCTCTTTTTTCCCTTCAGTAAACTACCCTTAATTTTAGGGGTAGATATCCAATTCCAAAAACCCCTTGGGGCAACCCTATGAAAACCCTAGATATCAAGTTTCAGCTCAATCGGTAAAATAGTTTAGGCTCTAGTGCGAGGTATAGACAGACAGACAGACGGAAATTCAAAAACCACTTTTTCGGATTCAGGGAGTCATAAAACGTCAAAATTCATCAAAATCTCGAGTTCGATTTTTTGACGATCACCATACTTTTTCTACCTGTAAGATGAAGAGAAAGTAAAAATGCTAAGATGGATTTTGTATGTGCACATTGTGACATGTTTAACTTTGTAATACGCAAACTTGATGGAAAGGTTATTTAAACAGAAATAAATTATGTTAAATCTATTAAATGATCTATAATATATGATTATATTTGAGAATAAATAGTAAAACTCCTATTTTATTTAGGGTGTTGATGTAGTAAACGCGAGAAAAGGTCAGTGTTTTTGTAGTTTTTGTATCAAAACATTATTTTGGTCAAGATAAATCAAATATTGCTTCATTACAAACTTAGAGATTAATTTTCTTCGCATGAGTACCTCAACCGTTGTTGAATATCTCTGTCAAGGGTGTCCTGGGATTTTATTAGAGCTTTTTCTCTTCATTTAAAAAGGAAGTTAAACATGACAGATATTCAACAACTGTTGATAACACCATGTGTAGAAAATTAAAGCGTATGTTTTTACTGAAGAAATATTTTATTTATTTTGGTCAAAAAAGTGCTTAGCTATAAAAACTACAAACACACACTTACCTTTTCTCGCGTCCCCTACACCCTCGACTTAAGTAACTTCTTAGCGAGGCCTTAATATTTTGTTAGGCCCACATCAATGGTCATATGGTCTAAGGCAAGTGTGTCAAACTCGTTTGATCATAAGAGCAAAATTGAACATAAATAAATGGTACGGCACACCGCACAGACTTTCTCTCTCTTTCTATAAACTCGTAAGATTTCTGAACGGAATAATGTACATTGTATCATCACCACTCCACATAAGAACACGCATAAAATAATATTCAATGATATAGAATCAATGAGAAAAGAGGCGCATATTTGTCCACCTAAGAGCATTTCAAACAGTTTAATGTCTTCCACAAGGGTCAACACTTCGTATTAAAATTTCGATTCTGGTTAAAGTTTTAACATTTTATAAGGTGTTGCAGATCTTCAAGTCATCGCATTGATATTTAATTATTCATTTATACATTTTGACCAATAAAAAATGTAAATATTGACTATTGAGTCTAAAATAGAGATAGATCATTGCTATGCAAACATTTCTCCTAAGAGATTTAAGGAAAAATAACTTACTTTTTTAGATACTTATATTTGATTACTCTATGGCATTGGAGAATTATTGCGTTAAGACTTAAGTAGTATATGTTTACAACTAAAGCTCACAAAATTGTATTAATATAATTGCAAATATCTCAGAAACTGCTGCTTTTATAAAAATATATGTCAAATAAAAGTTTTTTATTTCTAATAGTCCTACAATTTTGCAATGATAAGTTGTTTAGTTTCTCAAATAGTTATGGAGATACGGAAATTAACGCTTCTGTAATGTACCCTAAAAATAATTTTCATAGGAAAATGAAAATAGCCAGTTTATTTATAATCTTAATCAACACCTAGATACGAATTTTAATCAAAATCGTTTGAGCAGATTTTGAGAAAACCAAATTTTTCTCTTTTCGCCCTTCAGTAAACTACCCTTAACTTTAAGTTTTTATAGACACACAGACAGACGGCATTGCAAATACTATTTTTTAGGGTTCGGGGGGTCATGAGACGTCGACATCCATCAACATTTCCGGTTAGTTTTTTTTTACGGTCGCAATACTTAAACTTTAATGTCCAAAAAGTTAAAAAAAATTCATATAATTGCGTATAGATTGAAAGTTATTGATTTTATAAAAATATCTTTCGGATAAAATATCTGTATTATAAATATATATACATATTTTTAATGCTAAGTAATTTCATATCTCAAATAGTTTCGGAGCTATTTAAAAAAATGTTAATTGACGCATCAGACCGGAGACCTTAAAGCCATTTTGCCGAAATATTGAGGGTAGCCATTTTGTTTGGAATATTTATTAATGTTTATAAATGAAATTTAATCAAAATCGTTTGAGCCGATTTTGAGAAAATTGAATTTTTCTCTTTTTGCCCTTCAGTAAACTACCCTTAATTTTAAGTTTTAATAGACACACAGACAGATGACATTGCAAAGACTATTTTTTAGGGTTCGGGGGGTCATGAGACGTCGAAATCCATCAACATTTCAGGTTAGTTTTTTTTACGATCGCAATACTTAAGCTTTAATGTCCATAAAGCTAAAAATATATATATAATTGCGTATAGATTGAAAATTATTGATTTTATAAAAATATGTTTCGAATAAAATATCTGTATTATAAATATATATACATATTTGTAATGCTAAGTAATTTCATATCTCAAATAGTTTCGGAGCTATTATAAAAAATGTTAATTTACGCATCAGACCGGAGCCCTTAAAGCCATTTTTCCGAAATATTGAGAGTAGCCATTTTGTTTGGAATATTTATTAATGTTCATAAATGAAATTTAATCAAAATCGTTAGAGCCGATTTTGAGAAAATCGACTTTTTCTCTTTTTTCCCTTTTGTAAACTACCCTTAATTTTAGGGGTAGATATCCAATTCCAAAAATCCCTCGGGGCAACCCTATGAAAACCCTAGATATCAAGTTTCAGCTCAATCGGTAAAATAGTTTAGGCTCTAGTTGGAGGTACAGACAGACAGACAGACAGACAGACGGAAATTCAAAAACCACTTTTTCGGTTTCAGGGAGTCATGAAACGTCAAGATTCATCAAAATCTCGAGTTCGATTTTTTTTGACGATCACCATACTTTCTCTACCTGTAAGATAGAGAGAAAGTAAAAATGATGATGAGTCTGATCTAAAAAAATGTATTGTAGTTATTGTAAGTAAAAATAGTTCCAGCTTAGTGTATTGTTAATTGTTAGTAGAAACGTAAATGAATACCCTTCTTACAAAACAACAAGATAAAACCTACACGTTATGGTAAAAAATTTAAACATTTAATTTGCAAAAATTATAAAAAAATCAGGCTTTAAATATTATGCCAAAGTCATTTTTATAATGGTTTTCAAATGTGAGACCGTTAGCCTAGTTCTTTAAAGGGTTTAGTTTAATTTAATGTTAGAATACAACTGTTAATATATGTGTGTGCTATAAAACATTGCACATATCTGGTGCGCTAATTGCACAGTTTTTTAAAATTGATCAATATCTAATAAAGTGTTACAAACTTGTGTACCAACCTCCGCTGCCAGAATTCTCCAAATTATGCCAAATTTCCAAATATAGCATTTCTAAATGTTGTTTTTCCTCGACGTTTATAAAAAGAAGAATAGATTTTCCATCCATGTATATTGGTGCATCATGAGGTCCGTGGGCCGCACAAAACCATATATAGGGCTGAAATGCCCGGTCTAACAATAATTCACTCTTAAGATGGATTGAATTCCTGGTGGTGATGAGGTCAATGTTATCATCCTGAAAAGGGAAGTGTTTTTTTATTATATGACTTCCAGCACTCGCTCCTCGCAAATTCTGATAGATTTATTCTAAATTCTGCCTTTTTTTTATCTTTACTCAATTAGTGTGAAAAAAATGCAGATTGCTCATACGGGTAGTAATATGAGTTGCACATAATACAAATAGATTTAATACTTAAGTAAGAAATTGTAATATAAATATAAAGACGTATGCACTGTATTTTATAAATTAATTGTCACGAATAATTATCAAGCATAATTTAAATCCCATTTTTAAATTTAAATAATAGATATATCTTTTCTAAGCAGAAGTATAGCAAAGTTTTGAAACCCTCTTTCGCAAATATTTGGTTTGCTCTTATTTCTTAAATCTTCCCTATTGAAGTTTAGAAATATACCCTTTCACTCAAGTATTTTTATTCCCCACGCCTCCACCTTTCTCTCTCTCTCTCTCTCTTTTAATCCCTTGTTCCCTTTTCCGCTCTACATTGTCCCTGTAGGAATGAATATATCAGAGTCAAAAGTACTGCTCAATTTTTCTTTTATATGTGATCTTTGCAGCCCCAGGAGAAATTACCAGTAATATGTCAAAATTTCAGTGCGACCGCCTGAGGCATTTTGAGTAATAGACTTTATAGATGTTGTTTATACTTACGGATACTAAAAAAAAAGATATTACATTACCTCCCTAAAAACACAGTAGAGTACGTTCAAAATATATTAAAAACTAGAGCTTGCCCGTGACTTCGCTCCCACCAAATTTGTGTGAATTAATTTTTTACCGTCGAATCGTCTAAACTACCAAATACGCCATTTAAAACACGTATTAAGTGAGGGAAATTTTTTATTTGTTGGCAACGCCACACATTAACGACTGCCTGTAGTAAGGAATCAAAATACATTGTTTGAAATTTTATTGCCCTTGCATCAATATTTGCTCGCTTACTTGGAAGTATTGTTGCAATGAATATAAAAAGAAATATATTCGATTTATATAATCCTTGTATAAAGCTTGTCCCTCTTATGTGGGGTCAATGTTGCAAAGAACACAAAACCAATAGTTTAAATTTATTATACAAGAGACCAAACCAAATAAACCTGATTTACAGGCAACACCATAAAAATGCTGATAAAGTACCTAAATTAAAGTTGCATATGCAAGCACACTACCAGTGATTCTCTTATGTAGAATTATCATTGTTGCAATAAATACCCCAAAATAAATAGTCTAAAATTTCTATTTTGGAAACAAAAATAAAGTAAATTGAAAGTAGAACTCTATAGTGAGTTCCATATTATACCAAACAAAATTGTGTTTTTACTTTAGTACCAAAGGTAAGCGTGAATATTATTCGTACCGCTAACGCATTCAATACAACCGATAACTTTAAATGCTAGAAAATAAGGAAATTGACTCGAGACCAAAGCTTTATGCACGTAAGAAGATTCCCAAAGAAACGCCAAATCACTCCTTCTCCCTCCACTCTAACTGGTCAAATCAATTTCTATTGTTAAAAGACAATCGATTTAATTAAGGCTTTGATACTTACATTTCATTCTAAATCGCTGTGCTTTTAATCGTGAACTGTGCACTTAACGCTATGCATTGTTTACTAATATCCAAGCGCTAGGCATGAAATATAAACTTCAAATTTGGTCTTATCTAAGATCAAATGAAATAAATATGTGGTACGTCATCTGTATGGTTCATATTCGCCAAATAAAAAAACACTTTTTAGCTACTAATGTGAAGAATACGGAACAAACAACTAGACTATAAAAACAGCTGACAGGTTATTTATGTGTATTTTTATTTGAAAATACATACTAATGTGAATACAAAACAACCAACCTAACCAAAGTATAAAAATGTATCTTTATATTTAGGATTGAATGTATTCTGTAATATAATTTAATTTTCAGTAGATTTGGCGATCAATCTAAACAGAAAACTTATGAATTCTACATTCAACAGGAGAATACACTACAGATTGCGTAGCTAAAGCAATAATCTTTGAAAATCCATACATTATTTTGGTTTAAACAGGCAAAAATATAGCCCATATACATTTTGAGAGTACAGTATAAAGAACACATATATGGAACACATCATATCTTAATCGGTTCAGTGGTTTTCGAGTGTACCACTATCATATAAACACGTAAACAAACCTAGAATAAAAGAAACAAATTAATATATAAATAGAAGAAAAAACTAAATAATCTAATTTACAAACAAAAACATTCAACGAACAGGTTTTTTCGACACTGCTTCGCTCTTTAATGAGATGGCGTGGTGCTATATAGCGTATCTATTCCCGGGGGGGGGGGGGGGGGGGGGCGTACAGCAGGTAAAGTCCCGTCTCGATCTGATGAGTACTTTTTGAGTTTACTGACAACAAACAAACAGACAGAGAGACCAAAAGTCTAAAAATGAATTGTTTTGACTCATAATAATTGTTTATACTGTACTATACTGAAACAAAATAGAAACGCCACGAAAATTCGAATATACGGATATGCCTTGGAGTTTTATTAGATGTATTGATATCTCACTTTATATTGATATTAATTTATTATGTTTTCTTTTGTTCGTAATTTTCTAGATATAACGTATGGTATTAAATCTTTATTCAAATTGGGTAAAACATTTTAGGTTGAGATTATTTTGAACAATTTCTTTTTCAATAAAATCATTTCGATATTTGGAGAAAAAGGATAGTAGTAGATGTTAAAAATGAGTTTATTTACACTGTTGTAACACGATAGTAAGGATAGATTTTAATTCACAGCAACATACTTTCCTAAAGAATCGTTTCATTTTATCGGCTCTATTTTCGTATTTTATTTTATTAAATAGTAATTTGAGATGGATTTTTAAAACTGGAAAAACGGACTAGTGTAATATAATACTGTTTCTTTAAAACTAGTTTAAATAAATTATCCTAGATTTTAAAATAATAAAATATAACAAAGTAAAAATATATTCTAGTTAAACTAAGCTCCAGGTAGTTATTTTAACTTAAATTTGTTAATATAATATTTTAATTAAAACTGTAAAATGGCGCTTATGTGAAATATATAAAAACCTTTGTTACAGTACAGCCAACACCCATTATAATTTCAACATTAAATTTAAAAATGAACTAATAGTGCAACAATATTCTTAAATTACAAATCACATATATTAATATATATATATTTATATAAATTTATATATTAATATAAATAATACATATATATTAGTATGCTTTAGTACCACACTACCACACTGGTGGGTACGTGGACAGAGACTTACAGTCTTCTATTGTCGGATTTTCTGGAGATATTAAGTTCAGGGACAGAGTCCCGGTTGGATATGATGAGGTTGTTTGTTTTCCTGAGCCTCCTCCACGTGAATTAGTGTATATTTTCTCTATCGTCTTCATTTCCACTCTATAAGTGTATGTGAATAGCCCTTAAATAGTCAGTCATAAATCTCTTAATATTTTTTTTTTTTTTACATTTTTATTTATAAAAAAATTGTCAGATAGAAACTGTTTCCATGACCCTTACGCTTTATATAGCCAATATAATTAAGTTCAATCAAAATAGAATAATGGGTATTAATTTATTGAAGTAAGGACGTTATATGAATACTTAAGTTTCTTCAAATACCCCCCCCCCCCCAAAACTCACCCACTCCTAATAAAGAACACACATTCTTTTTTTTGTTGACCCAATTTTAGTCCTGCGTCAAAGGACACTTCACGAGATCGTCATTAAAATTTCTGACTTCATAAAAACTTTTAATTCATTAAAATAGAGCGAAATGAAAATAAAGGAGTGAATGCGCAACGACTTCATTAGTCTTTTGAAAGGGATGAAGTTTCGAAAAAAAATATTGTTTAAAACAGATTCTCAAAGAGAATATTACAGTAGTTAAATGTACAAAATTAGATATACTTTTTTACACCCCAGGAATTGTAAGTTAAAAATAAATTAACGATATCTGTGACGGCCTCGTCAATAGTCAATCATCTTAAGATGTAGTGCTTCAAAGTACTCTCTAGATGCTTTGGTTCAAATTCTGGTTATGCTCTTAGGCTTGGAGTACCTCTTATTTGGGGGGAAATTTATTCAAATAGTGGTGATTGGACACTTTTTATGTGAGATATTGTTGGATTGGGTACCGTAGATTCTACTAAAAAAACTTTAGACACGTGGATCAGGCACCGTCGATTCAACTAAAAGTAATTGTAAACACGTGGATTGGACACCGTCAATTCAACTAAAAGTAATTGTAAGCACGTGACTTAAGCACCGTCGATTCGACTAAAAGGAATTGTAAACACGTGGATTAGGCACGTTGATTCAAGTAAAAGTAATTGTAAACACGTGGATTGGCCACCGTCGATTCAACTAAAAGTAATTGTAAACACGTGGATTGGACACCGTCGATTCTACTGCTGTATTTAAGGAATTGTAAACACGTGGATTGGCCATCGTCAATTCAACTAAAAGTAATTGTAAGCACGTGGATTAAACACCGTCGATTCGACTAAAAGGAATTGTAAACACGTGGATTAGGCACGTTGATTCAAGTAAAAGTAATTGTAAACACGTGGTTTGGCTGCCGTCGATTCAACTAAAAGAAGTTGTAAGCACGTGGATTGGACACAACCAGAAGGAATTTTAAACATGAGGCTCTCAATTTAGTGATTTATTCTCAACATGTTAGATATATATTGTAAGTTCAACTATCACCGGTAAGCTAATAATTTAGGGTCAAGCATCTGAAATGCGGGGTATCTCCTACACAATAAGCACGTAGACCTATAACTGCTGACTCCATTGGGAGAGTATTGAATCTGTGAGAAGCGATGTTCAAGCATCGCGTGGTTTTGGATGTCGTGGATCTAGCTAGGCCCGTTGATTGGTGCTTATTGCCGTCATTGGAATCTCCTAGTTGGCAGATTCTAGCTAGTGTGTATCCTATAGCAGAGCTCTGGGCAGTTAGTTCATGGTAGTTACAGTAGCCCCATGGCTTCTTTGGTGCTTATTAACAGCTCACATCTGACAGCTGACGGCTTTAAAAAGCTACCAGACCAAATTATATATCCCTACGCCGAACCATATAATCTGCAAAAAACATGTGTTTAGCAGCTGTCACTTCTGACAGTCAACATTTAGGTATATACCTAAATGTTGACTGTCAGAAGTTAGCTGTGAATTGTCAGTCAGCACCAAAGAAGCCATGGGGCTACTGTAGTTCCAAACAGTTGGTGTACACAGTCAGTTCTAGACAGTGGTCAAGTGTGTAATAAGATGAGTCTGTTTAGCGACGGCGTGACTCACGAGCCATGAGTGTAACCATGATTAAGACATTGGTTAGACAATGGTTAAGATAGTGGTTAAAGAGTTGCTACCCCACTGCTGCCAAGGGAAGTTAGGGATCTCAAGCGATTATGTTGACTGGGGATGGGGGAACGACACAACAGAAGGTATCATGAGCTCGACGGCAATGTATGAGAGCAGATTGCTTTGGGAAATAAACTTAAAGTAGTGTATGTGATTGATTGAGTTTTTCTTGAGTCGCTTGCTTAGACCCCTCACCTACAAATGAGAGCTCACACCACCTTACATATAAGTGTCAGAATGGGATGATAATGTATAATAAACTCGGCCAGTCCTTACAATAGGTTGCCAGTAGACTACATGTCAGTATAAGCCATCTAGCTCAGAGGTACTCAACCTTTTTGTACCTTAGAGCACATTCAAAACTGACGGTAGTGCGGCGGGCACCAATCACTTTTTCAACTAAATTTATAGCCGAACATAATTCTTTATGCAAATAACACACATAAAAATACATATTATTTAAAAAAAAATGTGAGTTTAAAATTTAAAAAAATATGTTTTAAATTCGCATATAAAATAACGCAAATGGTACATACACAAAGTTAGTCCAAAACCAGTTTAAGCAATTGAAACAATTTTCACCAAACCAAAAGTTAATGTCAATAAATAAATTACTGCTTTATTTACGATTTTAAAAAGACCAAAATAAATACACAAGTAAATATTTAACTACGCACCATCATTTTGGTGCTTATGTACATTTTAAAAATATAGTTCCGAGCAATAAAATACACTTTTAAAATGAGCCGGCAAAGAAAGAGAAATGAGAGGGAGGGATTGGAAAGAGGATGGCTTTCAATCACCAACATCTTGAGGACAGCAAACCTGGAGATAAGCACAAACTTGATTTTTGTCGGAAAAGGGAAAGATTAAAATTATTAGTCAATAACTTTTCAGCTGTTGTCAAAAAGTGGCGGGCAGACGCAAAAGGCTCGGCGGGCGCCATGGCGCCCGCGGGCATAGGGTTGGGGAACCGTTATCTAGCTGAACGTTAGCTACTAGTGTTAGCTAAAGTTAGATCATTGTCTTTTTAACCTTAAGGTTTTTCCCTTAAGAAATCGTTAGCTATATATTTGTTTAAGCTATAAGCATTCTACCACCACGAATTGAAGGGAATAGAACCGCGTTAAAGTTATCGATTTGCAAACCTAATGAGAAGAGAACAGTGGGAGTACCTAGATGCAGATGAGAGGATGACATTAGAATGTATCTGAAAGGTTTAATGAAGTGGACTGGATAGAGCTGGCTCAAGATAGAGATTGGTGGCCTACTTTTTCAAGTTCGGTAATGAACTTTGGAGTTCCTGATACTATGAAGTAAAGGCTTTAAATATAAACCATATCTATCTCCTTTCTACACCTATCTTTCTTCTAGAGTAATATTTATTATTCAATTAAGTGAAAAATGACAACCGGGACCTTCCACATAGAAACTCAATATACTAATCATTAATGAAAGATGGCCCTCGATATAAGATAAACCAGGATGGCTCAGTGGTAGAGCATTGACACTCAAATTTAAAAGTCCCGCTTTCGGTTCTCATGCCCAGGTTTTCAATTTTCACTTTATCGAATTTGATTCAGCTATCACAACTGATCCTGGCAGTAACTATCAAGTATCAGGTTATGATAAAAACGAATTATTTATAGTGGGAAAGACGAGGATAGATATAAATGAAAATATCCGACACAAAGTAGGAAAGATACCGGTATCGAAGAAGATAGAGGCTGCCCAGGTAGGATGGTAAGGACATGTTGAGAGAATGGAAGGATAAATAGTTGCTGTGAAGTGTTGAATATGGGAACCTGGAGGGAAGACACCGAGAGAAATACAGAGGAGGAGGTGGATAGATGGCGTGGAGGAAGTCCTGAAGAGAGAAGAGATGCCAAATATTCGGCAACTAAGAGATGAGGGGGCAGTGATTGACAGACTGAACCGGAGGAGGATGCTGGCCCCGCTGACAGGTACAAACCTAACCGGGAGATGTTGAAGAAGGAGAAAATGTATTAATAATATTTATTTTTTGTGCCATATAAATTTAATGGGGTAGTTAAGCGTTAGGTGTGGCAAGGAGATTATTTATTTTTACCGTTCTAAGTACAGTCAATATAATGTTTCCTAGCCTCTGACCACCTCTATTCCTCTAATGCTAGGGTAGCAATTATTTCATAAATAAAACACTGGTGATTATGAATGATTTTTTATACTTTCTCACGATTCCTTGGAAAAGAAAGTATTGTTTCAAAAAAAATTGACTCAAGATTTTGATTGATATTAACATTTTATGACAACATAAATTCGAGAAAATTGTTTCCGAGATGTCGTCTGACTGTCTGTCAATCTATCTGTTACTCGGTCTAGAACCGAAATGATTTTAACAATCGGGCTAGATGTATATAAGGTTTTTATAAGGTTCTGCAGGGTTTTTTTCAGGATCATAGGTTTAGCCATAGAATTAAGGGTAATTTACATGAGTGCAAAAAGAGGGGGAAAAAGATCGATTTTTATTAAAATGCGTAGCTGGGTACAATGAAACATTACAAACAAAATTGCGAATCTCATTTTTCTGGTAAGATGACTTAGACCGTACTGTACATAGCAGATGTAGCCCCTTTTTACTATATATTTATAACTCTTTGAGATACTAAATCACTTATTATTAAAAAGTTTTAGAACTGTTATAGATAAAAATTAAAATTTAAATGTATTTTTTATAAAAACAATGTTTTCCAAGCTATAGTCAAATATATGTTTTAAATTGAGGATTGGAAAAGAGGGATTTGAAAATGTACAGAACTAATTATTATGTATCTGTGAAAATGTCTATAATTTCATGTATGCTCTTTGGTGAAATATGATGCTAATTTTTTACGATTATATTTTTGTAGCATTATTTATTTTATCACTTATCGTATTACCTTTGTTAGGCACGTATTTCTTTGTCTATGGATAGCGTCCGTTTTTTCACTCGGTTTGGTGATATATCTTTGGTTCCAGAGAAAAAGAGTATAAGTCAACAAATGTAAATTGACTTAATACTAAAATGTACAACTAAAATAAAACAAATGAACTTAAACTATAGAGATCAAATGGAACTTTTCCATCAATAAGGTTGAGTTTTACTTATACTACTTGTACCAATTGGTAATTTTGGCCAAGGAGAATGTAAATATTGACTTATCTCATTTTGATCATTTTTTGACTTATACTCTTTCTCCCTGGCACCAAAGATATATATACATATATATATATATATAACTGGAAGTTATCTTCCATGTGTGAATGTAGGATGAAACTGTTTACAAGAGTTGACTTGGTGGTTTAGGGGTAAATTGTCAGACTTGTGTGTTGAAGGTCTGTAGTTCAATCCTTGGACCCGGTACAGATTTATCTGATTGGCAAACCCTTCCTTCACCTCTGACAAGAAGTGTATTAGTCACAACTTGTGAATGTGAGGAATGCCAGGCCTCTGGCATGGTTCGGATTCCACGTTAAACTGTAGGTCCTCCATTTCATCTCACAATCAACCTACCATTACACATTAGCGTAAGTGCGTACAACCCGAACGGGTAGTAAGATGCGGTGCTAACAATAATAATAATAATAATAATAATGTTTACAAGATCTGAAAATAGAAAGGGAAAGAGAAACCTCATAAAATGTAAATTAAAATCAATTTAAATATATACACCCAGTATATATATTATATATAAATGTAAATCAAAGTAAAATTAAATATTTGAAAATAGCAATACCCAGAATATATATTTATAAACCCAGTACATATTATATATAATATATAAATGTAAATTAAATTAAAATTAAAGTTTGAAAATAACGATGCCCAGGACCAGGATATATTTTGATTTACATTTATATATTATATATATATATATATATATATAAATATATATATATATAAAATAACAATACCCGGAGATACACTGTATATATAATATATATATATATATATATATATATTCCTGGGTATTGTTATTTTTAAAAATTTCATGTTATTTGGATTTTATATCATATGAACTATATATTATAATATGTATTGAGTATTGTTACCTTCAATAATTTTTTTATTTTAACCTTTTTTTTAGGTTTATCTTCCCTTTTCTATTTTCAGATGTTTTAGACAGTGTTATTCTACATGTGGTTATAGAAGACACCTCCCACTTTCAGAGTTATAAGCAAATGACTCAATTTTTAAGATAAAAGAGCGAGAAAGTATGTGCAGGGTGCCGTACCAGTTATTCTTAAATATTCATTCTGAACGAAAAAAAATTGCGAAGTTTCTCAAAGCTCAGCAAAGACACCCCCCTTAACTTATATCATGTTGCCTTGCAACTCTATTCTACAAACCAAGAATATAATCTTATCTTTCCGACGGGTTAGGTTACAGTTCTACTCCATTGTCTCAGTACAAAGTTCATTGTTTCATTTACACGATAACATTAGAACACTGCCACAACAGAGAGCGTTTAGGAAATAATTCTAAGTGTCAACTTGACAACGCTAAGTTTTGTTATTTATATTTCTGAAATCCCCATCAGGGAACATAGTATAAAGTTCGTTGTCTGGTGGTGTGCCAGTGGTTCGAAGCCCATTATACTCAAGAGCTCCGAGGTGTTAATTAATTATAGATGAACTGAATTATTGACAATTTTTTGAAGAGTGGTGCCGTATAATTCATCCCAAAAACTGAGTCTAATAAAGGCTTTAAGATTAACCCATACGCAACCATTACACACGTTTGGACGCCATCGGAATTCAAATCATGTATTTAGACTCTTGAGTAATGATGGGGGATGAAAACATTTTTTGACGTGAATACGTCTTTAAATTTGCTACCATACGGGGGCAATCCAAAAAACCTAATGATAACAAAATCGGGGGATACAGTTTGGTGTTGTAGTTTCGAATCTTTCCTCTACATCCAAAATAAAATTATACCACTGAATAGCTAAAGGATCAATGAATTCATTATAATAAGCGAGAACAGTGACGCATCGCGCGCGGTGGAGGGGGAAGCGCCGCCATTTTGAAGTTATTTTGCTGCGTATCGAGATTTGCAATTAGTATAACTTTTGACTCGGAGAAGATACGATGTTCGTTTAAGTTTTAATCGTCAGCTGTCGTCAAAATCTATCGATTGTAAATAAATTTATATTGTAACACAATAATTATTTGTTTCCTTGCTTTTATCCTAAATATATAAATAAAAATATTTTATTTAAAAAATATAACCCGTTACATAAACGTATTCACGTACAACACACGGCCGTGACCATGACACAGCCACACCCCATTTTTTTTTAATCCTTTGGTGTTTTTCAAGAAATACTTAAATAAAACTAATGCAAAATGTGTATATTTTTGGTTAGATGAAAGTTTTCCTTTTCATTTGTTTAATTTATTTGAGATAATTAACGTGCACTTTCTGAACCTACTTAAATCCCCCAGCCATTAATTAATTGCAGTAAAAGGGGGAACCCACATTTCCTAAATGATCAATTTTTCGGCCGTGCCAGGAATCGAACCTAGGACCCCAAGCTCATTAGACCAACATGCTACCGGTTGATATAAGGTAGTAGACTATAAATATGTGTTAAGAAGGCTACATAATGTACTCGGTTCTACCTCTTGACCTGTAAAGACTAAAATACTTACCATTCGGCCTTTCTCTTAAGAAGTATGCAAACTCCTGTCTAGACCATGTGAGGGCAGATCAGGTTAATTAATAAATCTAATAAATATTACTATCTTTCTTTGGAATTTGTATTTGCGTTTCAAGTAAAAACATTCAATGGGATATGAGGAATCGAGTGATTAGATATAAATAATAAGTAGTTTAATTACTAAACTTTTATATGTTTTCCAAATTTCATCAATTCTGATAAAATGGTATTTTATTTATAAATGAAAACATAAATATTTTGTGACAGCAAAAATATGTGAACACACAAGTATATTTTTTTATTTAATTTAGAATCGTATATTTTATTTCATGTATTTATTTTATTGTATATATAGCTTTCACCTAGAACTATAGAATGCCACAGTATATAAATATCCCATTAACGTGATAGTGCATAAAATACCAATAACAAAGCTTTGGTATGATCATACATTTCTATAAATGGATTGTTTATTTGAATTTGTATCAGTTATGGAACTTTTGTTTGGAAATAAAAATGTTATACATACATATTTTATCAAGGAAATAAAAGTGAAACAAAAGCATAATATGTATTAAAATTCACAATATCATTTGCAAAAATAAAATTTGATTTTGTATTTTTTTTAACTGCCACTAAAATAACTTGGATTTTGAAACTATTTGACCCTTAAAATTTAACGCTGTACATCCCCTTCTGGCATCCATCATCACATTTACTTGATAAAACAGAGCGTAACACAAGAATAAAATAGTAGTATGTGATACAAGGAATTTAATATATTTATTAAATTTGATATTAGAAAAAAACATTAAAATTTGATAGGTTTGACTTAAAAGTAATACATGTCTTGTTTTTTCCAAGTAATAAAACGAAAAAATATATAGTTTTACGCGTAGTAATAAATCTAAAGTGTGGGGATCAGGAAGGTAGCGTTTATATTAGCGAAGAGGATCGGTAAAACACAGTTAAATTCACACTTCTAAGAGCACTTTATAGGACACCCGGCCAAGACATTCCCGTTAGTGGAGATCAAGTGCAATACTAATCTAGCGTCTTTGGACGCTCGGCCACCGCTATAGGTGAGCAATTAGTCTCCAAAGTCCATTGCTGCACTTCAAAAGTACTCCATCTATTCCTATCTTGAGCTAGTTCTATACAGTCCCCCTCATTACACCCTATCTCTTTCAGGTCCATTCTAATGTTATACTCCCATCTGCATCTAGGTATTCCCACTAGTGTCTTCCCATTGGGTTTGCCGGTCAGTAATCTGAAAAAAAAATTATTTTATAATTCATTAAAGTTACATCATAGTTATTATACCAAAGAATTTTATAAAAGAAATGTGATAGTGTAATATAACCCTAATACCAAAATATCAAATTGTCTATGGACTTAACTTTAACAGCGACACCAACTTTTTTATTATTATTTAGTGATCAGATTATTTGCAATGTCTTTGGAAGGTTCAGTTAGGGAATCCTACCACAAGATCGCACTAATCAAATAAAACAATGGAATAAAAACAAGTGAAACTTAGATCTCGTCAAATTTCGCTTTTATTTTGCCAAAATAAAAACCGTAACCATTCAAATTTAACAGTGTAAATAAACATTTCTAAAGAACATGTTTTGATAATATACGTTCATAAACCAAATTACTTTGTGAAGAAAACTGTAAGTAATGTTTTCATCTCATTCCACTAGATAAATATTTAGTTGAAACTAAAAGTTATAAACTTTTGAACATAAACTCCTGCAAAAACAAATATCTAGTAAAGAGAGTGATAATTAAAATTTGACATTAATCTGGGTTAGCGCGGATTGTAAAATCTATAAAGAGTTTTAATGGACCATTACAGAAAAATTAATAGTATTCAGTGGCATTTCACTAGTGCTACATTTTAATTTATAGCAATAACTATCTTAGTAAGAAAGGTTAATGTGTACTTTCCAAACAAAATTATAAAATCTCGTGGACTTTGAATTTATATTCTAGGCCAATCCACCATATACTAAACACATAACCCTACATAGTTCAAGGAATTGTCTAGTTTTAATAATATGCTTAACAGTTATATCTAATACAAATAATATGTTTATTTATACAAAATATGAAACTGAACTAAGGCCTCAGACAAGGTTAAAATGGTTACGCTCCTTGGGAGGGCTTAAGTCCTTCAACACGGGCATCACTAGGTGACATCAAGAGGCATTTTAAAAATAAAAACTCATTTTAAACATCGTTTCACTAAAAGTTAAGATTTAGATAGAGTATTCTGGAAAAATGTATAAGGAATTTAAATTTTATAAACTAGACAATTAATAAATTGATAGACGTATTGAGTGAAATTACAAGTCAAAAAGTATGATTAGGATTTACTTCTGGTGAAAAACATATTGTCAAATATGAATAATATTAACATAAAAAAAATTAAATAATGTATCATAAACTGGATTACACATAAGTTGAAAAAAAATCTAAAATAATTGTTTACACGTTAAAAAATGCGTTACAAGAATTTACATATATACAATAAAGTATAGATAAACAATGCTTTAAGTTCACATATGTTAAGAAGTAAAAGGTATAAAATTGAGTTTAGAGGTTAACATCTGCCAAACGAATTTAAATGAAGTGATTTAGTGTTAATATTACAAAGAATTTGAAATAAAATATTTAATATACACAAAATAAAGTTTTAAGTTCAAATATGATAAGAAGTAGAAATTATAAAATTTTAAGTGATGTGGAATAATCTAAGTCTTATCTGTTTCCTTGTCCCATTACTCATTTGTGTTATCCAGCACTGGAAATATGCTGGATGACTTTATTCCGACATGTTTCAGTACTTATGGTACCATAATCATGGAAATTAAGTCGTGAAAACACAAGGTGTTATTACGAAGGCGAGATGTTAACTCCTTGCCGTCGTAATAACACCTTGTGTTTTCACAGCCGATTTTAAGTGAACTAATGAGTCTGTAAACAAAAACAATAAACAAAAAATAAAAATAGTTTACGGTTAAAAGTTATGCACCACTGAGCTTCTTACTTTTGATTCGAAGAGGAATATTGCAACAAAATTATAAAAACATTTTGGTAAGTAAGTTCGTATTTACCTAAAACGTATACTTTTTCGTATATACTATTTAGTCTTTAATGTTGCTTTTGCTTGTTTTAAGCATGCTGCGTCTAAGTATAATAGTTTACTTATAGTTTTTCATCAGTTTAATAATCATTACTGTTGTTATTAAAATATCTTTATTTTCTCAATGTAACCTTTACATATTCTTACGCCACAACGGCATGACGGATATTTAAAAAAGTTGGAGTTATTGAGTGTGTTTAGAAAATTAAACATAAAAGTAACTTCTGAAGCAATGTTTTATTTGTTTTTTTAAAGTGTTCAAGTGTTTTAAGTTAAAAAAACAGCAAGAATAAAATATTTTATCCTGAGTTTATTCACACCTCATCTTAAAAAATTAAACAATCGAAAAATGGTCGTGCAAAATGTTTACTGGAACGCTGCCTCATGGCAAAGTTATCTACTAAATACTTGAGTATAAGCGCTGCCATCTCGTAGCTGTTGTGAGAACTGTACGGTTGACGTCCGTGCAGACGACGTGTAGCCAAAACAGCTGGAAGAGAAATGAAGGTGGCACAAACCCAACCTCACACGTCAAGAGATGAGCAAGACACGAATTCACGGATATAGAATGGGTAAATTTAGTTTTAAGGACACATTCACCCCTCCTTCATTGGTCCCCACTTATTCGTGTGTTGAGGCAGCTCAGGTAGCCTATTATTTGTTGGTTTTTTCTCCCTCTTGACGAGGTCTTTGGGAAGCATTCATAACCTCATCAATCACCAAGGCAAATTTGGAGACCACGACCTTCAAATGCGCGGATTACTTGCGCAATACCAGCACAGGTGAGTAACATACACTTGTTATTTAGTTCAAACAATATGTTAAAAAGATAATCATGACCCTTTTATTAATTACTTCAGAGTTTAATTGATCTTAGCTTTTAATTATTTTCAACATAATCTAAAACATCAACATAAATCATGATTTTAAAATATTTATTGGTGATTTTATATGTACATTTAATTTTCTTATATTTTTAAACATAGATACAAAACCTAACTAACCCCACACTGAATTGTTATTTTCTTTGTAGAAGGTATAAGTGTGTGATTGTATTGTTTATTTGGCTAAGCTAATATTGTTCGAGTCTCATTACTGAGTATAATAGAGGTCAAAGTTCGGCCTTCAATCGAATGTATTAGTGTGGGTATTTTTTTTTTCCCACACTGTTATTTCCCTATATATCTTCAGTAATGAGATAAATAATAAAATGTAGAAATGACCCAAATAATTTTTAATTTAATTACCAAACCAAAATGGAACTAAATCATCACTAAAGCAAAATAAAGCTAGATTAACACGATATAAGTCGAATACAACTAACCTAATTTCATTGATTGAAAATATGTATTTATTGATTTTGGAAAATTAACATTAAACATCATTGTTTCTTTTATTGACACCAAATATATATATATATAGTGTGTGTGTGTATGTGTATAAACACAAGGTATAAGCTCATAGGTATATATAATATACATGGGGATACATATAAACATGATTCTTTCTATATGTTATATATACGTGGTTCTTCAAAATAGTGTTTTATATATTATTATTATTATTATTTATTATTATTATTATTATTATTATTATTATTATTATTATTATTATTATTATTATTATTATATTATTATTATTATTATTATTATTATTATTATTATTATTATTATTATTATTATTATTATTATTATTATTATTATTATTATTATTATTATTATTATTATTATTATTATTATTATTATTATTATTATTTTATTATTATTATATATTATTTTATTATTATTATTATTATTATTATTATTATTATTATTTTATTATTATTATTATTATTATTATTATTATTATTATTATTATTAGACACATACACGGTCTCTCTATGGTCTGTTCAAGTGTTTTCTTACAAATTACTTTCTTTTTTTAAGTGAATACTTTGAATGTTATTTGAATTTTACCTGAAAATATATTAAGTTGAATATAGATTGGTAGTTCATTTGACACACTTTCAATATTTGTTAAATGTGATGTATTCAATGAGCGTTAAAAGTGTTGTATGGTAGAAATTTATTTAATTATTATATTAAGAGCTCGTCTTACCCTACGTATGAGACCTAGCTTAGGTAGTTAATGAAACTCGAATCAAGCGTCGCATTGTGGCACGGTTTTCTGTGTTAAACTTAAAAAACTTTTTTGAGAACAGTTACTCCATTGTATATACATATATATACACACATATATATATATATGTATTTTAAAACTGATAAACTAATGAACTTATACCAATTATGTCACTGTTGACAAGCTAAGAATGCAATAAACCGCATTTTGATAAGTTTTCTGGTTCGAGAATAATCTTACATCTAATTTCCCAGGTAGTCTGCTATGAACTTAGTTCTTAAAGCCATCTTTTTTATCACTGTAGATAACTTTATTTTTTACTATCAATTTTTTTTAACGGCTTTATTTTCTGGAATTAATTTCTTTGGCCCTTGTTTTCATTAGAGATATCCATTGTGTCACCCTTTATGTTAGTAAACAATTTGATCAAAATAGTTTTGGCCGTTATTGATCTAGTCTACTTTTTGTGTTTGTTGCTTCCATTAAAGTGACTTTCTTTTGGTTTACTGATGAAAACCTTCCTCTTTTTATCGCTTATACGCACCCTAAATTTGATACAAATCATTTTAAGAGCTGAAGGCGCGCAAGACCGGGCAGATATCTCGAAGTCGATTTCTATAAATTAAATTAATTATCAGCCTAATGATATATAATTAAAATAAAACTTAAGACGTAGTATTAATTTTAAGACTACCGTTAAGTGACACGTATACATTTATCAATGTTTATTTAGGGAGGTATATTCAACGTGCAATTTCTAAACACCGTGATATTTCAGAACACGTTTTACCGACAAATGCTGAGGACAATGAACTTTCCCAATTAACACATAAACTTGACACATAAATCCGAGCAAATATTTAAAACATAAATTGCAAGTTTAAATTATTTTAAGTTCTACCTATAAAAGGTCCAGCGGTCCTTAGAACTTACCTGAACTGGTGGTCAAACGGTCTAAGACGTCAGGCTTGCAATATATTGGTTTTCAGTTGATGGGGTTATTTAAGTTCGAATCTCAGACGGATGCACTCCTCATACCCCATCCACACTAATGCGTGTGTAGGCTACTCTAGGGGCTAATAAAAATTCTTGCTCATCCACACCACCTTGATCAAACCACTATTTTAAACGTTATAGCTTTTTTTTTATAAAACATTAAAAAAAAACAGCTTCCCTTAGAATATGTAGTCATATATACTTTAGTGACGCCACGCAGGGCACAAGGACAAAAGGCGTCAGTCTTGTATTGTCTTGTTTGCCTTTGGTGGAGAGGTTTGGGTTAGGATCCTAGCTGGGCGCACTTAAGCAGTCATTCCTTAGTGATTTCCCATGGTGTCACGATGCAAATGCGGGTAAATTTCGCTTTGCTCATTCCTTCCCTATTAGTGTAAATAAATATGAGTCCAGGTTAGTAGTTAGACCCAGAGCACGGGAAAACCTGACCTTGGTTTTATTTTCTGTTTCGAGCCCTTCGCTGAACTGGTAAAACATCCTATAGTGTTATTTCTGTATTTCCGTGCGGCTCATTCGACAGGTGCGTTGGCTCAAACAAGACCGCTTTGGTTTGTTTTTTATATTCACTATTTATTAGTCGATTATTTTTTAATATTGGTTGGCCTCAGTGGTCTTGGAGTTAAGTGCTCGCCTTAGGACCCGACGATCTTGGGTTCAAATCCAGACGGTATCGACAGATTGTTCTTGGACGATTAGAATCCGTAGCACAACTTCCTCCAGAGGTGAAGTAAATCCGTCGGTCCCGTGTCGATTATGGCATGTAAAAGAACTCTGGAAGGTTGGTGAAAATACCTTTCGCGGCTAAATCGGTAGAACGTTTCACTCTCGCTCATAGAAAATTCTCGTGGGCTGATTTAATCAGTCTGTTCAGATAAATAAGTAAATAATGGCCCTAGTTTTTAAACTATTATTTTCACTGAATATCACATATATGATTTCTGTAATAATTTAAACACAAAACATAAAAACTTAGAAAAATTACCATAAGAAAATTGCAGACTTAAATTTGTCCATTAAGGAGTTACGTGATTACTTTGTCACACAAAAGCGATGAAAGCCAACAGATATCCTATTCTAGAAGGTGAAAAATTCCCCTCTTTCTCTTTGTTTATATGTCAATAACTAGATGTATGTGATATTGATGCCATATGTGATGATTTAATAAAGTTCGGAAAGTTAGGTTTGAAATGAGTACAAACTCGCTAAAATAAACACTTTAGGCCTACAGGTTTCGAAATTTAAATTAGCCAAAATATTTCCTTCTAAAATTTGAATTAAATATTATTTATTTATTTAAATAATAATTTTATGGGGAATCATAGTGTGTTCAAATTACCCAATATTTAGAATTAACCAATTTTGAATTAGTCAGATTCTACTGTAATTAGAAACTCAGACTTAGGTTTCTTCAAGCAAATAAAGTAATGTTTTATTTGGTTCTAAGCAAAAAATGTCAAGATAATTGAGGAATATTTTAATGGTTTTGTAGCTTCGTAGCTACAATTCTCATCAGAAATGTATCAGTGTGAGAATATTTCCCTCACTGTAGGAAGCACCCTGAAGGAAACGCACCAACGGTCGTCATAACTATAGCTGGATTTAGGGGAAGGGGGGTAGGGGTAGGGGTCATACCTATGACTGCTCATGCAGAGGTCTCCCAAAAGGAAATGTCCAGGGATTTATTTAGAACAAAATCTCTCTAGAAACAATTTAAAATGCTTTAAAACATAGTTTTATTGTTTTTAGATGCTATGAAATTCATAAGACTTTAATAAGCTACATAGTAATACGCGGTAATAATAATAATAATAATAATAATAATAATAATAAGCTACTGACGTAATCATATAGGAGGAAAACAAAAATGTAATAATAATAATAATAATACTTTTGGATGGAGGAAAGGGGTGATGGTATGGGATATTTTAAACATTCCAACATCCCCCTTCCACCACTCTCTCGATAATTTTTCCTGCCTGGTTACTAGATACAAGAGGGTAGGTTTTTAAAACTATTAATTGAAAAAAAAAACCTTTTTAAGAGTTTGGCAACTTTTCGCAGGAAGAGATATACGATCCTGTTCGGTCGCCTGTGTAATTCTAACCGCTCTACTGGCACAGAGCGTTGACCTCGGTACACCTATGGAGGTTGTATACAGGTAGTACCCGTAATGAGATGATGTGATGCTAGTGATTATGACGGTATGGGAACAGTAGTTATCTTAAACCTAACTAACCCAACCTTTGAGACCGTTGGAATAATTTCCCTTTAGGGAAAATTATGATGGTAACCACCGGGAATTGAGCCTACAACCCCTAGGTTCGTAGCTAGTTGCATTGACCAATATTCCACAGGATCAGTTTTCAAAAGATTAGAAAAATGTATTCCCTAATGGCATTCAACCTCAATACTGGACACAAATAAAGTGGCAACCGGGGTTCAAACAAGGATACTAAATGGGAGGCATTTGACTTATATGGGTCTGTGTTAGGAAGTACACGTTAAATACACAAAAATAAAATCAATACGCAATCAAATTACTCTTTCAAGCTATCTAAATGTTAGTGTAAGGGAATTATAAGTTTGCTATGAATCACTTAATATGAACAGTGATATACGTTTAGGTAATTAAATGTAATGAGTCATTAAAATAACTGGGAGCTGAAATAACACCGAGAACATTGAAGAGGTGAATATTTTATGCAAAGCCAGGGGATTCAACACAGCACTAGAACGATTAATTTTACTGTTAGATTTTCCTTGAATGGTAATATTAAAGAGTGACAATAAATCAGTAACTTAACATCTTACTCAATTTAACTACATTCTCTTAAGGTTTAATACAATTCACATTAGAGGATTCTTTGATAGTTTTCCAATTTGTTTGCTAAATATACAAATTATAAAGGATCTATCCCCCCAGACAAGATAAGCTTGACGCATTGGTCCGCATGCTCATTGGTGTGGGCGGCCTAGTAAAATAATAGTATTTGGTCCAACGTTTGTCTGAAAGACTAAGGCGTCACTCTTGCAATAGACTGGACTGCCGATGACTGAGAGATTGGGTTCAAGTCCCAGTTGGGTGTACTGAGGGTATTTTTCACATGGTAGGCCTGCAAGTTAGTCTTGAACTGTTTAGAACTTTTTTCTTTTTTTTTTATTAAACAGTTTCTACTCTCTTGGTTGGAAAATTTTTGGTCAAAAATAAACATTTTTATTGATCTTTCCTAACATTTTAATTGCTATAAAAATCACGTTAAAGTATTTTTATACTTCAATAAATATGGACGCGTTTTTATATAATAACGAAAATCTTTAAGACGGTCCCCAACAATTTTTATTTTGAACTAAAAGTTTGTTAATAAAAAGGTTCAATGAATTTTTCAACAAAAAAATATATATAATTTTGCAAAATAGTTCAAACTCACTACTTCTTGCATCCATCAACTCAGCTCCCGACTCACGCGAGGTATGGTAGTAAAAGGTAAAATAAAAGACCTACGATATGCCAGAAATGTGTGCATTGCATTCGTATTTGACCTACTCGACATTTTCCACCATGACGATGGGGGACAAAGTTTCTTGTTAATAATTACAGTCTACAGTATGTCTCTATTATGACAAAATGAAGATTTGTGCACAGTGCTTATCTATTACGCCATTCTAAAAATGTTAAAAACAGCCTTTTAAATGCAGTTTTTATCGAACTATCGTTTAATATTTTAACAATAATCATTGTTAGAAATGTCTATTAAGTCTTTATCTCCATTAATGTTTAATCATAATTTGATCCACATGCAATAACGTTCATGTAAATTAACGATTTCAAGCCAACTGCATCACAGAGTGATTGGCATGTGATGCACGCTCTTAATTTAGTTTAAATTATAAGTTGTGTGTTAATATATATTGTTTGTTTAGAAAGTGCATGTTAGGAGCCCTTCTCACCCCAGGTAATAAAGTTACAGCTATACTTTGCATCGTGATAAGGATTTCTCTATTCTATTTGGAAAAAAACCGTGTAATTGGGACAAGTGAAACAGTTTTAACATATTTTAAAAAATACAACAAAATGGAAAAAACTGCTATTTTAAGTTGAAAAAACTATTAAGCTGATCCTAAATTCAGATAATTTTTTTAATTTAGAAATTATTGTTTCGCAATTTATTTGTATTTATTCAAATAAAATAGTTTCATTGTTCTGAATTCTACTGTGTTTATTAAAGTAGAATACAGAAAACCCCATTACGATGCGATGCCTGGTTCAAGCTCTATTACCTGAGATGAGACGGACTCTTAAGAAGATGGTATGGTAGAGCACTGAAATATCTGCAGACGTTTAGAAATCCCGGATTATTTAATAAGTAGTTTGTTGTTTTTTAATATTGTTTTCACCAGATGCAGATGAAAATTCTGACCAGTTATAAAGTTTAGATTTCAAATTTAAATAATTGTTTTTTAATATGTAATAACTTACAATAAACCCTATAAAACAATTATATATTATCTTAAAATATTCTGTTGTGACCCTGTCAAAACACTACTTTAGTTGAGAGAGGAAGACTAAGGGCCGGTTGCACAAACAACAATCAGTGGCTTGATCAGAGATCAGATGTATGTTGATCTCCAATCAGTGTCTCAAACCTCATTTTCAGTTGCACCATTAACGATTAGGACGTGATTGTCGATCAAATCTCTGGTCAAGTTACCCAGCCAATTTTCTACCATCAAATGTTTGATTCCCCGATCAGTGTGTTGATGGTTAACATAACCTGTAACTGTTATGTTCTTGATAAATATAATTTGTACTTTATAATCTTTATTTATTAAGTAGGCCTAATATTTTAATAAGTATATTTATATATACTGTAATTCATTTTATTTTTAATGTGAGTTTGATTCATAAATGTAAAGTATGGTGTCTTCAGATGAAGTTTTTAATTTATATAACGAGTTTATAGAAAATGTTCAAGTTCCAAGACAACTACGAGAAAGATATGAACTTTTCTTTAAATATAGCGATAGAGAATTTGAGATGAGGTTTAGATAAATTAAAGTTGGGACTTCGGGATTTCTTTTCACTCATTATGTTATTTTGAAATAATATAAATACTTTAAAAGCCCATTTTATAACCTAACTATAGTTATAAATTAATACAAACTTCTATTAATAATTTCAAACAAATTTACATGTATTAATTAAACAAATAAAGAAAATAAAGATATTCACAAAGCCAATCTGGTGTATACTTTTAGGCTATGTTACAACAGTCAGCTGTTCGAAAATATAACATTTTACAAGGTTGCCATGTTAGTTTTATTTGAATCTCCGGTCAAATCTGTGGTCAGGTGATCGGAGTTTTTGATCTCTAGTTAACTTTGTTGCAACCTAAATTTTTCTTGATCTCTGATTAAGCTGATTGACAATCCGGTGATTGAAGAATCAATATAATGTTTGTGCAACCGTCCCTAAGAATAGGTTTCTAAACTTTTGCTTGAATCTCAGAAATACAAATTTCACGTAAATTGTGGTTGAATTATCTTAAACATTAAACTAAAAATTCAAACTTTTTAACTTGTCAGAAACCTGCTGATAGTTTTCGTCTAAATTTTGTAGAAATAATATTTTAAAATATCAAATAACTTCTTAAATAATGCGGGATTTATAAACGTCTGTAACAGACACGTCTTATGAACTCTACCGTACATACTTCTCAAGGTGTGTAGGGGACGTGAGAAAAGGCGGCGTTTTTGCAGTTTTTAATCAAAACTTTTTTTTGTTAAAATAAATCAAATATTGCTTCAATATAAACATAGAGTTAAACTTTCTTCACATGGTGACCTCAACGGTTCTTGAATATAATATTATGTCAAGGGTGTTCTAGAATTTAATGACAATTTTTTCCTCTTAATTTAAAAAGTTTCTCATTCAATGCCGCTATGCGTTCATGACAAATATTTAATAACTGTAGATATCGACATGTGAATAAAATTAAACTCTATTTTTCTACAGAAAAATGTATTTATTTATTTTGGCTTAAGCGATGTTTTACTTTAAAAAACTACAAAAACACTTACTTTTTCCATGACCCCTACAGTCCCAACTTAAGTTCACATCATAGTCTTGTAGTTTCATCTTCAATAATCCATATGCTTGCCCCCTGTCCCCTGTAGTTTCACCCGACCCCTGTGTGGACATGAAGCGCGCCCAATCCCTCCCGGAGGATTCACCGGAACCCCGAATCTCTGGACTATGGGACATCCACGACCGACTCAAACATATTGGCGGTGAGTTTCGTGAGAAAGACACTTGGATTGGTCTGACCACTTTGTGTACGGAACTAAAAAAAAGGATGGTAGGGGGCGTGAAATGTAGAATTACATATTTGAAAAAACCTTGAGTCAGATTTGGATATGAATGAACTTTATTGACAGTCAGGGGCCTTGATTCTATTAGTTGAGGTTTTTTTTAAGGGGAAAGAGGATGGGAGTGGGTTCATTATTTTATCACGTTTTATTAAGAGTGGAAAGGGGGTTTGAATACATCCCACAAAAGTTTTTTTTATCATTGTTTATAGTGAGACAAAATCTAAAAAAAAAAGTATCATATTAACTATAAAATTTCACTTAGTGTATATTTAATTTAATTATGATGTGCTACGACTAATTTTATTGCAAACAAGAACTCTCGTATTTCCAATCACTTGCTTTATTACCAATCCTCATGTCTGAATATAATTAAATGATTAAAATAACATAGTTTATCAAATCATAAAAAAATATGTAAACTAGAGGAGGAGGGGGTGGTTCTGGTGACGGAAAATCATACTATCCCCTAAGTGGGGTAAGAGGGGGTCAAAAATAATGAAAAAAAGGCCTTAATCTAAGGACGGCCCCCTACAAAAATTACTAAAACTATTTTTAAAAGATTCATACGTCAAGCTGTGTGATCAGAAGTATTCACGTTTCATAGATAATATAGTGAAATAATATCAATGTTGTGACTACAAAATTAAAATTAAAAATGTTATAAACGGTTCTACCTACCATAATCCTACTATAGCTATTATATGAATCTTAGCTAACAGTCCAAGCGTTACTAAAGCTCCTTTAATTATATTAATATGCCGAGCAAGCCAAGTTTTCTTAAACTCTCCATTTTGATAGCTGTAATATAAATTAGGCATACATTACTTCTTTATTAGTCAGTATTGCCTACTCTTCGTCTATTGTATATTATAATAATGATAATAATAATAAAAGTGTCATGTCTGGGCTACATCGATCTGTAGCTCAGTCTGCGGAAAGATTAGTCAGTACTAACTTAGCTTCTTCATCGATACTTCAATAGCGCTACTATAATGCGTATGCCTGTATGATTAATAAGACGCAGGAGATTTTTATAGCACTTTTTTAACAATATAATCGTGCTTATGCACTTTTAGTTTTTATTATGTTAGTCTTTTCCTATTAGTAAACAAAGCTCTCATAAATCATCACTGATTTCTAAATTATAAAACTAATTGAAGGAAGAGTGTTTGCTTTGTGTAACCGAACTAATTTATAAATATTATATATATTATTGCATATGGTGTTCCGTAAGTGTGTGCTAATTGTTTTAAACTTGAAACAAATGTATGGCAGTTGTTGGAAATTTTGTTACTTCTTTGAGAAATAGAAAATTTAATCTATTACGTAAGTATGCACGTACTGTGATTAATCCTCATAGTACAAAAATGCAAATGAGTCAAAAAATAAATCAAAGCTTACTGAGCAGATCACGGCAATCGTGTTTGGAAATTCTCTAATCAAATAAGACACTTAACGCAATTTCTCTTAATCATTTTTTTTTGCAAAACGACATGTTACCATTTTAACCCTTGTTCTAAAAACAAACTTGGTGTTTTAGCGTCCTACTTTGTCTACTATTTTCGTCGTAATGTCAAGTTCTCAGTGGGTATTCGAGATAGAAAGGGGGAGAATGTGAAGACAAGGTGTACATTTGAACTTCATCCCACATACCTCACAAGATAGCAAATAATTTTAGTAAAATCTCAAAAACATGTGATGCATTAAATATGTGTAAATTGTATTTAATAGATCTTTAGTGTTAGTCTTTACACATATTAACTCAAAGTGTCCTTAAAAATCTAAAATGTAAACATGTACAGGAATATTAAGTCTACTAGATTACTTCCACCCTCCCCAAAAGTAAATTTATGAGCTCATCACTGCAAGTTCCTCCTTAATTATTATTTACGTACGCGCGGCTTACATTTACTCAGCCTTGAACTAGCAGATTTATGAAAAACAAGAAAACGCTACTCATGCTTTTACCTCTTGTATATATTATCTGAGGACGCATTCTTTTTACTATTATTTGATAAAGGTTTACCTTATCATGTAATTTCAACTGTTTTTTTCCTCAAAACAATACATTGAAGCAACACGTACAAGATCCTGAGAGAAGCCTTTAGAGAGGAAGATATCCTTGTTTGGGTGTTTATAACAGAAAAGTATCTGGTGGAAGACACACTCAGTTTGCGATAGTTGGAGATACGATGTGTTGGTTTCTTTAATTTAATAAATTAGAGCTTATTTTAAAAGTCCTATTCGAAAACGCTTGGATATTTTACGTTTAAAAAATACTACGCAGATTATGTTGATAAACATATATAGGCCAGGACATATATTGCTTCATTTTAAGCAAGGGTAAACATCCGTCGAAAACTTGGTATCCCTCTAGGAGCTCTATACGATATAGTTGGTGTAGTTGAACTTGGAAAAGGTCATGTTTTGAGAGAATTAACTTAATTCGATTCAAAGAAATCTCAACGAACACCCTCACGCCATTCTGAATCATGTGTGAGATTTTCGAGATGACTCATCGAAGGTTCATTGACTAAGGAAGCCGTATCACACAGGAGTAACAGAACTGTAAGCCAACAGCTGTTAAACTCTTTTAGCAAGTAGTTTTGAAAGGTTTCACCTAGTCTCTTTTTTTTTCATCTATTTCCTCTTATCATCCTTCGTGGCGGCCGTTCAGGACGTATCGGTAGTATGTCGGGGTCTGATGGAGACTCGTTCAGGCGCGCCGGTGGAGGCGAAGGGAACACCCAAGGCTCGGCGACGGCGGAAATTCTGAAGATGCGTGAGGAGCCGGTGACGTTCCCGCCGACCTACATGGTCATCAAGTTCTCCCGTCACATCCACGGCAAGGCGCTCGTGTGGCTGGTGGACAAGATTACAGGGAAGCGTCTGGACGGCGGCGCTGAGTTGCTGGTCCGCAAACAGCCGCAAGGACATGGCGAGGTAAGACTTGTTGCCATATCTCGTCCTGGGTTTACTGGGACCAAGTGGGTTGAGATTACACTGCTACAAACCAATTTTCATAGGGAAAACCTTATCTGAAATACAGAACATTTACTTGATCTAATGTCGCGTATTCATACGTAGAGTAATATGTCTTGAAGCTGTCACTTCTGATAGAGATATCAATACCTATTAAAATTACACTTATAATACAGTAATAAAATAGGTTTATATTTTCTAAAGGGTCCTTCCTATTTAAATTATACTGTTTAATTAAGTTTTTAGAAACCTCAAATATATAGGCACGTGAACAAAGGTGTTAGTCTCATTCTTTTTGATTTTTCGCTGACAGGGAGGTCGGGGCTTGAATCCCGGCTGGATGTTCTAAAGTAGTTATTTCTTAACTGTTTGTCCACTCTCTCAGAGTCCCAAAAACATATGTGCTTGGTTAAATAAATAATTAAACAGTGTGAAGGAAAGTAATATCAAAGTTTCTTCCGGTAGATATTACATATACCGTGCTAACCATATTTAGAAGAGCCAAGTTTGGTACATCAGTTAAGAAACACGTTATATTTATTGCACCTGAACTAGGTCGGCAAAGATTTCCGTGGTTAAATAAGGGCGTTTGGGGAGTTAAATATTCTCACTTGGTGGGGTCCTGAGGGTAGCTTTCCCATATCTCCCCCCTCCCCCGACCCCTGACCCATTCTCCTCTGGTTAACACTAATCTCCATCCACGCAATTGTGGATATACTTCCTCTAAATCCTACCCTCCTCCTTCCTACCACATTATTGAAAATATGCGGAGAGTCAAGATGTGTTAGGCTGGCATGCTGATGACGGAAATATTGGGGCTAGAACTCCGGTCGGGTCTATTGAGGGTGGTTTTGCCTACATGGGTTCCCCACTCTCCTTATACGTAAATGCGGATAGATAATCTCTAAAATTCTTCATTTCTCATCTACTCCCCATTATAGTTATTATAATAATATATGCCTATAACTTTAACAAGTTGTACGATGAGATGATGATAAATACATACCTGCCTACCTGCCTGCCTTCTTTCCTGCCTGCCTGCAAATTTGTTTTGCCAATAGGTGCCTACCATGAAGCTTGTTGTTGGAATAGTTGTAACATAATGAATGCTCTTTTAATCAAAGAAGATGAAAAATTCACAATATTTTAATCCATTGTTTTTCTTGTTCTTTGGCAATCAAATGAAAACATAGGTTTGATTTATATAAACCTTTTCATAACAAACCTTTTCATAACAAACTTCTTGACTAAGTGTAAGATCGAAATTGGTCAGGTACACCTTAATAACACGTCAGAGTTAATAGACTTACGGTCCATATTCATTAAAGTGGATACATTAATGGTATGTCGTCTGGTTATTAATAGGTTTGTTCAAAATTCAATTGAGGATAATCCATTAATAGTCAGCAGACTATCTTTAAGAAATGTATTGCTCTAATTTCAGATCTGAAATATTTTGGAGTTGAATGTCTATATTTAAACAAAGGATGAATTTAAAAATTAAAAAGATATAAATTATCTTGTTACTAGTAGGCTACATTTATCACCAAGAGGTTATTAATGTTTTAATCATAGATGAGAAATGCAAGTTTTAGAGAAAGTGCACCCACGCTAACTTGAAAAAAATCATTTAAAAAAACACAGTGATAAAACCCCATCAATTCCCCGCTCCCACCCCCCACCGTCACCCCACCCCTACCCTCCACTAATTTACCCTGAGAAGAAGTAGCAGTCTTACCTTGATGGACTACACTATGACCCTAACCTACAAGATAAAGTCTGTTCATCGTAGGAATTGTTTTCTGAAAGGCCTTTTTCCCTACCAGAAATCTATTATATAGTTGGATATTTGTAAGAAAAAAGGCCTTTCAGAGAGTAATTCCTATCGTGAATGGAGTATATACCATATCTAAATAATACAAGGTAAGCTTGCTACCTTACAGGTTAGACTAAGGGTAATACGGCCGAGATTTACATCTTTGACCTCTCCATCATCAGTTCTCAATTTTGTTACTAGCCTGATGGCTAATATCGCACGACCATTTGCGAAGTTCAAATAATATGAGAAAATGTCACTTAAAATATAGCTATGTAATGCCTTCTGGGCTGGTTTGACAACCTCTCTTGCAACCTTCATCCTTTAACTGTTTCACTTGTCCCAATCACCCGAGGCTGAACGCTTTGCGGATCACTGACGCCACCATGATACGTTGACGCAATACCCACGTTGTGTAACTCGCCATTGTTCTCTCCGCGCGACTCTGATTAGAACCAAGGCATGTGATTCAACACTAGAGTACTGACACGCTTTCAAAAAATAATGCAAAGACAAAAATTATTGGTAGGAAGACCTTCGGTAAAAGAATTCAAACCAATTAATTAACGTGATAAATTGAAAACCTCAACTGTTGTCATTCCGATCGAGACGTTAAGATCTTATAATCTAGTTTGCCAATCACGAGGTTAAGTTGAGAAATCAGGACCGGTTGTATTGAAGGCGGATACCCCTCAGTAGTTTCTCCCTCTCGCTTCCCACTAATGTGGGTACATTCCCTTTTGTTTCTACCTTAATTATCCTTACACTGTTAGTGGGATTAAATGCAGATAGCCAAGGTTGATATGTAATTTTTTTTATTTGAGAATGGAACAGTCGATGTATTTTATGAGATAGGCATAGTAAAGTTTAAATTTTTAAAAGAAAAAAAAGCTATCTTCTTAAACAAAATAAAGGATTTTATATTATATGTTGTGAGAGCCCAACACTTTAACTCAGTCGGTAACGTGTCTGTCTACTGAGCTAAATGTCCCGGGTTAGATTCCTGGCATGTCCGAAAAGTTTATCACTGGTGAAATGAGGGTTTCCCCTTTAACAGTTCTGAATTAATGGCTGGGGGCTGGATGTTGAGTCTTTTAGATATTAAACTTAGTATATAAGTCAGGTGCTGTTATAATCAGTCGATTCTGAAATTGCGCTTTAAATACCTCAAATTAATGAAAAATATATCGTGGATTTATCAACTTGAAGGGAGAATAGGTTAACAAGCTTTTCAAAGTGCACTCTAACTATGGAATAACAAGTATTACGTTATAGGTGCCAACAAGCTATAAGTCAATAAAAATGTTACTGTACTCTTCGAACAGTTGTATGATCATAAGCTGTATAATTGTGATTAATTGATCTCAAACCACTACGGTTAACTGAACAAAGTTATAAGATGTCAAACTTAATTTTATTTGTTTTTTTAAAGTGGTAATGGTTACGGAAAAGTTATTTATGTATGTTGCTGAAATTTAGTACAAGAAATGCCTGTGAAATAATTTGTCACGTGAATGAAAAAAATGTTTAAATTTATAATCGGTTTTACGAGATACATAACTTGTACTCGTCACAAGACATTGTTAGGATAGTCATGTTTCATAGATTACGGTAAGCGGAACATGCAGCGCGAATGGGAGAATCTAGCAAGGCCGTAGTCAGGGGGGGTTTTCGGGTTTCAACCCCCCCCCCCCCCCCCGAAATTTTATGAACAGAATATATATGGCTTTTTATATGGTTCAAACAATATCAAAATTAATATAAAAGTACAAATTAGGGGGCTATGTTACCAATAACACTTCAGAGAGCTTCTAGAGGTGTTTATTATTTAGAATTTTTTCTAGCCTTCGGCATTTATGGTGTTATGTTGCCATAAAAAAATGTATATAACTTCTAGAAGTGTATAGTATTTAGAATTGTTCCTAGTTTTCGGTGGTTAGGGGGTTATGTTGCCATAAAAAACACTTTAGAGAACTTCTAGAGCTGTTTAATATCTGGAATTTGTCCTAGCCTTCTGCAGTTAGGGGGTTATGTTACCAAAAAAATACTTTAGAAAGCTTCTAGAGCCGTTTACTATTTATAATTTGTCCTAGCCTCCGGCAATTAAAGGAAAGTTGCAATAAAAGAAACCACTTCAGATAGCTTCTAGAGGTGTTTAATATTTATCATTTTTCCTTGCCTTCAGCAGTTAGGGGGCTATGCTACTATAAAAAAACACTTTAGAGAGCATCTAGAAGTGTTTAAATATATAGATTTTTTCCTAGCCTCCAGCAATTAGGGGTCATGCTACGATAAAAAAAACACTTTAAAGAGCTTCTAGAGTTGTTTAAATGTATTGAATTTTCCTAGCCTCCTGCAGTTAGGCGGTTGTGTTGCCATAAAAAGCCCTTCAGATAGCTTCTAGAACTGTTTTTTATTTAGAATTTTTTCTAGCCTCCGTCAATTGGGGGATGGTCCCACCAACCCCCCCCCCCCCACACACACACACACACCCCCAACCCTCTGAAATTATTGGCTGGCTATGGCCTTGGAGTATAGAATTGGTGGTTTGCGTTGTAGGTGTGGCAATGAACTTTCAAGTTCCTAATGCAATTGAAGTAACTAAGTAAGTAATGTATTCTCGTGTAATGCCTTGTTTTGCTGACCTTACTATAAAATATACTAAGAGGGTTAGTAGCCTTGCTGCCTGCAAGCTTTATTTCATAAGACAAAGGTAGACTTTATCCATTTTTATTGTCAGCAGGTATAAATATTTAAGCTACTTACAGACCATGTTTACGAAGAAGAAAGACCTCTCCCCCCCTCTTCCTTCTCCCCGTCTAAGTCTAACCCCGCAGGTTTTCAGTCATGCTCTGTTGACGTATTATTTATTACCTTTAGGTAAGATGAATATTTATACGCCAAATACTTTTTTTTTGCCAAAATAAATTAAGTATTACAACTGTATATACGTTTAGTTTAACTGTTTACACACAATAATCGAAACATTTTGAGAATATTTGTCATAAGTATTGTAGGCCTATAATTTGAACAACACTTTTTTCTTAATTTAAAATGTTTCTGTTCATGTCTTTCTGCCCATAAAATATATTCAATAATTGTTGAGGTTACAGTATGTAAAGTAAACATCTCTATTGAAAGCAATAGTTTATATATTTTGGGTCAAAAAATTTTTGGTTGAAAAAACCTTCAAAAAAATCAAGACCTTAACTCGCGTTTAACGAATGTGTTCCTCTCGCCACAGGGCCTTATCCTCCACGTATCCGCCAGCAGCATCAAGTTCCTTGAAGTGGCTGAGGAGCTTGAGATCAAGAAGAAGGACTCTCAAGGACTGGTGAGGGAGTTCACCGTGAGTCAACTCGAAGACTTCCTCCTGGATGGGATGCACGTGCAGGACCTCATCACCACGGCGGACAAGCAGTACATCGTCCGACACGAGCTGGAGAACATCCGTGCGCTGGAAGAAGACACCCACGTCCCCGGGTACCCCACCTTGACGCTCTACGAGGGACAATCCATAGGTGAGAATGATGGTCTCTTCAACAAATGTAAAAATGGATGCAATGGATTTATACGATGATGGAAACGTATTTCTTAGACATAAGCATGATTTCTTATTTTATTAATGACCTAACATGTTCTTCGAAGTAAGAAGTATATTTTAATGCCAACTTAAAAACTGCAGGTAATATAACACATATGGACAGGGCTGCTAGCATATATAGCATAGCATGTTTAAATTATAGTATGTAATTATGACGATTTAAGTAAACTATAATTAAGTATATATATACTATTATATACACAATTTTTTTATAATATGTATATATGTCTTTTTTATATCTTTATATAGCCTACATCCAAGTAAAGTAAGGAGAGAGTATTAATACTCTACTTTTCATATATCTACTCTTCCTTATATATTCTCTTTCATATAATACATACTCTCTTTTATAATAATAACTTCCTTTATATATACATGCAAAGTATAAAGGAGTATATGTATATATATATATATATATATATTAGTTTATAGTTTATAGGTTGAAGATAAAACGATCCTTCTTACATTTTATCTTTGGCTTGCACCTATAAATGAAAGGTATATAATAATATATATATTATAATCCATACAAATATATGTAAATTATATTATATAGCTATATCTACGCTTGGCATAGCTTTAATTGAAGACAGACCAACGCCAGCTCGTTTGATTCTGAATCTTATGTTTAGACACTTTAAAACTTTGTTGACCCATTATTATTATTATTATTTTAATTTTCCTTGAACAAAGTATGTTTATTATCATTATTACAGTGCAAGTTTGCCTGCACTGGCAGCTATTGGACAGCATCTACCCTCTGCACGATCTGGAGGCCTTGGAGAAACTTGGAAATAAATGGTACTGGGCGCTCTTTGAAAATCAACCGTTTGGTGAGTTCAAGACCCATTTATTTTTAAATGTGTTACTTACTCAAGTACGATGTATAAATGCAATCGACGGATATTCATACCATGATAATGCGTTCTTAGAAATAAGCATTTTATAAACAAATAAACAAGTACTCTTGAGTTTAACACAAGTGTTCATAAAAACCTATTCACCAGTATCGCGAGGTCCAAGACTCACCTTGAACTTAGGCAAACATTCATGGGAAGGTCAAGGAAAGAACGGCGTCTGGGTGCATGGAGGTAGCTTTCCATTTGTTGTTTATTTCTATGGTGTTTTTTTCATAATATTTCCACACTAATACGGGTGGATTTCCTCTCACTTATCTTCCATATCCTACCCTGATTCACCTTCATTAGTAACAAAGAGAGGATCGGAAAATCACATCAACAGTGGCAAGTGAAGAAAATAGCTCCCAGTGCACCCATTAACGGTTTTAACCCTTACATCCTCGTCCTCCCCATCAGCCCGTTAACAGCGAGCAAAGGTAATGAGAGTCTAGCCTCTTATACTTCATCACCTCTTTAGTTGAACCCACTTTACAAGAGTAGGGATCAAACTACAAAATTAACTCTCTGATTACTCAACTTGGTAATACTTTTTAAATGTTTTAAACCCAAAAGGCTTCATAAAGAGGGCTCTGAAGGACTTTACGCCACTGAGTTTGTGGCAGGCCTTCTTTGGTAAGTCTTGAGGCTGCCATAAACATCGCCATGTATATAATTTAGCCTTACCTAACTAAGAAGCCTAGCCACCAGCATGTAGGGAATAGGGCAGGGTCTGGACGAGAAACCCACGATCAGATATATTTAGGTCACGGACTTCACGCCTACACTGAGGATGTTTTTGTGTGTGTGTGTGTGTGTGTGTGTATATATATATATATATATCAAGTGTGTGTGTGTATATATATATATATATATATATATAGAGAGAGAGAGAGAGAGAGAGAGAGCGAGAGAGAGAGAGAGCCTTACGTGATAACTGTCAAATGTATCGACCAATTTTAACAAAATTTTCCAGGAACTTTTTTAAACCAAGGCAGAATAACCTATATAAATGGTTTTTTTAGGATATTATTATCCGTTTCAAGAAGGCAGCCACCAAAATAAAAAGTTCGTTGTTTGTTCCACGATAAGTGCCAAATACGACGACCAATTTTAGCGAGATTTGACAGGGATATGCCTGAACCTATGTTGAACCTATGTTGTACATAGTTTTTCAATCAAATTATACATTTCAATGTTGTGGTCGCTAAAAGGTCTTCAATTTTATAAGTTATATCAAGTGATTTGAAATTATAATTCTAAGCAAGCGATTGAAAACCCAAGCAATTTGTTTTAATTCAAAGATATATTACGAGACCAGCCCCTGAATTTTGTATGACCTAAAAATGACTAATAAAATGACATAAACATTCTAAAAAATGACTTTAAATTTTTTAAATCAACAAAAAATACGATTAATAACTCGTAATAAATCCACATGACTAAATAAATACGCACTTTAAAAAAAGTAAAATGCAATGACAAGCCTTTAACAACTAAGCTCCTGCATTCTGAAAATATAACATTGATTTACAAATCTGTGCTTTAGAAGTAACAGCCATATTTTCCAACGCAACCATTTCCAGCTTAATTGCAATGTATCACCAGGAATGTGTATTTTATTATCATACAAGCAAAGAGGCTACAAAATTTCTTACATTATATTTTGATTACAACAACCTGTTTGTTGAAAAAATAATGTTTGGCCATTCATGCATTTATAAAAATCGATAATATTTAAAATTGCATGCATAAATACCTAATCACGCCGTTCCCATACGGAGTAGGAAAAGAACTGTGCATATAGCTCAAAAAACAACTTCCGTACTTAATCCATCCTCTCTAACATTCTTCACATTTCCCTAAGCTTGCATACGCCCTTTGCTTCAACAACATCCATACACCGAAATATACATTCTCATTTATTCTAGAAGCTCTTAATGTTTCTATTTTTATCACTTTCATCTACAACATTTAGTTTTGTCTTACATGGCCTACCCTTCTCTTTTGATCCACACACTATATCTTCATATATTTGTTTCGTAACTTGATCCACACTCACCCTCTCAACATGACTAAACCAACGTAGAACGCTTCTTTCACATTTACCTATTTGATTCCCTTTCAAACAGCACTTCTTCAGTACTATTAATTACTGACTCTGTCCATACAAGTTCACCCACAACATTTCTTAAATATCTCAATCCAACCACATTCACCTTGCTCCTGTGTTTCTCCTGACAAACCCACGCTTCACATCCATAAAACAATGTTGGCGCTAGCACATACTGCCATCGTTACCTCTTGCGATAATACTTGATTCTTTGCCATAGTCAACATACTTCCAACTACTTTTCAAGATGCATTCATGCTTTCACCATCTAATCCTTCCATTTTTACATTCTACCTAGATACACAAAATTCATTCACTCGTTCTAACAGTTTTTCATTTATACTTAGCTGATAATTTATCTATTTGTTCTTATCAAAAACTATCACCTTATTTTTGGAGACATTTATACGAAGATCCGTTCTTCCTGGCACCAGATTTAAACGATTTAATGCATTATGATATTCACTTTCATTCTTGGCCATCAATACCGCATTATCTGCATATAACAACACTCTCACATTCACATTGTCCATTTTAACAACAACCTCATCCTCACAAGCATCCCTCACACACTTATCCATGAATGCATTAAACAACCATAGAGACATAGCACAACCTTGTCTAACACCCGGTTCAATGTCAAATCATTCGCTTAAAGATTCATCCCTCCTACCTCACGCTTTACTTCCATCATGCATCACCATAATTTAATTTACTAACCATTCATCCAAACCAAACTCTCTCAGAACATTCCATAACATACTATTTACCCAATCCTACGCTTTCTCTAGAACAACGAATGCACAATCAACGTTTTTCCTTACTGCTATACATTTCTCAATCACTTGTTGAAATGAAAATATATGGTCCATGTAACCCCTACCTGGCATGAAACCACATTGCTTTTCCCCAAATCTTGTCCATGGTTTTTTCATGCACCTTCTCAATTAAAACTCTCCCAAAAACTTTGCCTGAAATACTCAGAAAACGAATTGACCTATAATTCTTACAATCACTCTACTACCTTTGCCATTGTACAAAGGAACAGTGACAGCATTCTTCCAGTCATTAGGAACATTTGAAATCCCAATAAACACATTGAACAACTCATACAATCTGTCATGGCCCCACACTTAGGCATTTTACTTGTGATCCCATACACGCCCTAAACTTTGTCATTCTTTAACACTTTCATAGCTACACCTCAGCCTCATTAATTATTTCACTCATCATATCATTTTCCCTATTTTCTGCTACTTTATCTATGTTATCACAATACACTTACTCAATATACTCGCTCCATCGCTCTCTTATGTTGTTTTCATCCCAGATCATATCACCACATCCATTCTAAATGCCGTAGGCCTTTCCTTGCATTCCCTGTTTCGTTCGCTTTACCAACTTCGAGAATAGCTTCTAAATTCCTTTAAATCATTCTGCATTCTTTCCCCTTCTTTTAATCTCATTTTCTCTTTACTCTCCTTTACTAATTTCTTTGCATGAATCTTTTTATCTTCATATATGTCCCACAACCTCTTGCGTTCTATTTCACTCATCACGGCAATCATTTGTTTGTATGCTTCTTTCTTTTCTCTCACAGCTTCTTTCACTGGTTTAGTCAACCATGCATCTCTTTTAAGGTTTCCCACCTGCGCAGGTCTACACATATATTTCACACATTCAAATATGGCCACTTTGATTCTGTTCCAACTTCCAAGCACTTTATCTATCATAAGGTTTTTTCAACATCGCATTCATATTCGTGTAAAGTTAATTTTTAGCCCAGCAACCTTTTATATCTCAAACTTTTATCGTGAATTATTTCCACTTTCACTCTTACTTGCTTAATACTTTTCCACTGCTTCCTCACAAAATTCCTAACCGATTCAATCACTAAGGAGAGATCCATCCCACATTCGGCTTCACGCACATCCCTAATATTCTTTATTGAACTTCTAAGTCTCTCATCATACACAACAAAATCAAAAATCGTTCTTGAATCGTCCCTATGCCATACATACAAGTGAGACTATAGTCTACTTATTAAATATGAATGCCTTAAAATGACTCAAAAATCCCTCACAGCGACACCAACCTAGAAAATAATACCTTAAACTATTCCAAAATGACAAAGCGATTAACTATAAATTATTCTTTTCTACAACAAAGGATCATTAATAGAGTGTACCGGTATGTACTTATATGCAATATATGTGACAAACTAAAAAAATGGATCGCATGTCATCAAAATCCGGGCCCTGGTTATGACTGTAATATCAATTAGAATATGGAGGGAGTAAGCCATACTAATAACATAACTACTAGTAGATGTATAATATCCTTGATGATAAATTTATTCATATAAGCATGACTGTTCCTCCATGCAACGTTTTACATGTTCGAGAATATGTTTTTACGGGCGTTCACAGAGGAAATCCGCATGTACTTTGGCGAAGCTGTGGCGCTGTACTTCACGTTCCTCGGCTTCTACACGACGGCCCTTCTCGTGCCCATGGTATTAGGAATACTGCAGATGCTCCTCTCCTCGGAGACTCTTGCCTTCTTCTGCGTCTTCAACGTCCTATGGGTCACTCTTTTCCTAGAGGTAGGTCCACCCATCGCCAAGTCTACTCATTCCGCCCAGGGACCTTTACATCATTTGCCAGTTGGGATGATAACAAACATTTCACCCGCGTTAGTAAGCACGTGGTGTAAATGTCAATTTTGTTTAGTCTGACTTTCCCGTAGTGGTAAGGTTGATGTTCGAATCCCGGTTGGTCGTATTCAGGGTGTTTTTCCCCCAAATAGATATCTCACACTACCTTCACGGGAAACTGGTATATTTACTAGACATTCTATCTTACTCATCCCTACTTCATTAGCGTAAATAACATATAATTATGCATGCAGTCCGAACGAGTATGAGACGGATTGAGGCTAATAATTATGTAACTGTTTACATAGACGTGTACATAGATAATTATGCTAAACCCGAACCATTTAGCGCGACAATATGAACAAAATGTATGATTCAAGTACAGTTTGGAAAACTTTGTCAAACATAAATAGGGGCCTACGCTATTTTTACTACATTTATTTTTGTGTGTCTCATGTATTTATACCCGTCCAGGCTAGTCGCTTATTTACATTAATGCGGTAAGGATAAGGAAGGTACTACTTAGAATAAATACAACTTCATTTGCTTGTAAGTAAAGGGGAAAACCACTTAAAAGAAAATACACCCAGAGTATACCCAGTTGGAATTCTAACCTCACCATCTTGTCACTAATGGAAAACCAGACTAGATAGAACTGACGTTTAGTCCGCGTGCTCACCGATGTGGATATAACGTCTTTTAGTTTTTTTGCCTCTGAAAAGTTGAAATGATAGATTTTTTAAAACATAGCCAACACATGGACCTATGATAATTATGAAAAAAGGGTGTTTTTTAATTACATATTGGTCCTTTGTTTAATTATGATAGCCTGAAACCATGATAAAAAAACCTTACAGAATTTTATTTTTTTGAACTTAGAGCAACTAACATTGAAATTATATCACTATATTTATATGATTTATAATAGCTGTCAAGAGGGAAAGCTATAAAAACAGATGGATTGCTTGCTATAACTGACATGATAGTATACATGCTAACTTTCATTAGATCTTTCTACCAAACGTCCAATGACAGAAGAGATGTGCGATGCCATAAAGTCATTTTTACCTGAAGCTCTTCTGACAATAGACATGTGTACTGCCATAAACTTCTTCTTATCATAAAGCCCTTCTGACATTGAATATGTGAACTGTCATGAGCTCCTTCTTATCGGTAGTCCTTCCAACAGTAGAAATGTGACCTATCATAAAGTCCTTCTTCTAAAAGCCCTTTCGACAGTAGATAAGTGAAAGGTGAAGTCCTTCTTACATGAAACCCTTCTGACAATAAAGATGTGGCCTCTAGTAAGGTCCTTCTTACTAAAAGCCCTTCCGAAGGTAAGAATTGAACTGTCAAGGTTCTTCTTACCAGAAGCCCTTCCAACCGTAAATATGTAAACTATCATAAGGTTGTCCTACCAGAAGCCCTTCCGACAGTAAATATGTAAGACTATCATAAGTCCTGCTTACCAGAAGACCTTTCTGACAGTAGAGATGTGGACTGCCACAAAGTCCTTCCTACTAGAAGACCTTCACATGGTATCTGTTTTCTTTCCACACATGGGGCACTGATAGGGATGACCGGGTTGGACGAGCCCCGCCCAACTATCACGGCACCATGGCCATAGACACCATCACAGGTCGCTACCAGCCCCAGTTCCCAAATGGAAGACCTACCTTAGAGTAAGTGTGATTAGTCTATCTTCAGACAGAGGGTGTTAGCGCGTGTGAGTGTGTAGTAATGTGTTGTTGAGTTAATGTGTGAGCTAATGTGGTAATAATGTGAATGTGTGGTTGTGTTTTAGTTAATGGTGTGTTTTAGTGAGTTGGTGTGTCTTAGTGAATGAGTTTGTTTTAGTTAGTGTGCTTGTTTTAGTTAGTGGGTGTGTTTTAGTGAGTGAGTGTGCATTATTGAATGGGTATGTTTTAATGAGTGAGGAATATTTTAATGAGTTGGTATTGCATAGCAAAGGTTGAGTATATTTGTGAATGTGTGTGATCATGTGAGTGAGTGTATATTTGTGTATTTGTAATTTATGTGTATTTTTGCATATCAACATAGCCTGATATCAGATTTAAATTAGCTTAACATAGCCTTGACAAAAGAAACACATACTTAAAAAAAAGCGATAAGTCATATTTGTAATGCAGATGATGAATGAAAATGTAACTTTTCCCTTGACTTTTTCTATCTTTTTGGATGTTAGTAAGGTCCAAAGTCATAGTAAAACCAACTATGTTTTGACCGTCTTAGTTTATCACTATGTACTGATATAATCTTGTTTTTGAATATAGATCGCGTTAAATTTATCAGGGATTCCATTTATATATACTGTCATAAGTAATATCTCCCGTGCTGGCCATCATGAAATAAGAGAACAAGATGGAAAGGATTCATAATATATTTTTATTTGTACTTTAGCATCCCCAAGGTCATCCATCTACATTATTGGGGAAAGGGTAATATAGAACTATTGGTATGAGTCAACCATATAAAATAATCCCCTCAGTTCACCCGTCCGAGATTCGAACTTGATCATTTAAAGGCTGTCTTGAGATTGATGCCCTAGGTCACTTGGTCACTATTACAGGCGATTAAAAAAAATTGCCCCAACATTCCTTGAAGAGAGATTGGGGAAACTTAGGACCATGGTACTCCTAGGTCAGAATCTGCCGGTAACTGCAACGTACACCTTTCCTTGGCAGATGTACGCGGTGTCGTTCCCCATCGTGTTCCTGTGCATGCTTGGGGCGTTCTTCGTGATGCTGGTGTCGTTCTGGACGGAAGAGTACCTCATGGCCAGGAGGGAGAGAGGGGTGAGGATGGGCAGACTCCTGGTGACACTGCCTAGCATCGTGTACACCGCTCTGGTCTACATCATGAACACCTACTACCGTCGTCTCGCAACACACCTCACCGAGTGGGGTAGATTCAACTTACCGTATCCTGTATGTCTAGTTACCATGGCTAAGTAGGTATTAAAGTTAGGACCCGCTTCGGTGGCCTCATGGTCTAAGGTGCTACTCTTGCACTGGACTAAACTGCTGTAGATGAGGAGATCGAGGTTCGATCCCAGTCGGGTGTACTGAGGGTGATTTTCCCTAAATGGATTTTCACTCTCCCTCCACAAAAATATAGATACACTTGCTCCTATTTCAACCTTAGGAATCCCTAGCATATTAGTGTAATTAGTACTTAGGTGTACACCCCAACTGGGTAGTAAGACGTGGTGAAAAAAAGTTAAGGTGAGATTGAAGGAGACGCGATTTTAGATCGGTATTTTTGAAGTTCTAACAACAAAATATTTTTTTGATCAAAATAAATAAAATATTGCTTTAGTAGATACATTTATTTTAACCGTTTACACATAAGAATATGTTCTAGAATATCTCTCACAAGCATAGTACCATTTGATAAGAATATTTTAAGTAAAAAATTAAAAGTTATAGGCAAATTATATTATGCTCTTGACAAAATGTATTCCAGAACTGTTGAAATTACTACTTGTAGAAAATTAAGCTAAATGTATATTTTGCAGTGGCTCACTCAGAAATATACTTCGGTGTGGCCATGCGATTAAGGCTGTAGTCAATGAAACTACTGTGAGGAGGAGGAGGAGAAGGGGGCCTAGACCTTAACTGTTTAGAGCCAAGAAATTGTATGAATATGAAATGCCTGTAAAGGGTATTTGGAGATTTTTTTCCGTGGTAGTTAAGGGCATAGATTTTATTAATGTAAGTGACTTCACACTCAAAGTACTGAAGCTATTATTTCTATATTTTCCTCACTATTTTGGAATTTGGGGACTTTTAAATGTGTAGAAAGCATTTATATTTTTAATCCCAATTCGTAAGACTAGCCTTTAAACGTATAATTTATATTCTACACATCTTTAGTGTCTTATATTTTAGCTATACTTAATATAATTTAAGTTCCTGTTGAAATTATTTGCGGTCTTAGCAGAGGCAAATGTCCCAATAGCCCCCCCTTTGAATACGCCACTGATCTATTGGAGCTTTTTTTTTCCCCAAAAAAAGAAGCTTTTTATTATAAAAATTTCAAAAATGCATAACCTAGCTCTTGTTGATTTTCACCCCATCTTAAGGAGTCCCGGGTTGATTCCCAATATGCCCTGCGGGGGTGGGTGGGATAGGCATTGATGAAATTAAAGCTTTCCTTTTCTCAGTTTGAAATGAGCATCGAATGTTATGTCGGTTTAAAGAGTTGAGCTAGTATGACGCCCTAGGGTTCCAGGTTTGATCTTCAGCATAGCCGAAAAATGGGTTTACCCTTTCACAGTGATGGATTAACGGCCGTGGGCTAGGTGTTGTGTCTGTTATAGATTCAAGTTAATTTATAAGTCAAGTTCTGATATAATCATTTGGTTCAGAAATTACGTGCTAAGTGCCCTTAGTAATCAAATTATGTATTTTTAAAGATGCTATATGAACATACATACAGTCCAATTATGTAAGAAGGAATAAAAATTAATAAACCAATGGACTCATATATATATAAAGTCATGTGACCAAATATAACCCTATACCTATGAAATAATATTAATTATATAGCAAAATGATACCGTTGAAAGCAAAACAATCAAAATCCTACTAGAGCTATTTTTAAGTGTAATGTGTTTCATTGCCCACAAGAGGTTTTTTTTTTAACATTTACACTAAATTTAACACGCATGATTAGAAAGTTGAAGGTGACCTGGTGGTCTAGGGGTAAGGTGTCAGACTTCTGTGCTGGGAGTTTGGGGTTAAATCCTCGGCCCCAGCACAAATTTATCTGATTGCTAAACCCTTCCGTCACCTCTAACAGGACGTGTATTAATCACAACTTGTGAATGTGTGGAGTGCCAGGCCTCCACCGTGGTTCGGATTCCACGTTAAACTGTAGGTCCTCCATTTCATCTCACGATCACCCTACCATTACACATTAGCCTAAGTGCGTGTAACCCAAACGAGTAGTAAGACGTGGTGCTAATAATAATAATCATAATAATAAAAATAGAAATTTTAATGTTAAATAATTGCACTAGCATCTGATCATAGAGGAGATGGAAAAATATAGTAAAGATTAGAACGTGGACATTCCTCTATTTAGTACACCCGAATGACTCAAACTGAACTCCTCTGACCTCAATATTCAATGTTTATCACACTGTCGCTGAGCTAACCCAGTCCCTAGGCCTTCTTCCGTGGATATTGATGATCTCAGGACAATATCAAGCCCACCCTTCTTTGAAACTTTGGTGGGCGTGGTCAAATATGTAGTCTCTGCCTGGTAGGAAGGCAGATGGGGTCATGAGTGCAGTTCAAGATATTAATTGCTCCACTTGAGTGAGTTAGTTAGTAAAAAATAAATATTAAAATTTAGTTGATACTTTGAGTTTTTTATGTTTTAATGTTAAGTACAATAGATAAAATAATCAAGGACTATTAAAAATATCAAATTCAGGATCTAAAAAAACTCAAATTTTGATTATTTTTTTCCCCCTGGATTTGAATTATAATTTGGGGCTAGTAGGTAAAATGAAGGTCCGGATTCCTAAAATAGTGAATTATACAAATTCAAAAAATAGCTTGTATTATATCTAAAGCTAATTTGTATCTAATGCTAACAATCTTTTAAGTATTTAAATTAAATGCTGGAAATATATAAACTAGATTTGAAAATACTGCCTCATATGCAGTGGTGTTGTGGCATGTTCCCAGGGTAGGAAAAACTTGTTAAAATTGTGCCTTTGAAATTTTATCACTCAGTAGAACAAACATTGACCAGCTATCAACGCAAATACTTTCCAAAGTGAGGTGTGTAGAGCAGAGCCCATGTGTGACTGTTCAAATTAGAACAAGGTGGAAGGAACATATCCTATATACAGTTTTAACAAAATCCACTCCACCTGGGAGCACAGCCCTATACGCCACTAATCCACATGGAATAGATCCAAACTTGTTTATATCTTTCGCAGAAAATCACAGGACACAATCTCAGTTTGACCGTCATCGCGTCACGAAACTGGTCCTTTTCGAGTTCGTTAACAACTTCATGTCTTTGTTCTACATCGCCTTTTACATCCGTGATATGGACATGCTGAGAAGTGTAAGTATCCAAATATGTTAATGTGCTTGGCTTAACTATAAATTTATTAAACGTATGAAAATAATTATTTAAAGAAATAAACCTTAGGTAGGTGGGTCTCGCTGATCTTGGAGTAAAGTGTTCACATCAAGACCCGATGTTCACGGATTCATACCCTGCCAATAACGACGGATTTTGAATGATGGACGATTATATGTAGCCCAAATTCCTTCGGAGGATAAGTAGAACCGCTGGTCTCATGTTGATTGTAGCATGTAAAAGAACCATAGAAGGTATGTGAAAATATCTTCCCCGCAAAATCTGGGGGGGGTCATTTCCACTAACTCATAGAAAACCAGTTCGGAAAGCAACGGTAATATATAGCACATTCAGGACTTCCATAGAGCATATGCTTTCTCCCAGATGGTGCAGGCAGCACTAACTTGCTGAAGGGCTGAATGTATGACCAGCTCCGTTTGGAAGGGAAGCACATTATGACCAACCCTTGGGTTGAAGATTCATGATTATATAATTATATTTAAGTAGTTTATTTTGTCAGTATCCTCACATTCAGGTTTTACAAGGATTGTCAAGTTCTCCACATCATTTCCTTCTAAGTCACTACCATTAACTTAGACCAGTGGTATATAAAAGGTTATGGGCCTGGACTTATCCAACCTCAAATTATTAATAGAAACTCGATCCATAGAAACTCTACTATAGTTGTATAATATGACTTTAAGTACATCCGACATCTCTTGTGCATAAGCATACATACCTAATCACGCCATTTCCTTACAGGGTATGCAAAATAACGGTGAATATAGCTCAATAAACAACAACTCTGTACTTAATCCATCCTCATTATATTTCTACACACTTCCCTATCCCTGTATACTACCTTCGTTTCAACAATACCCATACACTGAGTAATACATGCTCATTTATCTTAAAACTCTTAATGTTTCTCTTTTTCACAGATTCATTTATAACATTTAACCATGTTCTTTCATGAACTACTCCTTTCTTTTGAGCTACACACTCTTCCATTATATACTTACTTTGTCCACTCAATCCACACTCATCCTCTCATTCTGCCCAAGCCAATGTAAGACGCCTCTTTCACATTAACCTATTGGATTCCCTTTCAAACCGTAGTCCTTCAGCACCCATTCATTACTGACTATGTTTATAAGGGCTTTTCCACATACACTTTTTATATATCTCATTCCAACTGCATTCACATTGCTTTTATGTTTCTTTTGACAAACCCACTCTTAACATTCATACAAAAATATTGGCATAACACACTATTATATATGATCATCTTTTCCTCCTTCGATACTACTTCATTCATTGCAATAGTCCACATACATCCAACGAATTTCCAAGATGCATTTCCCCGTCTGTCAATTTCCCCATCAATTTCTATATTTTTACTAAAAAACTTCTGCCCAGATACACGAAATCATTCACTTGTTCTAACAGTTTTCCATTTATACTAAGCTGACAATAATTACTGGATCCACCCTTATTAAAAAATGATTACCTTAATTTTGGATACGAAGGCTCATTCTGCTCGTAACCACATTCAAATGATTTAATGCATTCTGCAAGTTACTTTCATTCTCAGCCATTAATATGGTATCATCTGCATATGACAGCACTCTCACATTCACATTGTCCATTTGTACACCAACCACTGCCTCACAATCATCCCTCTTACATTTATCCATTAATACATTAAATATGATTAGTAAACTTGGTTAATCAACTTCCAGCAACTGGCCGTGATGTTGATCATCCTGCAAGCCATCAATAACTTCCAGGAGGCCATGCTCCCACTTCTTATCAAACAGTACGGCAAGAGGGTGAGTACAGAGGTGTAGCTAAATGAGTGGAGAGGGTGGGTTTATTTACGAGTTTCAGCTCGAGCTCACAGACCATTATTCTCTTAGTGAAGTAATTAATTATAACACATGCAATTGACCCATATGAAAATATTTACAATCAATATTAACTAGCTCTTTGGGAGGAATTAAAATTAAAACGTGAGTTTGTATAGTGATTTTATAAAAAATGGTTTGTGTCAAGACTTATTTTGTACCTTGTGAGTAGGGTGTAAAACATTGAAACGTATCGTGCACGAACTAGAAAGCCTCCCATTCGATTAAAATACACCAAATTGGATACGTTATCTTGAAACAGAATACCAGAATGTTTTGTCACCACTTAAAATATGTTTTGTCCTATTTTATTTATTTATTTGAGGTATTTAATGTGCATTTTCTGTGAACCGACTGATTATCTCGGCACACAACTTATAAATTAACTTAAATCTAGAACAGAAACAACACCTATCTTCTGGCCATTAAAATATCATGTTGAAAGAGGGAAATCCATATTTCACCCATTCTAGGAACCAAACTAGAAACCCTTAGGCAGACAGACTGCGCTAAGGTGTCAGACATCATAATTATTAATATGTTCAATGGACCAGTGGTGTAATCAGGGTGGACTAGAAAAGACGCCCTCCACTTTCTTTCTTTTTATACGTGTTTCATATCACCCGCCAAAAAGCTTAATATAGCACATATACCAAATTATCAGTGGTTTTTAGGCTGGGTTATTTGACATATTTATTGGAGTATGGGAACAAAATGATTAATGGCGGTCATTTGTTTTGCTTCAAGTTAGCCTAGTTTGAATCTGATATTAAAAACAATGTGTTTTTTGAAACCAGTACAGGGCTCTCATATATATATATTTAATACTTTTTCATTCAAATGTGAATTTTATGCGAATAACTCAAACAGATAGTAAGATGATGTGCTAAAAAAATATATTCTCTCTTTATTTAAATACCTAAGTTGCAAATAATTTTTGTTTTAAGTTTTCTTGGGAAGAAGGGTTTCAACTAATAAATTTATGTATTAAAAAATAATTAAACTCTTTGGGGAGCTATGCACAATATTTATTAATGAGTGTGTATGAAATCGGTAAAAACTCTTTAAGATCACTTACCTTGATCATGAACTCACCAATGATAGTTATTATTTTTGATAATGATGCATACGATAGTAATTACTTTTAATAACTGTGAAACAGAGGATAATCATTACTTTCGAAAATGTGCAGCAGATGATAGTATTACTTTTGATAACAGTCACCTGATAACAGTTATTACTTCAGATAGCAGTTCACCTGATGAACAGTTATTACTTTTGATTTCGGTTCGGCTGATTTCATTTATAAATTTTGATACCATCTCACCTGATGACTGTTATTACTTTTTTAAATGGTACACCCAATGATATGTGCAAACATGTGTGTAATTCAGTTACTTCGCCTATTGGAGCTGGACTCGTTCTTCGGTCTGCTCTCAGAGGACCCTACCGGTGGTAAGGGGGGCAAGGAGCATGGGTACGTGGAGGGTGGTGAACCGGGAAATACCATTGGGGGTGGCGTGCTCCCTCACATTCTACCCCTCAGCAGAGATGATCCCCGCATCGCTCAGGCCACAGAGGAGGGAGAGATGGAGAACTATGAGGTACTAATACGTCTTGTTTTGTACCTCATGTTTAAGTATCTAGACGGTCAGAAAGTTTTACAAATCCACAACCGACGGTCACCGGCAGACCCTTTTTATATTAGTTACTATAATAAGATTCAGGTAGGAAGAAGAAGAACCATTTAAACAAAAAACTTTGTTTTTTATTGTTAACATTAATGACATCCTACTTTATTATTATAAAATTTTAATAGGTATTGATACTCTCTACCAAAAGTGACAGCTGCGTATTACATGGCCTGACATGTGAATATATTAAAACTGTTATAATAACTATTGTAACTGTGAAAAAAAATCTCCTTGAGTTGGAGTGTAACTAACCTAAGAGGAAGGAATAAGATGGTTTGATTTTGTGCGGCAGCTGGTCTGGAGGGAGGCTTGTAAATCACTTTGGGTGAGGAAAAAACTGTCCATAATAAAATCGTGTGAAATCACACCATTTTAAACTTGGAAAATATATCACTATAGAACTTTTTTTAAAAAATCAAAACTTTAAATGACAATGGTCAAATTACTCTTAAAAGACATTCCATACAAAATAACATAAATGTTACAACCTTATCAAGTTAAAATATATTAAATTAATAATTGGTAATTTATACGTTATTGGGTATGAGACGTCCTTAGGGCTAATTTGATCTGAAGTCAATGAATGTGTATTATGTATTTACAGTCGAACTTGGTTATAACGGGATATTCTGTCGTCTAGGGTGCAGCATCATTTTTTCAGCAGTCCGGTCAAACCATCATCTATTAACGTTATAAAAACCTCTGTTTTAGCATCACTACCACTCAGTTGTCGCATCAAAAACTTCTTAGATATTTTACTTTAAGTTGTATTTAAATGTAGGTGAATGTAAAAAAACTGGAGAAAAGTGCCAAATCTACAGAGCTCTATTTTAAAGCAAGCTTGGAATGTACTGGTCAAACAGTGCACTGGTCTAATAATATACTGAATGGTAAAACAAAGTCATGGAGAGGGTTGCGGGGGGAATTGGGGGTGCTTCAAGATCAAAATGAAGAGAGTAACCAGCCCTCCTTCATAATTGTCACTGAGCTGGCTGGAACTGTCTCGTGTGTGTGTCTAAGCTCAAAGCCAAGGGTTTTTTATTTTTTTTTTTTTTTTTGTGTTTTATAAGTTCAACGTTTTAGTTTTTGTAGTCATTTGGTAGTCATTATACGTAGGCCTACATTTTTTATAATTATGGCAAGTTATAGTACAAAAAGAAAAGTTTTGTCTATTCAAGAGGAAGTACATGTAATTAGAGCATGTGAAAGTGGACGGAAAAAGGCTGATGTATGCCGTGAGTTTGGATTAGTGAATTCTATTGTAGGTACACTTTTAAAAGTGTTCGGTTGGTACCTCTTTTATTACGTCACTTTGATGTAACGTCAAAATTTTTTGGCCCCTTCGATGACGCTATAACAAGTTCAACTGTATCTACATATGGGCATCTACACTCAGGTTAACGTTTAAGTTTCACACTATGGCATGGCACTTAAGATAGGGCCATAATTTCATCTATCAAAGAATGACTGCTTCCTTTCAGGATAAACGGAGTGTACACAGCAAAAGGTTTAGTCCATCAGCCTCTCCTTTCCCCTTCTCTCCTAATTTAAAACTTCATCATCTTGTGGAAGCTTTGTTTGTCTCCACAAAGTAGTTTTCCATGTAAGAGAGATTTTCCGACTTTAATTTATAGTCAGTTTAGTCTCATTTCAGTGTAAAACCATTATTTATTATTTAGCTGGCGTAGCCATACTTTTGCAATAATCGTCTTAGCTTGTCATTCAATTTTACTTTCTCGAATAGAGAAAGTATTTTAATAGTGATCATTTATGAACTAGAGCTTGGTGTTTTATGTACCTCCGAGCTCAATAAAAGTGGATGCTTGAATTTTTTTTCTCCCTACTTCTATCTGTACCTGGGGCTACATCCGAAATAATTTGATGAATTTTGTTAAAACTTTACTAATGGCTGATTTATGAAAATTTCAAAATGTTTGGAAAATAAGTCTTATTTAAAATTAATATTTTGATAGTTTTTGATAAGAGAGATAGTTTTTGATAAGACAAATAACATTTTATTCTTGATTTTCGAGTTAAATAACAATTATTGGTAGTTTATTGATTTTTTTGAAAATTTAAAGTTTTTGAAATTCACTTTAGCTTTTCTGTTTAAAATGGATTATCTTCGGAGTGTATTACATCATAAAAAGTAATGCATTTTTAAAAAATCTTTGTTAGTAATTGTTACTGATAATTTAATATTGAAAATCTGTGAGTTTTTATGACCATAGATATGTGTTAAAAATGTATTGATGAGTTTTTTTATATGGTTGACAAAATAATGTTTGTTTTTGTGATGAAAACTTAACGAGGTAATTACTAGTAGTGGATTTTTGAAAATTTTGGCACAAGTTATAGTAGATTCGGGCTTATATGAGAAATTTTGTACAATTGTATAATACCACTTATTTATTAGATTTAAGATTTTGTTTATGATGCTAATGATCACTTTTGTGTCAACACAATTTTTTACAAAATGTTAATAATTGTCAGTTATGTGCTATAAGCTCAACACACTCACATATATCTATATCTAAAACTGCTCTCAGGGTACATACGACGACTACCTGGAGATGTTCATCCAGTTCGGCTACGTGTTCCTATTCTCGTCTGTGTTCCCAATAGCCGCATTCTGGGCCGTCTTCAACAACATCTTGGAGGTGCGGGCGGACGCCTTCAAGCTGTGCCGAGTCTTCCAGAGGCCTTCGGCCAGGAGAGTCAAGGACACAGGCGCCTGGCAGGTCTAGCAACTATGTCAACTAACTCGTCCCCACACCACATTGGGGGCTTAGTAGTATAACTTAAAAGAAAACTGGTTGGGGTGGGCTCTCATATAAATTTATTAGTTTTTAATGCTAATAGTATTTTTTAATCAAATATTTTAACTTTAAGCTATAAACCAATTTTAAAAGTGTATGTCAAAGATATAAATATAATGAATATACCAAATATTTAAAAACAACTTTAATCATTTTATATTATATTAATTGTTAGCAAAGGTTAAAGTCAAGAGTCAACGTCCGAGACAAAAACACTTATCTGCAAATACACTTAATGGGCTAATTAACACAAATAAGGTTAGCGTGAGCACAGAACGACACGGTCTGGTTTGAAGGAGAAAAACAACTGTGAAAGTGAAAGTGCGTGATTGGTTAACTCTTGATACTCGCGCTACTGCAGCGCCTTTCGTGATTGGTGCAGTGGTTAGATCGTGTAGCTTAGCCAGTTACTCCAACACTTCCCCTCGAGATAACAACTGGAAGCTCATCGGGTGCCCCGATCAGTCCCAAGAGTTCGACACAGTGCCCATGCTTTGATTTCGTCAAAGCCTTGGTTAATACATCGGCTGGCATCTCCTCCGATGCCACGTGTCCCAGTACTATTTGACCCGACTCAACAGTCTCCCGTACGAAATGGTGACGAATGTCAATGTGTTTTGTTCGTGCATGGAAGACAGGATTGGTCGCCAGTCTCTGTGCCCCAACATTGTCATTGAGCAGTTTAAGCGGTCCAAATTCCTCCTTTCCAAGCTCGAGCAGGAAACGCTGAAGGTGCACGGCTTCCTTGGCTGCTTCACTCAAGGCCATGTATTCAGCCTCCGTGGTAGATAATGCGACAGTCTGTTGCTTCCTCGAATCCCAGGCAATCGCACCGCCATTCATGACGAAAACATATCCTGTAAAGGAACGCCGGTCGTCAAGTGATCCTCCCCAGTCGGCATCTACGTAGCCCGTTAACGAGCTTTCCCCACACTTGTATGAGATTCCCTGGTTAGCAGTGCCCTTGAGGTACCGAAGTACCCTCTTTGCTGCGCCCCAATGAGTACTGTTAAAACAGTCATTAAATTGACTTAACACACTTGTTGCATGAGCTATGTCCGGACGTGTAGCCACTGACAAATACAGTAAGCAACCAACTAGTTCTCGGTATGGGGGTTTTTCACCATCCGAAGTTGACCATGCCCCACCCTTTGCCAACTTCGTTCCAACGTCTAGTGGGGTTGAAACAGGCTTGCAATCTGACATACCGAAGCGTTGAAGGATGTCTTTTATGTATGTCTTTTGACTTACAAATATCCCGTCGCCGTTTCTGGAGAAATCCATCCCCAAACAGCGCTTTAGATCGCCCAGATCCTTCATCTCAAACATCTTTCCAAGTCTGTCTCCAAAACGGGTGGTTTCTTCGGGGTCACGACATATTATCAGAATGTCGTCGACATAGATGATGATGATCATGATCTCTTCATTCCAACGTCTTATGTAAACACACGGGTCCCCATTGGTGGGTTTCGCACCCATGGCACGTAACTCTTCATCTAGACGTCTGTTCCAGGCACGACCAGCTTGTTTTAGGCCGTACAGAGCCTTATTTACGTAGCAGACCATATTACCTGTTGCTAACTTGTCGAGTGTGGCCCTCGCCCTGCTGACGGTCTGATCCATGTGTCCTTTCTTTCTCACTATGTGCTCAAGGACTTCTTCAAATCGATCTGGTACCTCCATGTATACCTCCTCATCCAGTGTCCCGTTCAAATACGCTGTTTCCACATCATACTGTCGTATGTGCATATTGTTCTGGGCTGCAAATGAAATGACCAACCGTATTGAATCTAGGCGTGCAACTGGCGCATACGTCTCATGGAAGTCCCTGCCGTACTGTTGAGCATATCCCTTCGCCACTATCCTGGCTTTGCGCTTCTCCAGAACGCCGTTTGTGCCATACTTATTTCGTAGCACAAAACGACTGCCGATCACCCTTGACGCTTTTGACCTGTCCACCAGATCCCACGTGTCTTTTGCAAGAATTGACTCCACTTCATTAGCCATAGCCATAATCCATTCGGTTGAGTCCTTACTTGTCAATGCTCGAGCAACTGGAACTTCACTCAGAAAAGCGAAGTCATCCTTGACTACATGATTCGCCATTGCATAGACTCTGGGGGGTCTTCCGGACGTCCGGTCCGCAATACCCTTGGCCTTCCTGGACCTCTTCTTACAGCATTCAATGGTTCATCTGGGGGAAAACCTTGAAAGCCCTCGGCGTCTTCGTACTCGTCAGGACGTGCCTCTGGTAATGGCTCCTCGATCGGATGATGCGATTCTTGACCGTTAGAAAGGTTGATCACGATGTGTTGATCTTCATTCTCTGTTGCGTTAACGTCAACTGATGAACTTGACAAATTTGGGGGCTTGTCGTCCTGCGGTAGGAAGTCCTCCCACCTCTTCGTTGACTGGATCGGAGTCCTGTCCATGAAGATCGCGTCTCTGGATACCTCGATCTTCCTCTGCTCCGGTAGCCATACCCTGTACGCCTTTGACTCTGAGCTATACCCCACGAAGATGCCTTTCTTCGATCGTACTTCCAGCTTCCCTTGCCCGGCGTTCTGTCCATGACGAAGACTTCGCTCCCAAAGATCCTAAAGCTGGACACGTCCGGTGGCTTCCCGAACCAAACCTCATATGGGGTTCTTCCCTTTAGTTTACTTGTTGGTGACCTATTGCGTATGAAGTTTGCGGTGTTGACGGCCTCCGCCCAAAAAGTCGGCGGCAGTCCGGACTGAATTAGAAGGCAGCGTGCCATCTCCATCAGTGTCCTGTTTCTCCTCTCAGCAACTCCATTTTGCTGCGGGTTGTGAGGTACGGTCAAACGCCTCAAGATGCCATGTCTTTGGAGCAGCTCGTCAAACTGTTTGTTGACATATTCGCGTCCGTTATCTGACTGTAAGCACTTAACCGCCTTTCCCTGTTGGGTGCTCACAAGTGCCCTGAAACTATCGAATTCGTCCATCACTTGGTTCTTTTGCTCGATGAATCTCACCTCACACCATCCCGAAGAATCATCTATGAAAGTAGCAAAGTAGAGCTTCTTTCCATGTGAGGCTACTCGCATTGGACCACAGATGTCAGAATGTATGAGCTCACCCAGTACTGACACTCTCTCCGAAACCTTTGGAAATGGAGTGCGACACATCTTCCCTTGGAGACAAACACTGCATTGAAAATCATTGTTGATGCCCTCAACATTGATTCCTTGAATTGATCCAGCCTTGATGGCCTCACGAAGTGATTTGACATTAAGATGTCCCATGCGAGCATGCCAATCCTCAATGGAATTCTTCATTGGAGTAAGTGCGGCGTTATCTGGGCCTGAGATTTTCCTGCATTCCTGGTCTGTCAATTCTGGGAAATAATATAGTCCGTTTTCCCGTTTCGCGATAAGCAGAACGTTGTCATCCTGATCGATGACCTCAGCCTTCGTCTCACTAAAAATCACCTTGTATCCCTTGTCGGTAACCTTCCCGACCGAAACGAGGTTGGCGCGTAGGTCCGGTACAAACAATGTGTCTTTGAATTCGATCACCTTTTTATTACCGCTCGCGCTCGTCCCGATTGACACGGTACCGATTCCTTTGATATCTGTGCATGTTCCGTTCGCGAGATTTAGCTTTCCGTGATCAAAGTTCCGACTGATCTGTGCAAACGACTCGATATTCCCACACATGTGAGACGTGCACCCGCTGTCGAAACACCAGCTAACGCGATCCGCATTATTTCCGATTCGAAATGCACCATTGTTGGACGTGTCTGTCGCGGCTAGGCACACGCTTTCGACATTTTTAACGGATTGTTCGTTCGACTTCCTTGTCTTATGACAGTTTTTCGCCCGGTGTCCGATCGCATTGCACTTAAAACATTTCATTTTCGAGTCCTTTTTCGCACCATAGTCTCTGTCCAATTTCTCCCATCTGTGTTTTTCCCGTTTATTATTTCCGGCCGACTTTCCCGCGTACATCGCGTTTTGTGCTGAATTCCGGCTCGTTTCCTTGCGCGCATCGAATTCCTCCGCAACTTTGATTCGAAGCGTCTCCAGAGGCGGTAATGCGTCACGTGACGACATGGCGCAACGAAAGTTTTCGTAGCTCTCCGGTAGACTGCGCAAAAAACATGACTGCCAACAGCTCTTGATTAATGTCAACCTCCAGTTCTGCTAACCTATCCACCATGTCGAAAAAACATCGAGAGTGTTCATGCATGTCGCCGCCATCTTGTAACTTCAAGGACATCAAATTATTCAACAAGGCAGCCTTCCGTGCCGGCCCTTTTGACTGGTATATTCCCTCTAATTTTTCCCAAATTTCCCGTGAGGTCTCGCAGCCCTTAGTCTGTTTAATTTCCGACGGGTTCATGGCGAGCACTATGTCAGATTGTGCCTTCAGGTCGGCTTCTCTCCACCGTCGTTCGGCTTCAATCGTCGCCGGCTCGGCTGTAACCGCTTCTGGTTTCACGATTGTTCCACTCACATAGCCCCATGCATCATTCTTTATGAGAACTGCACGCATTTGTATCTTCCATGTTTCATAGTTCTCTTTATTTAAAACTTCGAACTTTACGCCGGTCGCGTTCATCTTCGCGGCGTACTAACGAGTTTTCGAGACTCAATATGGCGCAATGTCCGTTAAAGTTATGTACTTCGCGATCTTCGATTAGTCACACGAAAATTATCGCGACGAGCCTGGGCCCATAACCTGTTAGCAAAGGTTAAAGTCAAGAGTCAACGTCCGAGACAAAAACACTTATCTGCAAATACACTTAATGGGCTAATTAACACAAATAAGGTTAGCGTGAGCACAGAACGACACGGTCTGGTTTGAAGGAGAAAAACAACTGTGAAAGTGAAAGTGCGTGATTGGTTAACTCTTGATACTCGCGCTACTGCAGCGCCTTTCGTGATTGGTGCAGTGGTTAGATCGTGTAGCTTAGCCAGTTACTCCAACATTAATAGTATTATTATTATTATTAATATAGTTATTATAAGTATTATTATTATTATTATTATATTATCATCGTCATCATTATTATTATTATTATTATTATTATTATTATTATTATTATTATTATTATTATTATTATTATTATTATTATTATTATTATTATTATTATTATTATTATTATTATTATTATTATTATTACCACATATTACTACCCGTTCGTATTGTGCGCACTTACGCTAATGTGTAATGGTGGGGTGGTTGTGAGATGAAAATAGAGGACCTACAGTTTAACGTGGGATCCGAACCACGGTGGAGGCCTGGCATTCCTCACATTCACAAGTTGTGATTGATACACGTATTATCATAGGTGAAGGAAGGGCTTGGCAATCGGATCAATCTGTGCCAGGACCGAGGATTGAACCCCGGACCCCCAGCACAGAGGTCCAACACCTTACCCAGAGACCGCCAGATCCACCTATATTTAAATAAACTAGTTTTATCAAACTTGGTGAAAATTACCTACACGGTGTCTTCTTAATCTTAACACACGTCTCTAAAAAATTATGTAACAATGAAAATTTCACAATCTTCCAAGTCAAAGGCTTTTTAAGAGTAGGTGCCCCTTAAAATAATATCTTTGTAACATGAATAAAGGAAAACCTCATTTAAGGTCTGAGCCCTGTGGCATAAAACTAAAGGATTTTTGAGTCCAACTCTAAATGTTATATAATTCATAGATATGTTTATTCTTTCCTAAGTTCCTTTAAGAGCAACCTAGTAACCTTGTGATCGGCCAGGTTTAACAGGTTAGAGTTCATGACACTTGACTCACTTCCAAGGGATTAATCAAACTATCTGTACTGTTTAAGGTGTTAACATATTATAGTTATCAATTCCTTATCTCAGTAAACTTTGGGCCCATTGATTTACAACCCCTCATACCATGTATTCATATATTTAATAGTTTTACTACTCATTTATAAAATAACTAGTTGACCTATTGACGTATCATATTTCAATTTTTTAATAACAGCTCTCAACTATAACTTTTATATTTTAGAAATGCAAATTGGAAATTCAATTAGTCAAGTTATTACATGTATTCCTACTATACAAATTGTGGGCACATCTTCACTGTATACGTTTTTGTTTTATTGTATACATGTAAAAAAATTAAACTTCGTCTGGTAGAATTCTGGAAATCATCGTCGAAGGAATTGCTTAATGTTTTCACTAAATAGATAAACGATAGAGCTTACAGACAGGACAAATATGTTGGCTATGGTCAAGATTGTTGGTGAACATTTTTATAAATGATTACCAACAACATTTGATAGCTTATGGTCAAGACTCCAGTAGTTCCAAAATATATTGTTCACGTTGTGTGGAAGCAGATGAATTAAGAAGTATTCATAGTTTGCTATTAGAGTATTCTCTGTTTATTTTCTCTGCTCTCTGCTGTTCTCTTTTATAAAGTGCGTAAGAAAATATTATTTAAGATCACCACCTACTTAAAAAGAAACATCCTCACACTACAGTAGTTATTATGGCAATCGTAGTTCAGAAACTTCAAAATAATTAAAATAATCCTATATCATCTTAAAATATTTTGTTGTGACCTTATTAAAAGTTGATTTTAAATGTCTATGGGAGGATATATCTCTAGGTTTTTAACGATTTAATTAGATCTCAAGACTGCGACATTTCACATTGAACGTAGTTTTAAAATGATCTCACTTCACATTTTAATCCTTTATTTAAAAAGTATACAACTTAAAAATGTGTAAGGTTTTGAATTCTATAGAAACATGTTGTGAGCCATATTTTAAAATAAAGAAAACCTATCTTAAATAATTCGTGATTTCTGAACGTCTGCGACACGTTTCAGCACTCTTGTAGGCATACCTCCCAGGGTGAAGTGGAAGTAAACGCAATTTAATGTGTGTATTTTTTTACAGTTCTTATAACGAAAAACTTTTTCGACCCAAATAAATAAAATATTGTTAAACTAGATTCGTTTGTTTAGATTTTCTACATATAATAATCTGGACGGATCTTGAATATTTTTAATAGGCATCGCAGAATTTGAAGATTTAAAAGCTTCTGTTCAAATAACACTACGCTCATGGCAGATATTCAAACACTGTTGAGATTATTGTGTGTATAAAATTAAACTAAACATATCTAACAAAGCAATTTTTTATTTAAATTTACCCAAAATAGGTTTTTAGTCATAAAAACTGCGAAGTTATGGACTTTAACTTTTGTTCTCTTCCACTTTAACCTAGAGCAATTATTTTGGTATTTTTTTCCAGAGGGCGTTCGAAGCTCTGGGTGCACTGTCCATTGTGACAAACTGCGGCCTGCTGTGTATGTCCCCTCAGCTGAGAGGGCTGGCGCCTGATCTGTCCAACGTAGAGTGGGTACTCCTAGTGGTGTGCCTCGAGCACGTGTTACTCGCCGTCAGACACGTGCTGCACGAGGCCATCCCAGACGTTCCCGGATGGGTGAGACTCGCCCTCGCCAAGATCGACTACCAGTCCAAACAAGCGCTCAAGCACGAGGTACTCTTTATTTACTCTGAAAGGTTTACAAGCCTACTTTGCATGGTTCCACTATGGCGAAGGCAATAATATAGTGGCACAAAGTAGTCCACTAAAGTACAGTTCAATTTTCATAGGAAGGGCATTTTAAATATATATTTTTTATAAACAGATATGGATCACAGCCCCAATTTGCACCATTGCAAAATTCCTCTTCTGTTATGTTTCATGCAGACATTGCATCGTTGTTATCATCTCATCAACCTTTTCTTGGTCATTCTTTCTCTTCTTTTTTTCTCGGGCAGTGTCCATTCCAGTATTTTTCAAGGCCATCTATTTTATGCTAGTCTTTTTGTGTGTCCAAACCATGTGAGTAGCAGGTACACTTTCTTTAAATTTAACTTTCCTCAACCCTAATCCACTATTGTAATTAGTACATAGGCGTGTAACCCTAACGGGTAGTAATACACGGTACTAAACAAAATGCTTTTCTGGGTATCGGCTAAGGCCCTTCGTATGAAAATTTTACAAGACAGCTGATTCCCTAAAACATTGGAACTTCCGATGATAATATGAACTCACCGTGGGTCTTTATTTTTTTCATGTTGGTACATACTTTTTCAAATCGTCTTTTTCCTTTTTTTTTTTTTACTAAGATAGTAGAGTAAAATTAAATTATTTAATTCAGAGTCTGACTCGGAATCTAAATCCATCAGAGTTCCTCTAATTCACACGCCATATCACGTCTTGTACCACTGGGTGAAAGCTCCCTGACTCGCTTCAAATCTGCGGTGACTTGCAGAAACCTATTCTTCTGCCAGGACTGTGTTCAATGTGCGGTGGGCCTTTAGGTGTGGATTTAGGGAACACGGGAAAAGGTAAGTGTTTTGCAGTTATTATAGTAAATCTTTTTTTGGTCAAAATAAGTAGAATATTGCTTCAGTACAAACATAGAGTTTAATTTTCTTCACGCTGATATTACAAGTTGTTGAATATCATGAGCATAACGGCATTAGATGACAAATTTTTTAAATGAAGAGAAAAAGTTGTCATTAAATTCCAGGATACCCTTGACATATATTCAACAACTGTTGATACCACCATGTGAAGAAAATGATTCTTTATAGTTGTATAGTTGTAGTGAAGCATTTTTTGGATTATTTGGACCAACAAAGTTTTTCTATAAACACTGCAAAAACACTGGCCTTTTTTTGAGTTCCCAACATCCCCACCTTAAGTGGAACAAATGCAATCGAGAAAGTTCAAATGTTAGAGTTAACTTTTCAATATAATCCATCCTAAGAGTGTTAAAAAAACCACATCAGTGATTGCATAGTCTAAGACGTCACCCTCACAATGTATTGGACTTGCGGTGATGAAGAGATTGGGGTTCGAATCCCAAGCACATATATATATATATTGTGGGTGGTTTGATCTGAATAGTTTTTCACACTCCCTCCACGCAAGTGCGGGTGTATTTCATTTGAATTTCAGCTTCCTTATTGCCACCTAGCCAGAACGAGTAGTAGGACGTGGAGCACACAAAAAATTACTGTACCCTAATTACAATAAAGCAATAACAACTATTTCAATTCTCTTCTTATATTTATATTGACTACAGCGTTTAGTGGTTGAATGCAAATAGTCTCACAATCGTTGGGGTTTCGGTGTCTTATGGAGAAAAGATATTTCCATACTTTTTGTAATCAAATCCTTTATGAATATATCCCCTTCTCTTATAATTCAATCATCTGAACATTTTGCTGGAAAACTTGCATCTCTAACAAGGAGCAGGGATTACCTCAATAAAGAATATTTATTCTTTCATTCTAACTTAGAAAAATCAGTTAAAACTCCATTGAAGAGCTAGATTTGTTCTCTCACATGTAAGCATGAACATAATTATCCATAGAGATGGGTGATTAGTCTAAGGCGTTAAACTCGCAATGCCACTTTTTGTTTTCTTCTCCGTTTACAGATAAGCCGGAGTTCAGAGCCCCAGCAATGTGTAGCGAGGGTTTGTTTATACATTTTTATTTTAACTCAATTTTTCCCTGTTTTTTCCACACTATAGTGCAGGGGTGGGCAATATATTGGCGAATGTGGCGAATGTGGCGAATGTGGCTAATGTGGCGAATGTGGCGAATGTGGCGAATGAGAAGTGAAACCCACCACACTATGTAAAAAATGAAAAATTGGGTTGCTCAATTGAATATTTAAAACAACACAAACTGTTTGTATACGTTTATTCAAAACATATACTCCTTTTACTACTCGGCTACAATTTCAAAGGAAAATTATGAAAATCGAAAGTGTAATACAATTTAATGTGAAATTTGACAATCCTTCTGTCTAGCAAGCTGCAGACACGTTGGATGAATATATTAAATCAATGAATTTGTGGAATGCTTCCAATGGTATGCAGGAAATAAATATCAAGCTACAACCAGAACACGCTATAAAGGAAAAGCTTATTTTATTGTCTTGGCTGGCAAACTCAACACTTACGTTAAAATTTCGCCCCTTGTAGCGATTAAGTGGCAGGCTTGCCCACCCCGGTGCTAGTTAATGCTTGTGTGTTTCCTGCTAGTTGCTTTAATTATCTCCACCCCTTGAATTGATCGTCAATAAAATTCGTGTTAAAAGTTCTAATTATAAAAATAATGCCAAGTGTATCCATCCTTTAAAAACTTTGTTCTCTTGTCACTAATGATGAGATGGGAGGCAGGGCAGCTTTAAATATTCTGATATGTAACAATGTTATCTTTAATCATTTTTCCCCGCATCGTATTGTTCGTTAATTTTTTTTTCTTCGTCCTTATTATTTATCTTTTACCTCTCAAGTGTCCAAGTTTTCTTGCCTTTATTTATTTTCTTGGTTTTTAAGTTTTTAACTGTAATAATGGCTCTAATGGTATCTTTTGTCTTGGCATGTATTTAAACAATAATATTGTCAAGTGTAGACTAATGCATCATTCTTTGCATACAATAAACATTTATACCCAAATAATTGGTTCATGTGTCAATTTTTTCTAGCAATGTTTCCACGCACTTGTAAAACAGGGATGGCCGGGAGAACAAAGAAAATTTGTTGTTTCTATTTATTTATTTTTTAACAGGGAAAGCACGGAGAATTTTTCAAATAAATAGTTGGAAATAAGCTTAAAAGTGAATGATAAAAAGACTAAGTAAATGATTACACAGAGAAAACAGCTTGAGAAAGAATATACAAAGCAGTCGTTTCACCCATAGTCATAGGGAGGAGGATTATGGGGTTGAAAACCTATCCTCCCCTTTTCTCGAAATTTTCACAAGTTTTTAATATGAAGCTTAAAGATGGCCTTATATCAAACTTCAAAGCGGCACTCACTTTTTCAAAGGTTTGCCAATGAAAGACCACTTCAAATAGCTTATAGAGGCATTTAATTCTTGAAACATTTCCAGGTGAATATCACTCTATATGGCTACTATTACTATCAGATTTTTTAAAGAAATACCCGTAGAGGTCTACTCCAAATAGTTTCTATATACATAAAATGTTTTTTTAATCCTGTTGAGGACCACACTAAATAGCTTTTAGAGGCATCAAAATTAATTTTTTTTAAAGAAAAATCTTGTGAGCACTTCTTAAATTAGCTTTTAAAAACATCAACATTTTCAACCATTTCCCTGAGGATTATTAATCCAAATAGCCTCCAAGAATATCCAAATTTAAAACATTCAAAACAGCTATTATAAGATTATATTTTCAAAAATTCTCCAAACGAGGACCACTACAAATAGCTTCTAATAGCTTCCAACTTCTAACATTAACTGAGGGAGAGATGGGCAAAAAGTGCAGCTTCCTAAACTTTTTTACTACTGCCCCCTCTCATACCCTCTTATATCAATCAAGTTTCACCACTATTATATAAAATAACGATATTTTTTTCTTAGGGTTTAATATAACGTCTTAACATCATGTCATAAACTTACCATTTTGAATCCACCACCCCGCCCCAAATAAAATTCACCCTCCACCTATGGACTTTCAGCAGTTATTATTTATGATTGGGAAACATGATATTTTACCTCACGTGAAGATAAGAAATTTAGGGTTGTCGAAAACAAAATATTTAGAAATATATTTTCTCTAAAAGGGTATTAAGATCATGTACAGTGGAGGAGGTTACATAATGATGAGTAACATACCTTGTACTTTTCACCAGACAGTGTTAGGGTAGTCAAATATCACAGGCTACGCTGGGCAGGACATTCACAGCAAATGTTAGAAACTAGAACCATTATCAGGATATTGACCGGCAAACATAATGGTAATAAATCAGTGGGATAACCTAGACGCAGATGGGAGGAGAGCATTAGAATGAATCTTGAAGATATAGGGTGTGTGTAGTGAGGTGCATTTTATTGAACTAGTTCAGGCTAGGGATGGTTGGTGTACTTTTATAAGTGCGACAATGAACTTTCAAGCTCCTAATACCATAGAATAAATACATACAGTAGCCCCATGGCTTCTTTGGTGCTGACTGACAGCTCACAGCTGACAGCTGACGGCTTTGAAAAGCTACCAGACCTAATTATGTATCCCTACACCGAACCATATGATCTGCAAAAAACATGTGTTTAGCAGCTGTCACTTCTGACAGTCAACATTTAGGTATATACCTAAATGTTGACTTTCAGAAGTCAGCTGTGAACTATCAGTCAGCACCAAAGAAGCCATGAGGCTACTGTAGGTAAATAAATAGTGGGATTATTTGTGAATCTGACACCCAGTGAAAGCTTTAAATAGTAGTTATTTGTATTTTAGAACAGAGTTCTTATCCACCTTTTATACCCCTAACATATTGGGTTTCATAACGATTGAATATATTTCCCCATCAACCTCAAATTCGCCTGTTAAGCACCAATTACATGACTTCACACTAGCGAATATGACAAATTAAATGTTATACCTCTATACGTCAACATAAGCCGTCTGCAAAAATAAAAATTCCTTTAGGAGAACCCAGAAAATACAGGGAACTGTGTGTTAATAAAATAAGGGAAACCCTCTTTAACTTTCCAAATAAATTCTGACAAATTCGTAGGTAAATCTATATGAGAGATATTCACATACTGAAACTAATGCACACACTGGTTGATCTCAATTTAATACAACATTGTGTGTCTATTACAGAGAATGATAAGAAAACGCAAAGCTTTTCAACGAAGAAGTAAGACTGTTCATGGACCACACAAGAATTCCGGTCTTTGACATCATTTTCACGACCTAGATGAGAGCTCGGGACCTGTCGGGAGATTCCATATAAATTAAAGAAGGCCTAAAATTATCAATTAAGGCTCTGTCAGTGCCATTTTGTACATAACTAATGTTGAGATTGTTTACATACTTTTTCTACAAAGTATTTTTTTTTTGTCCAACGAGTTTTATATGAAAAAATATATTGTGAACGCACATTACCTTGTTAAATAGTAAAAGTGTAATGACTTTTTTGTGTGAAATTGTATTTTTTAAATATTTATTGTGGAGTGTTTTATAACCACTGTTTGTGAACCTTTATACCAAAGAAAAATCTACTATGGATAAAACAGTTAATATTTGATGTTTTATTTACTAAACTGTAATTTTAGTGCTTGGTACTTTAAATCTGATCACAATAATATATTAAACTCATGTCAATAATAACGACCAACTTAAGGTTCACATAGCATAATGTTCACTTAAGGTAAAGAAACTAGTGTGTGACCAATTAGGATTAATTTAATATAGCTCAAGTAAAAGACAGACAATAGATATGGATTTTTTTTTAATGGTTCACTAAATTGAAACCCAAGTCAATAGGGATAGTTAGAATACAAGTAGGCCTACTTCCAGTAGATGTTTACTGGATTAACCAAATAAAGTGTAAGAAGAGGCTACAACATCTAAGCGTTCGCGAGATGCAGACAAAAGACCAAAGAAGTTGTCTGAATTCCATAAACAAACAAATTAAATACTAAATAGCCGTGTTGGAGTGGCCTGGAAAAGTATTGGCTGGGTAGAACACGTGGTACCCTTCACATAACGTTCATGTAACGTGAACATTTTCCCCTAGATAGCTCGGAAGTTAAGTGAACAGAATAAAGTTAACTGCATTGTGATGTCCTTAATTTTAAAACATGAGAACATTCACGCTATGTTACGTCAACAGTAAGTGAACGTTAAGTTTGATCTGGATCCCAACATCAATCCCCAAGATCCAGGATTTATTAAATATTTAATTTGACATTTTATTAATGTCGTCACCTGATTGTGTTGTAAAGGGTAGCGAGTGCCTTGAGAAGGTGCTTCTTTGGATGTGTCGAAGTATGTTCAAGTGAGATTTTAATATTATTTATTATTTTGACATTTTAATTTTTTTTTAGTGGGGGGGGGGGAACTATTTGTAATGATTATCATATTTTGTATTAAAATAATAATTATTTAAAAAAATTATGTTTAATGAAGATTTAAACATGAATTCGTTAAACCACAATAGACATCAATAAAATAATTACGTAAATCTAATTTTATAATAAGGTAAATTTAAAAATTCTCCAAATATTGATTTTGTTTTTGTTTTTTTAGAACCACGTTTTACTACTCGTTTGGGTTGTACGCATGTGAACTAGTTACGAGAGTGTGTCAAAGATGAGGAAGGTTGAATTTAAAGGAAGTGCACCCACATTTTAGGAAAACCAGGCTCAGTACACTCCACCGGGATTCGAACCCTGATCATCGGCAGTCCCGTATACTGTGAAAGTGATATCTTAAACAAGGGTTTGGAAACTGGTGGACTGGTGGACTGATCATTTGATCTTGTGGCAATTTTATTTTGATTGTTTAAGAAAAATATCATAAGTTTAGTTTTTAGTCTTCTAAGCTCTGAAATATACTGTGTACTTTCAAATAATATTGTCCCCGATTCGATGGACGCATGGTCTAAGACACTACGCTATCACTAGATTAGCCTGTCGAAGGATTGAGGTTCAATCCCGGTCGGGTACATTGAGGATAGTTTTCCAAGTGGTTCTCTACTCTCCCTCCAATCAAATGCGGGTACAATTATTATAAATTCAGCTGTCCTAATTTCTAGCACATTAGTATAGTGTAATTAGTACATAAGCATATAATACGAACGGGTATTAAGACGCGGTGCTAATTTATTTATATATAGTTGCAAGAAAGTAAAATAAAATACAAATTATATTAATTCTATATTATTTTCATGGAATGGTGGGACATTGAGAAAGGTTGATTTTGTGGAATATATATATAAGATATATAGACAAAATTCAAATCAAAAGTATAGTGAAAAACATTGGATGATTACAGGACTTTGATCCGTTTATAAGTCGATTGGGGGCTAAGAAGGTTGTCAGCCCTTACCTTAAGTCATTTCACCACTTAAGTGAATTTTGTTTATGCTAGAACAATTTTTTTTTAAATCAAAAGTAAACATATAGTATCTAAACAAACAAAAGTTAGAAATGATTCAAGAGTCGCTTGAGCAACCGTTAAATTTTCTTACTGTTACAAAGATTATGTTAATACCTTATTTAAAATGGAGTCAATAAAACAAGGGTCCCCATACCAATATCTTGTTTCAGACTGAACTTTCTGTCAATGTTGCTAGATACTACTGAAACTTCCTCTTTTTGGAACAGTTGCCTGCACACGAGGTCTAAAGTGTAAAGCTTGAGCTCAAAAAAATTACTTTTTAAACGGTTATTTTACAGAAAAAGAGTTGATTTTCAAACTATTTGCTTATAATTAAAAAGAAATTTTACCCGATGAGATTCTGTATTGCTTAACTTTCCGGTTGGATGGACCGATAACAAAGATTAAATAAGTGCAAAAATGGATATAAACATGATAACATTTTTTTAGCACCGCATCTTACTTACTACCCATTTGGGTTATCGGCTTATGTAGTAATTATGCTGGTGGTTTTAAGGATAAGTAAGGTTAAATTTAGAAAAGTGTATCAGCATTTGCTTGGAGGAAGAGTGGAAAATCGTTTTGGAAACCTACCCTCAGTACACCTAACAGAGATTTGAATCCCGGTCTCCACGTCATCTGCAGTTTAGACTACTGCGAGACTTGCGCGTTGGACCATGTGGCCACCGAAGCAGGTGAGGGTATATTGATAAAGATGAAGTGAGAAGCTGCAATAAAAAACTCCAATGCAGGAAGTCTAAAAACCGGAAGGAAACGTTGCTAACCCATCCGCCCGCCTGTTTTTATTTTATTTTTACTTATCTTTAGCCCTCTTACACAAATATTTATCATGTATATTCAAAACATAGGGTATGATTAAATACCAGTACAAATTTTCACTCCCAACAAATAAATAGGATTTGTTTCTGCCACTATCGTTACAACACTGAACAACTTAAATTTGTTTTGAGTCAAGTGTATACTATACACTCATTTCCATATCACAGTGCTACTCTAGTTGTAAAACAGTTGGAAGGATGGTATTAGACAGTTACTTCTAAAACTAATACACTAGTAATCATGTGAACAGTATACCTCACTCTATCCATATTTTAAGTTAAGGAATTTTAACATATCAGAATTTTGTAAATATACTAGAGCTTTAAGATTTATCTAATGGAGAAATTTCTCTTTAGATTTTGAAATGTCTCCTGTACAATGTGACAAAAAGTGGAATGAAAAAAAAAGGGCAACACACAATAATTATCAATTTTTTTAAAAAAAATCCATGGGATATTCTCCTTCCGTTTGGACAAATACACATTTTCTAATAGCTTCTAGAGTCATTTACAATTTTTTTAAATATTCCATGGGACGCTTTTCTCCCTTTTACACACACACATTTTTTAATAGCTTCTGGAGTGTCTGGTCTAATATAAGAGTAGGTAGCATAGTTAAATATTCAAACACGGCCCTATCATCCCCACACACCACAAAGCAACATTCGGAATATTATTTACTGATAGAACACCTCTATGTTATCGTTGCCACAATTTTTTTTGTTGCTAAAACATAGGATTACGGTGAATTTTTAAAAAATGATAAAAGATAGGAAGAAAATCCATTGATTTAAAAATCTCAGATTGTGACTGACAGTGTTTGAACTGATTTTACTTTGTGAGTTAAAAGTTGCAGTCAAATGCTCTCAGCCACCTAGATTACAAGCTATATTTCATCTAGAGTAAGATTTTGGTAGGAAGAAACTTTATAAAATACAAACATACTTTATAGCGGTCAAAATCTATAACACTTTATATATTGTTCGTGTTATTTTAAAGGTTTTGAATAAATCTATCGAAAATTGACATCTTTATTACACGTGACCTGACATATGATTACGTGAAAGAAAATCTGTTAACTTTTCTGTCAGATAAGGTTATCCCTATTTAACATTGAACTCTATGCTATCGAGTTTTACAACGTGGCTACGAACAATAGGTCTTTGAACCATCGTTTGCTGTGTTCTTGTGGCTGACAAAACTGTTATGTCGAGGAGTATGTACCGTTGAAGGAAGCATTACCGTAATGAGGCACGCGTTACGGTCCATATGTGTACGTGTCTATCAAGGCCTTCCTATAATGTGTCGCGGCGAAAGTGATAGTAGGTGGTAGCTCCTACATTTGTTTCCCTAGTAATTGTCCTGTAGGAAAATCAATGGAGCAAGAAATTTGTCAACATTTACTTTTCTAGTTATCCTATTAGAAAATAAAACCGTTAGAGTAAAATTGTTGAGTGATAAATAATGCAGCAAATTGTATAATATTTGTTTAGATAATCAATAAGAATATCTTCTTAGAAATTATTTACTATTCTTATTGATGCAATTCTTTTATTCCTGCAGGCAAAACAACTGGTTTGGCAAAAGTAGTACTAATTTGGGCAGCTTAAAAATGAAAAATAATTTTATTTCAACAAAACACGGCACACACACAAGGCCGTAGCCAGGGGAGGGTTTTGGGGGTTCAAACCCCCTCCGAAATTCTATGAATAAAATATATATAGCTTTATTTATGGTTCAAACAATATCAAAATTAAGATACAACTACAAATTAGGGGGCTGTGTTACCATAAAAAGCACTTCAGAGAGCTTCTACAAGTGTTTAATATTTAGAAATTGTCCTAGCCTTCAGCAGTTAGGGAGTAATGTTGCCATAAAAAACACATCAGATAGCTTCTAGAGCTCTTTATCGTTTAAAAAAATTTCTATTTTCCGGCAATTGGCGGATATGCCCACCAAACCCCCCCCCCTGAAATTATTGGCTGGCTACGGCCTTGCACACATATGAAAGACATTATGTCTTAAGACTTTGCTTAAGACGCATCCATAAGACTGAAGGTTATGTTAATGTAGTCCACACTGATTTGGCCACGAATATCCGATATTTTGAAAACCAGTCAATTTATTCCGATTTCGATTAAACTCTGGCCCACTTTGGTGATCTAGTGTTCTACCAAAAGGCGTCATTCTTGCAATAAACTGGACTGCTGATGAATGGGTGGTCCAAATTCTAATCTCGTTTGGGTGTATTGTGGGTAGCTTTCTATAGCTGATTTTCCTTATTTTCCCCCAAGAAAATGTAGACACACTTCCTCTAAATTCAAACTTCCACATCCCTAGCACATTAGAATAATTAGTTTATATGCCAATAGCCGAAAATGGTAGTAAAGAGTGTTCACAAACTCTGTCTAGAAACAGTGAATACTTACTATAGGTTGTATTTCAACACCTTTATATTTCCAGCTCATTACGCCATTTATGTAGTTAATTTCATACTTGTCTTGGGAAGTTCCTGCTATATATATATATATATATATATATATATATAGCACTGAGTCTTACTACCCATTCGGGTTATACGCCTATGTATAAATTACACTAAAATGTTAGGGATTAGGAAGGTTTAATTTAGAAGAAGCGCATCCACATTTGCGTGCAAGAAGAGGGGAAAACCATTTAGGGAAAAACCGCCCTCAGTGCACCCGATCGGGATCGAACCCTGATCTCCCCATCTTTGGCAGTCCAATCCAACAAGAGAGTAACGCGTTAGATAATGTGGCCACCAAAGCGGGTTTGAGCCGTTACTTTTCGCTCTATAATCCTATAAAGAGAAAGCACGTCTTGTCCTGGGTAGAAGTATTACTTCCCCATCATAGAGTTGTTCCTAACCGGTTTGTGTTCGCAGCACATTTTCGGATTCTAGATTTTTCTTATGCATGCCTGAAGAGATTGAAAGGAAAATCCCGTATTTTTTAAAACAGGTTTTGGAAATAGACAAATTCACAAACGACATTAAATATGATATGCAACATTTTATACAATAAATGTGAATATTTAATCCTGAAAGTAGTTTTAAAACAATAAACTATAGTAGCTATTCCAAGCAATAATAGTAATCAAATTATTACATTAATTTCAAATGTACTAACTAGACTTTTTTTTTTACTTCACTAAAATTAGGGCGTATAATATATACGGCAACTTTCATATTTTGTGTTCAAGTTTGCTAATTAATTCCCGTTTTTGCATTTTGATGTTCGAGAAAGTTTAAAAAAAACTAATTTGCAGAGATAGCACGATTAAACATTGATCAAAATTTGGCAGCACACCTGTGAAGGACTTACGGCACACAGGTTGAGAACAGCGGATTTAGTGTAACGTGGTCTCAGAAGGATACCGAAATGACGCCCGCCTGCGAGTTCATGAATCATAGGAAAGTCACTCCGACAGACGGAGCAGGAAGAGTACTCGTCACTTTCATTTCGTAGTATCGCACTCATACCTCTTCCCCCCTTCTCCTTCCTCTCCTTTCTCTCCTATCCGGCCAAATCGTGTGGTTGTGCCTGGAATATAGAAAATTCCCATTTGGTGCCTCTAGGATATTCTCTATGAACCAGAGTCAATGGTGCTTCAATCAGGACACTAACACCAAGTTAAGGTAAAAGTGTTGAAAGTCTTAATTATTTTTTTTTTTACTATGAGGATTTTGGTTTGGAGAAAAACTTTTAGAAAATGCAAACTTTTTTTTCTGCCACCGATAGTAAAATGCTATTCTATTATTAGTATTAGTTTATAGGTAATGATGATATCTATCAAAAGTGATGTCTGCAGAATGAATACATGAAAGTAGATGAGTCACTTTTCTAGCTGTCAGATAACAATCTTCTTGTGAAAATTGTTCTGTATGTATTGTCCCCAAGGTTTTTAAACTTACTTTTTAAAATCAATAGTTTTGTAATTTTCTTTGAAAGCACTATATTTAAAATAAAAACCAAAATGAAAGAAAGCCGATTGAAAATTATCGAAATAGTTAAAAGCTGCAAGAAGAGTGAAAAAAATTCTCATCTATATTTAGAACATATATCTATGTAAATGTACATATATGTATATATATATGTATGTTACAGTGGTTAATTTCTAAAATTTTAGTTTCCGGAAAGCACTATCGGGGGGTTTAGCCCCCTCCCAGATATATTTTTTAAATGTAAGTTCCAAGGGAAGTGTTTTTAAGCCATTATTTTCTTCTAAAAACAAAGAAAATGTTTTAAATTTATCGTAATGTGATTGTGTTTGAATGTTTTCCAATTAAATTTAATGCAAATGCACGGAAGTGGGAGAAGTAAGAGGAATCAAAGTAATTCGCGCCACCAGACGTCAATTTTCACCCACCCCTAACCCCCCCAAAACTCTCTCAAGGTCACTTCTCTGCCACTGATACACCTTGTGGTGAAAGAAAACAAGACTGCGTGTTAGTTTTAGGGAACGTATCTGTCATTGTTGGGCAGATAAACTATTGTTCACCTAAGTAGCCAATTTTTAAATAAAACACCACACTTATGTATGTAATTGATTTGCGAATCACATCTTTCTAAAGAGATTTTTTCTGAATTTCTTGTTTGCCTTAATAGAGGTACCGGAACGCCGTTCCACCACGCTCCATCAGAAGTTAAGCACTGTGTATATATCACATAAATTATCTAAATTGTGTCTGAAACATATATTTATGTACATTCATGATGATGCTGCTTACTTGTTTTCATTTATAATTACGTTCAATTTAAAGAGCTATTAACGGTTTAATCTAAGAGGTAAGGTTGAGAACTTTTGTTTCTAGAGGACATACACCTTCATTAGGGAGAGGGTAACGATCACTCTCAATGTGCACAACTGATATTTGGACCTCGGCCTCCAATCACCCACAATCCAGTCTATTACGAGCGTGACACCTCATACCGCTGCACCACTGGTGCGGATACCTAGCTGGTGAGAGTATTTCATCTTTATAATTCCACTGTCCTTTAAATTCTCACAGTTTTGGTTCTAAAAATAGTAGAGAATGTAAAAAAAAAAATCCATTAACTTTCACGACGCTTCTCTTTTGCAGATGATGCGCATTTTAAAAGTAAACTCAACGTATCTCCTCAGAAGTTAGTGTTTTACCCCACTCAGAATCAACAAGCTCGTGACATTTTGAGTTAAGGGATTTCCCATGATCCAAGCGAGATAATTGAGATGCGCGACCATTCCTTTGTGTTTCTTAAATTCACATACTTGTGAGAGTTTCCAGTAACATGCGTGAGTTCTCTTAGAACAATCACAAGAATGAACCTGGAGGATGGGTATTTAAATTACATATACACACACACACAGTGCTTAACTTCTGACGGAACGACGTTCCGGTACCTCTATTAAGGCAAACACGAAATTCAGACAAAATCTCTTTAGAAAGATGTGATTCGCAAATCAATTACATACATAAGTGTGGTGTTTTATTTAAAAATTGGCTACTTAGGTGAACAATAGTTTATGTGCCTTACAATGACAGATACGTTCCCTAACACTAACATGCAGTCTTGTTTTCTTTCACCACAAGGTGTATCAGTGGCAGAGAAATTACCTTGAGAGAGTTTTGGAGGGGTTAGGGGTGGGTGAAAATTGACGTCTGGTGGCGCGAATTACTTTGATTCCTCTTACTTCTCCCACTTCCGTGCATTTGCATTAAATTTAATTGGAAAACATTCAAACACAATCACATTACGATAAATTTAAAACATTTTCTTTGTTTTTAGAAGAAAATGAAGGCTTAAAAACACGTTCTTTGAAGCTTAAATTTTTTTTTTAAATCTAGGTGGTGGCCGGACCCCCCGGTAGTGCGTTTTGGTACCTAAAATTTTACATATATCTGCGTATTTATATATGTATGTATTCTTATATATGCGTATTTATACCTCTGTATAAATTATGTTACAACTACCCTAAATTAGTCAAAACCCAATATCATGAGGTAAAACTAGTTCCAAAATAACCATTTCGTCAAAGTAGTTTTAACTAAAAAATTGTTAATTCTATAATGACCAGTCAAGAGTCAATGAAATCTAGTTAAAACGGAAACAATATAGATTTTTTTTACAGTGTTGACTGTGAAAAACTAGTTCTCACTGAAATTTGTCAGTTAAAAGTGTTTTTTGCAGTATCATACTTGTGTTGGGAATGTGTGTCGTGTTCTCTTAGCTGTGTATAGTCTGTTCACCGTAGGAATTGTTTTCTGAAAGGCCTTTTTCCTTACCATAAACCTATTATATAGTAGGATATTGGTAGGAAAAAAGAGCTTTCAGAGAGTAATTCCTACCGTGAATGGAGTATACGTTATTCTACTTGTCTCGGCTTATTGTTTGCGGCTAACCAGTGCGCATGACTCGGTAGTCTTTATTTTTGTCAGTGTTTATCTGTCTCTGTTTCTACGGCAGGGATGATGAAAATCAAGGTAAAGAGGATCGAAAGAGAAGGGGGAAAGTGTATTTCTTGGAACAATTGCATAATTCAGATAAAAATAATCACTTCAATGTAATGATACGAGATACTTACAATCAATCATCTTTTGGTGGAGGTTGAAAAAGCAAAATCTGCTGTGAATAAGACATTTTTTGCATTACCATAGATTGAAAATCTTTGATAATATCAAAATTGGTAACGTGAAAAATTTTTGATCTTAGTAGGTGAAACAATTAAATACTATTTACGAGTCGTAGACATCTACTATGTTATAGAAGAGGCTTATTTAGCTGTAGGACATGAAGATCTAGAAAGTTTGAAAATATAAACTTCATGAAAATACGCCATGCTAGCTAAATAAATTATAAATATTTTTTTTAATCAATGTTCGAAACCTGCCAACTGAAGGAAAAATAAAATATTTGTGGGCAAACTCATTTTTCATTCGGAGTGTAACAGCCGTGGCCAGGTCAATCTCACAGACATGCAATCTCAGGCTGATAATGGGTTAAAATGTATTATAGTCAATCAGGACCATTTGACCATGTTTGTGTTACTGAGAGCACAGGCCCATAACCAGAATTTTCTTTCGGGGTGGGGAGGGAGGTCTCACTCGTGGGGAAGGGGTCGGACGAATCTGACCTACACGAAGAGAAAAATATATCAAAATCTCGTACAAAATTATATTGAAGTAAGACCCATCCTTGCATTTACTAATAATTGATATAATTTGTGTTACTTTTAATAGAAAATATACTAATTGTGTATAAAGTTTTTATAAAAACTAATACATTTCTATTAAAAGTTATAAAAAGTGTATTAATTATTAGAGAACGCAAGCATGGGTCAACTGTAATATATTATTGTTTAGATTTAGGGGGAGGGGGCTTCAGCCCCACGGGCCCCCCGCCCCCCGGATACGTGCCTGTGCGAGCACAACAAATCGGGAAGACCAAAGAGGCGGTTACCAGCTGACTGCAGATTATTCCTGCTTCATGTATAAAAAAGCAACCACTCTAAAAATTGGTTAGATGGTCAACGCTTTGTGTGGTTCGTGAAAAAAATAAAGGCCTTCACTCAGGGACTAAACAACCTCCATAAAAAGTGATTCCCAGTATCAAGCCCAGAGCTGGATTCACAAGATTTATGTTGACATACGAATCTATAGAAAACAGAGGATTAGGATGATATTCTAGAAGTGCCGGGCTACACGTATATTCACACTAATGGGGCTATAGATGAGAAGGTGACCTGGTGGTCTCTAGGGGTAAGGTGTCAGACCTCTGTTCTGGGGTCCGGGGTTCAAACCTAGGTCCCAGCACAGATTTATCTGATTGCCAAACCCCTCCTTCACCTCTAACAAGACGTGTATTAATCACAACTTGTGAATGTGAGGAATGCCAGGCCTCTACCGTGGTTCGAATCCCACGTTAAACTGTAGGTCCTCCATTTTATCTCACAATCACCCTACCATTACACACTAGCGTAAGTGCGTACAACCCTAATGGGTAGTAAGATGCGGTGCTAGTAATAATATAGATGATAAAATGTACTCACATTTTTATTAATGGAAATGAGGAAACGATTTACTATGAACTGTCCTCAGTACACCCGGTCAGAATTTGAGCCCCAACCTCCCCACCACGTACAAACAAGACTTGATATGACCCGCCACGGTGGCCGCGTGGTCTAACCTGCTTCTCTCGCGGTAGACTAGACTGCCGATGACGGGGAGATCGAATTTCGAATCTCGGTTGGGTGTACTGAAGATGATTTTTCCTCTCTCTCTCCCTCCACGCAAATGCGGGTACACTTTTTATAATTATAACCTTACTAATTCCTAAAAACCATTAGCGTAATTAGTACAAAAGCGTATAACCTGAACGGGTAGTAAGACGTGGGACTAAATAAAAGTGGATATGGTGATACGCGTGCCCACTGATGCGCGTCGCAAAAAGTTTCTCACAGCGATCTACCTATAAACAGAATGTATTTCCCTATTTTCGTTTGTCCCATTTGACATCAACGTCTATCTCTAAATTGGGAAAATCCTTTGAAACTTTTTTTTAGAAATAATCAAGGAGTTTTACTAACAGGATATGGACCGTGGAACCCACAAAGGCCAATGTACTTGGAGGAGGTTTAGATGTTGTGACACAAATCTAAAGGATTTGTGAAGATTGTGAAATTAAAAAAAAAAAAAGTTTGTGGTGGTATTTGTTACAAAATTATCATCTGTTGAACAGTTTTACTTGTTAGTTTGATTTCCACATAAAACCAGTCGAGAGTGAAGCGGGAAAGGGGAAATGAAGGTAATTATTTATTCGTATCAATGTTCGAATTCCTCTATTAGCCAGAAAGTGACAATGTGGCCTACGAAATAAGAAATGAAGAAATAAGCTATGACCAAGGTCATGTATTTAAGTAACGGCAGGCGTTGGACACTGGTTTTATCTTTTCGGAGACCGTTATAGTAACTAAGCTGTTGTTGTGGAAAAGTTTGTTTTACTACTCAGATACGATTCACTAATGGTATACCTAATTGTGGATTTATGGTTAATTATATGCTACTGAGGGGATTGTTGAACCTTAATTTAGTTTGTAAAACGTGTGCTGATAATTAGTCCTTGGTTTAAAATTTGTAAACGTTATATATTCCTAACAAAATTACAAATATAAATTAGATAATAGGAGGACAGGGGGTAAAAAGTAGGTACACATTTAAATAGATGACTCAAATGTTAAATTAGTTTAAAATAGACTATTTAAAATAGTAACAGCAGTAGATGTATACTAAGCACTATTTCAAAAATGTTGGTAAAATAAATAAATAGATATTTACTTTTTAGTTGGTTTTGTAAAATATTATCTTTATTTGTCATTATTTTTTCTTTTGAAATATTTATATATTGGACGCAAAGCCCGAAAACGGCCAATGGACAGATTTTTTGCTCAATCCTAGGAGTGGAAGTTTTGAAATTACCAAAGCCAGAAGCTTTATTTAATTTCGGGATTGTGTAAATATTAAACGACCCCAGTTGAAAATGCAGTCGTTATATTAGGTTAGATTAGGCTAGGTTAGGTTAAGTTAGGCTAAGTTAGGCTTCAAAAAACACAAATTTGGTCAGGTGGTCTTGATACGTCCAACATGTATGTTTCATGAGCCAGCGGGCCGCAAAAAATGTTACCGGTGGCCGCGAGTTGAAAATCCTTGCATTAGACCGTGTAGCCGCCGGCACGAAGACAAAAGAAATGTACACTCAGATTTAGATAAGAAGGATTTTTTTTTACAAGTATAAGAACTTAAAAACATGTAACTTGTAAAGTCATGAGATCTTCAACTGTCACTTTTCATTGATAATATCAACATCTATTAAATAATACTAGAAATATAATAATCCAGCCCCGTGGTGTAGTAGTGGTCAGTGCACCTGGCTACGAACCTAGGGTTCCCAGGCTCAATTCCTAGCTGGTACCTTGGGTATCCTTCTCTCAAGAGGAATTATCCCAATGGTCGTCAGGGGTTGGTAAATTAGGTTTAAGTTAGGTTTAAGACTCCTACACTCCCATATTCGATTACATCATCTCATTGCTGGTACGTGTGGACGGTAGACAGCCTCCATAGGTGTGCTCAGCATGTCATGTTCCTCCTGGTTAGTAATACCTTACGATAAAAAAAGTATACATAATAGAATGTTATTAATGCTGACCGTAAACAAATATTTTAGTATTTTATAAAGATTCCTTCCTACCAGAATTATACTGCGTGTGACTAGATGAGTGAAACTTCAAACATTGTTTGTTAAATATTTTTAATGTTTCTCACTATTCATTCTGATTATACGCGTGTGTGTGTGTGTGTATGTGTGTGTGTGTGTGTGTGTGTGTGTGTGTGTGTGTGTGTGTGTGTGTGTGTGTATGCGAGTATAAACTGAACGAATAGTTTATATATATCCAACTCCATGGCGTCAGCCCGCAATCGAGCCATGCCAATCGAGTGGCTGCCGTTTCTTGGCGAAGATATTGCCAACTTCTTACAGAAAAGAGGGTGCCATGTATTCAGCACAGTGAACCTTCCAGACGTTGATTTCGGTTTTCTAAACTGGAGCAGCTACCTTTTTTCTTTTTTCATTTCATATATAGCTAATCATTTGTCCTCATGAGGCTGAGTTGACCCCGTTCCAGACCCACAGCTTCACAGAAAATCTGTAAGCACCGGGGATCGAACTCGATACCTTTGGATCTAGCGCCAGGAGCTCTGATCTCCAGATTACCGAAGCGGAATATATATATATATATATATATTTTAATTTAAAAATATAATAATTAACTATCCTAATATCGTAGGGATGAAGAAGGTAGATTTTAGAGAGAATACGACATAATTTGTGTGGAGAGAAAGGAGGAGAAACCATTTAGTAAAAAACACTCTCAATACACCCGGCAGGATTCAAACCCCAACCTTCTAGTCTCCAGTAATCCATACTAAATGAGTTTGATATTTATACGATCTACCTCGGTGGTCTTAGTGGTGCTCGACCCAGGACCCGTTGTTCATGGGCTCAAAGTTCAAATCCAGCTGGAGCTGACGGATTTTTCTTAGCGATAAAAATCCATAGCACAGCTTCCGTCAGATGGAAAATAAATCTGTCGGTCCCATGTCGATTGTGATTCAGATGTGGAAGGCAACGGGGAGCCATCACGCTTCCTGAAAAACCCTATGTGTTTAATATATATTATATATATATAAATTATATATATATATAAAAAACCCTAGTATTATTATAGCCTATATAGATTCACCATGAACGTATTGTAGTAGAGTACGCATATGCATATGGTTTGAAAACTTACTATAAAAGTATATAAAGTTTATGTATATATAATATTTATACTTTTATAATAATCTATTTAATTTTATACAGTAGGCTAATGGAAGAAGTACCTTGGACAATAATATGCCATGAAATAAAATAATATTTTTAATATATTAATACTTAGGGTTTAATATTTAATAAAAATCCATAAGTCTAAATAATGTATTTTTTCTTCCAAATATTATTTCCATATGCCTTTCATATAATGACAAAGTTTACAGTAGGCTATAATTTATTAATTCATCTTACCAAATATGCGTAGAAACTGAACAAGTAATAAGACACGGTGCTAAAAAACTTTTAAAAAACTGGTCAAAATTTATTTATGAGGCATATGAATAAGAAACCATTTTTATTAACTTTTGAGCTGTTAGCAAAGGTAAAAGTTAATGTGAACCAACTATGGCGCGTAACGCGCAGGTTTTATAAATAATCATCTTGTTTGGTGACCTGATTATAAATAAGCAAAAAAAACATGTCCAAATCGTAAACCAAACCAACCAAAATTCGATTCCCCGTATGGTCGAAAAAATGTAGCACTGGTGAAATATAGATTTCCCTTTCAGAATGATGAATTAACGGCCGAGGGCTGAATGTTGTGCCTGTTTTAGATTTAAAGTAACTTATAAGTCGTGTCCTGATATAATCAGTTGGTTCAAAAAGAGCGCGTTAAATAGCTTTTAAAAAAATAATGTCATCTCATTTCGACTCTTAAATCTGGAATGCATTATGGTCCTACGTTTTCCCAATTCGAGTTTTTTACCCTTTTTGTGTCTTATGTTTCAACCTTTTCATAGTAATCCACGATTTAATTAAATAAGAACCCCTTCTTGGAATGTTTAAATCGATTTCGTTCATCCTCCTCTTGAAGTAAGCGCGCAGTTTCTTTAGTTTGATCCTATCTGAAAAGAATTACGAGACCTTCAAAAGTTTTAAATTAGGGTCTTCCTGCGCGTAATGAGATAAGTATGGCCAAGTCTCTCTACACAATCCTCTTGTGGAAATAACAAGACTGCGTAAGACTTTCAAAGTTTCTGAGAAGAGGGGAAAAAAAAGCTTTTTCATTTACGATATATGTGTGAAATCAATTTTTAAATAGTTATCAAATATTTTAAAGCCTGGATTGGTGGGTACGTGGTCTACACGTTTATGTCAGTCAGGGTTTGAATCCTGGCTAGATGTAACAAGGATTTTTTTTTTTCCGAAACAGTTTCATAATCTCCCTTACGAACATGCCTCATCCCTACCTAATTAGTTTAATCTGCAGGATAGTATTTTTTTAAGTAAAGAAAAAATCTTAACTCAAATTAGCTCTTTTTTTTTTTAATATAATCAAAATCAATTAAATATACATACCTATCTCGATATAACCTCTATAGTTTAAGGGAGATATTAATTTATTATCAATATTGTACCCATATTGCAGATTATTTTTGAGTAGTCATCTTTGTGTCATTTCCTCAAAATTGATTTAGGTTCGGTGATGTGTGTGTGCATAAAATGTATGTTCGACCAATCTATTAAAGGGCAAATGCCATTTAAAAATATAATGCTCTTCTTTAAATTTTGATTCCAGATGAGATTACTTCTTTCTTGTCAATGCAAATAACTAAAAGCTCAGGGCTCAATGAATGGTAGAATTAAAACACGAGCATTATTTTAGTGTTACATTTCCGGTAAATAATTGTTTATCACTCTCTCGTTTCCTATGACCCCATTATGAATCATTTCTTGCCTCGTCGATGTGTTTCTCATATTGGACAAGTTACTCGTTGCGCTTTTTGCAGTAGCATAGCCATGAGGAAAATAGGAGGAGGGAAGTGAGTTCCTCCCAGCCGGTCCATTGCTATTTGTAGATGGTCTAAGGCAGGTGTGTAACACTCGTTTGGTCATAACAATTACGTACATTCATAAAAAAAAATACTGAAGGGGCCGCATTTCAAAAAAAATTAATATTCCCAACATCTCAAGTTAAAACAAATTAATTTCTAAAATGTTTGTCCCAAAAGAGAAAAATTTAAATTATGTTAAGTTTTAAAACCGTCTTATGTTTTTGTTTTTTCACAAAAATATGAGAACCTTCATTTGCAGCAATGATGAAAGTGTAGTGCCTTAAATAATTTGTTGACAAAATTGATGACAAAAATGTGTCCGTAAGCCTTGATATCTCGAGTGTTGATTCCTCTTCATGAGCCAAAACTATTCTACATACAATGTTGAGCTAGAATCCTGAGGACAAGGAGATCGAGATTTGAATCTCACTCGGGTGAACTAGGGATGGTTCTCCCTAAATGGTTTTCAATCTCTCTCTCTCTCTCTCTTTCTCTCTCTCTCCACGCAAATGTGGGTTCACTTCCTTTATATTCACCATTCCCATTACTAACCCATAGGCGTAATTAGTACTTAAGCGTATAAACCAAACGTGTAGTAAGACGCAGTGCTAAGTATTATTATTATTAAATATTATTCTACATAAACATGGGCGCCCATAAAAGGGTGATAAGGGGATCTTGAGCCCCCTTATAGCTATGCAATATTTACTTTTTAATTTTTCTAGTTTTTACAAAAAAAAATAAAATCGTGTATTTGAGATTTGGTTGCAATTCTCAATAACAACTTTGAATCATCAATATCCGAGTTAACAAAGATGAAAATTATAAAATTTAGTTTTACTCCCATTCCCTCTTCAACAGCCTTAATTTCATTTTGTTTTGTTAAATAAACTTGTGAAAAATATACCTATTGTTTCTTTACAATGGGTTCGGCTACAACTAATTTTATTTTTTTGTTAATTTTTCAGAAACTTTCTTTTTGTTGCGAAAATTGGCTCTTGAAACTAATATAATTAGCTCAGAATGATGTTCATAAGCTCTAAAATTCCCTCCCACAAAGTTAAATTCCTTAAATTTGCTCTCGAGAAGGTAGGGGTCGTGGGGTGCCACACCCTCAGCAGATGGGACTCCAATTCACCCCCCCATTTCGAAAACCCACATTGGCGGCCTTATACATACAATATGTGCTACCAAACAATGCACATATTTGGTGCAAAAATTCAATCAAATCTAGGAAACGATCTCTGGTGATTACAAATTTAGTACACCAACCCCACTTGCTAGAGTTCACCAGATAGTGACCAAATACAAAATGCTATAATCCGAAATTGAGTATTCCTACAATGTTTGTAAAAATAATAATCGGGCCGTATTGCTTTGTTGGTTTATCACAGATCGAGCCGTAAGTTTAAAACGCTTGCTCAAATATCTGGCCATCGTCTTGACCTTGGCCAATATAGTTTATATTCTCTAATAATAAAAAATAGTCAGGGCTCTATAGCAAAATAGAAAAGTAAATAGTTATTATTCTTGGATTATTATTATTTAACCTTGAAATATACACATATTATACATTTTGTCATTTTCTTAAAAAAAAACTAATTTACATTTGTTACATCAATAGCACTCGTAAAAATAGAATAGGTACTATACAAAAATATAATAAAACATATGTAATATAAAAGTAGCTTCATCTACGTATGCATAGGCCTATTAAATTCTATTTTTTTCCACAAACATGAGTTCAGGTTACTAAGAATCCATCCCCCCCCCTTTTTTTCTCATTATTTTTTTTTACAAAAGCATGAAAACATCCTTAAAATAGCATCTAAAGCTATCTAATGTTCACAAAAATCCCCATCTCCCTTTGTAGATTTTAGTCCTCTCCCCTCTCCCCTTTCCACCTCTTACTTTTAAAGTCTGAATACGCCTCTGGCAATATTTGTATAAAAATTACAGTATGGGAAAATTAAATATAAGTGGACACCTTTGAATATGAATTCGTTTTGTAAAAACACCGACTTCACGTTTAAATAGTAATGTAAAGGGTGATCGGCCATGAAATAACCGTATGTGACTTTTAAAAAGCTTCTAGTTTTACTTTTATGTATTCATACCCCAAATCATGTATTCTTAAGATGACAATGTTTAAAAATGTTTTTGTCAATGTTAGCTACCCTAAATTTTATTTTCGCAACCACCGAAAGGTTCTACCTGACACAATCTGATATTATATGTATGCTACCTGTTTAGGTGGCCACTTGGTCTAAGGTGTGATTCTCATGTTATACAAGACTGCCGATGACAGGGAGATCGTAATTTGAATCCCGGTCGGGTGTAATACGATTTTTAATTATTTTCTACTCTCCCTCCACGCAAATTCTGGTACAATTCCTCTAAACTCAACCTTCCTTATCCCTAACTCACTAGCATAAATAGTACATATGCGTGAACCTTATCAGGTAGTAAGACGCGGTGCTAAAAAAAAAAAAAGACGTGTAGACTATGCTCCGCGTCTTACTATTATTATTGTTATTACTTTCTCTCTATCTTACAGGTAGAGAAAGTATTGTGATCGTCAAAAAAATCGAACTCGAGATTTTGATGAATTTTGACGTTTCATGACTTCCTGAATCCGAAAAAGTGGTTTTTGAATTTCCGTCTGTCTGTCTGTCTGTCTGTCTGTCTGTCTGTCTGTACCTCCAACTAGAGCCTAAACTATTTTACCGATTTCATAGGGTTGCCCCGAGGGGTTTTTGGAATTGGATATCTACCCCTAAAATTAAGGGTAGTTTACTGAAGGGAAAAAAGAGAAAAAGTTGATTTTCTCAAAATCGGCTCTAACGATTTTGATTAAATTTCATTTATGAACATTAATAAATATTCCAAACAAAATGGCTACTCTCAGTATTTCGGCAAAATCGCTTAAGGGCTCCGGTCTGAAGCGTAAATTAACATTTTTTATAATAGCTCCGAAACTATTTGAGATATGAAATTACTTAGCATTACAAATATGTATATATATTTATAATACAAATATTTTATTCGAAACATATTTTTATAAAATCAATAATTTTCATTCTATACACAATTATATATATATTTTTAGCTTTTTGGACATTAAAACTTAAGTATTGCGATCGTAAAAAAAACTAACCTGAAATGTTGATGTATTTCGACGTCTCATGACCCCCCGAACCCTAAAAAATAGTCTTTGCAATGCCGTATGTCTGTGTGTCTATTAAAACTTAAAATTAAGGGTAGTTTACTGAAGGGCAAAAAGAGAAAAAGTCGATTTTCTCAAAATCGGCTTTAACGATTTTGATTAAATTTCATTTATATAGATTAATAAATATTCCAAACAAAATGGCTACCCTCAATATTTCGGCAAAATGGCTTTAAGGGCTCCGGTCTGATGCGTCAATTAACATTTTTTTAAATAGCTCCGAAACTATTTGAGATATGAAATTACTTAGCATTACAAATATGTATATATATTTATATTACAGATATTTTATTCGAAACATATTTTTATAAAATCAATAACTTTCAATCTATACGCAATTATATGAATTTATTAACTTTTTGGACATTAAAGTTTAAGTATTGCGACCGTAAAAAAAAACTAACCTGAAATGTTGATGGATGTCGACGTCTCATGACCCCCCGAACCCTAAAAAATAGTCTTTGCAATGCCGTCTGTCTGTGTGTCTATAAAAACTTAAAATTAAGGGAAGTTTACTGAAGGGCGAAAAGAGAAAAATTTGGTTTTCTCAAAATCTGCTCAAACGATTTTGATTAAAATTCGTATCTAGGCGTTGATTAAGATTATAAATAAACTGGCTATTTTCATTTTTCTATGAAAATGATTTTTAGGGTACTTTACAGAAGCGTTAATTTCCATATCTCCACAACTATTGGAGAAATTAAACAACTTATCATTGCAAAATTGTAGGACTATTATAAATAGAAAACTTTTATTTGACATATATTTTTATAAAAGCAACAGTTTCTGAGATATTTGCAAATATATTAATACAATTTTGTGAACTTTAGTTGTAAACATATACTACTTAATAATAATTCTCCAATGCCATAGAGTAATTAAATATAAGTATCTAAAATAAATGGTACGGCACACCGCACAGACTTTCTCTCTCTTTCTATAAACTCGTAAGATTTCTGAACGGAATAATGTACATTGTATCATCACCACTCCACATAAGAACACGCATAAAATAATATACAGTGATATATAATCAATGAGAAAAGAGGCGCATCTTAGTCCAACTAAGAGCATTTCAAACAGTTTAATGTCTTCCACAAGGGTCAACACTTCGTATTAAAATTTCGATTTCTGGTTAAAATATTAACATTTTATAAGGTGTTGCAGATCTTCAAGTCATCGCATTGATATTTAATTATTCATTTATACATTTTGACCAATAAAAAATGTAAATATTGACTATTGAGTCTAGAATGGAGATAGATCATTGCTATGCAAACATTTCTCCTAAGAGATTTAAGGAAAAATAACATACTTTTTTAGATACTTATATTTAATTACTCTATGGCAATGGAGAATTATTGCGTTAAGACTTAAGTAGTATATGTTTACAACTAAAGCTCACAAAATTGTATTAATATATTTGCAAATATCTCAGAAACTGCTGTTTTTATAAAAATATATGTCAAATAAAAGTTTTTTATTTCTAATAGTCCTACAATTTTGCAATGATAAGTTGTTTAGTTTCTCCAATAGTTGTGGAGATACGGAAATTAACGCTTCTGTAATGTACCCTAAAAATCATTTTCATAGGAAAATGAAAATAGCCAGTTTATTTATAATCTTAATCAACGCCTAGATACAAATTTTAATCAAAATCGTTTAAGCAGATTTTGAGAAAACCCAATTTTTCTCTTTTCGCCCTTCAGTAAACTACCCTTAATTTTAAGTTTTTATAGACACACAGACAGACGGCATTGCAAAGACTATTTTTTAGGGTTCGGGGGGTCATGAGACGTCGACATCCATCAACATTTCAGGTTAGTTTTTTTTTACGGTCGCAATACTTAAACTTTAATGTCCAAAAAGTTAAAAAAAATTCATATAATTGCGTATAGATTGAAAGTTATTGATTTTATAAAAATATGTTTCGGATAAAATATCTGTATTATAAATATATATACATATTTGTAGTGCTAAGTAATTTCATATCTCAAATAGTTTCGGAGCTATTTAAAAAAATGTTAATTGACGCATCAGACCGGAGCCCTTAAAGCCATTTTGCCGAAATATTGAGGGTAGCCATTTTGTTTGGAATATTTATTAATGTTTATAAATGAAATTTAATCAAAATCGTTGGAGCCGATTTTGAGAAAATCGACTTTTTCTCTTTTTTCCCTTCAGTAAACTACCCTTAATTTTAAGTTTTAATAGACACACAGACAGACGGCATTGCAAAGACTATTTTTAAGTGTTAGGGGGGTCATGAGACGTCGACATCCATCAACATTTCAGGTTAGTTTTTCTTACGGTCGCAATACTTAAGCTTTAATGTCCAAAAAGCTAAAAATATATATATAATGGCGTATATATTGAAAGTTATTGATTTTATAAAAATATGTTTCGGATAAAATATTTGTATTATAAATATATATACATATTTGTAATGCTAAGTAATTTCATATCTCAAATAGTTTCGGAGCTATTATAAAAAATGTTAATTGACGCATCAGACCGGAGCCCTTAAAGCGATTTTGCCGAAATATTGAGAGTAGCCATTTTGTTTGGAATATTTATTAATGTTCATAAATGAAATTTAATCAAAATCGTTAGAGCCGATTTTGAGAAAATCGACTTTTTCTCTTTTTTCCCTTCAGTAAACTACCCTTAATATTAGGGGTAGATGTCCAATTCCAAAAACCCCTCGGGGCAACCCTATCAAAACCCTAGATATCAAGTTTCAGCTCAATCGGTAAAATAGTTTAGGCTCTAGTTGGAGGTACAGACAGACAGACAGACAGACAGACAGACAGACGGAAATTCGAAAACCACTTTTTCGGATTCAGGAAGTCATGAAACGTCAAAATTCATCAAAATCTCGAGTTCGATTTTTTTGACGATCACAATACTTTCTCTACCTGTAAGATAGAGAGAAAGTAAAAGTATGTTATTTTTCTTTAAATCTCTTAGGAGAAATGTTTGCATAGCAATGATTTATCTGCATTTTAGACTCAATAGTCAATATTTACATTTTTTATTGGTCAAAATGTATAAATGAATAATTAAATATCAATGCGATGACTTGAAGATCTGCAACACCTTATAAAATGTTAAAATTTTAACCAGAATCGAAATTTTAATACGAAGTGTTGACCCTTGTGGAAGACATTAAACTGTTTGAAATGTTCTAAGGTGGACAAAGATGCGCCTCTTTTCTCATTGATTCTATATCATTGTATATTATTTTATGCGTGTTCCTATGTGGAGTGGTGATGATTCAATGTACATTATTCCGTTCAGAAATCTTACGAGTTTATAGAAAGAGAGAGAAAGTCTGTGCGGTGCTCTGTACCATTTATTATTATTATTATTATTATTATTATTATTATTATTATTATTATTATTATTATTATTATTATTATTATTATTACTATCGCGTCTTACTACCCGTTCGGGCTATACGCACTTACGCTAATGTATAATAGTAGGGTTATTGTGAGATGAACTGGAGGACCTACAGTTGAACGTGGTATCCGAACCACGGTGGAGGCCTGGGCATTCCACACATTCTCAAGTTATGATACACGTTTTGTCAGAGGTGAAGGAAGGGTTTGGCAATCAGATAAATCTGTGCTGGGACCGAGGATTGAACCTAAAGAAAAGCTATTCGCATTTGCATAGAGGAAAAGTGGGATATTATTTAAAGGAAAAAAATCTGAGTACACTTATCCGGGATTTGAGCCCCGTCATTAGTTATGACGAGACTTACGTTTCGATCAGCGCCCCTAATGGTGCAGATATCTGATATGCAAGCAAACTCTTTCAAACAAATAACTGAACGATGATATAAATTAAAAACCAAACTAAAATATTTTTCTTCTCTTCTCAGCATCCCACTAAAAGCCATCCCCCACTCTGAACAAACAGATCTGTTGAAAAAACAAAATCGATTTTCCCCCACTACTCACAGCACCGGGTGGAATAGTTTCTCCCGCTATCTACCAGACAGCGCTGACGTAGATCTAGTGTCCGTCAGATTTACGTTTGACCCTCTCTCTCGTCCCCCTCTCAGTAGAAGATTGGAAGGGGATATCAACTAACCTAAAGTTGGAAGGGAAATGGAGGGGAGAAGGAGGAAGGTTACTCTCAGGAAATATAGGAATGGGAAGCCACAGGACAGAGCTGTGTTTGCTATCTCCTAGACTCTAGAGCGCAGAAGTCTCACGTTTTTCGTTCCGGTAGCGTTTCGTGAAAAACAGTCCCGCCAAAAAAAATACATCCGTCGCGTGTGTGTGTTTGTTTGTACCTATCACATGTAAACTATGCTCAGTGCTGTGTTATGTTTGGTGTCGCTCTCCTTGGTGTCTTCGGACGTGACAAAACTCCCGGATACTTCGGGTATCGACTTCGTTCTCACAGAGAAACTTGGAGTGGACAAGTTTTTCTCTCTTTGGCTCGTCTTCAACAATGGTGACGTCAAGACGTCAGGTAAAATAGCCGTTGCATGACCCTCGCAATAATTTACTTAACCATTCGCTCCGTCTGTTACGGACAAACACAACACATTCTCAGTTAAGTTAAAAGAATTTATCAGTTGATCGTTTGACCAGAGAAGTATTTGATTTTTTTTTAAGTGGTGTAGGTCATGGTATTGTTTACCATTCATTAAATCGCAACCAAACAATGTTTTTGAATTTTATTTTATTAACATGTCATATAAATGTACACCGGACGTAAAATTCATGCCTGGGTTTGTTAATTTTAATTACACTATTCTAAGTATAGTTCTAAACACGATGTTAAGAAATGTTGTACAGCACCACGGCTCATAAATTCGCTTAACCTAACTACATTAATACTTTACCTAGATGCCCAAAATTATCGCCCGGCATTTATAGTAAGATTTTGTTAGAAAGAACATCTGTTTATAAATATTTATAAACACATTTTTTTGACATTAACAATCATTCAAGCAACATTGATAACAATCTACTATATAGGCCTAATCTATGTGTTTGTTACCATAAATTAAAAGTGACAGCTGCAGGTCACATGACCTAACATATCATTATGTAAAAGTAGGTCTAATTACTTTAGTAGCTGTCATATACTGTTATTTCTACCAGAATAATAAGATACTTAACTGTACTGACAGCTGACTGTAGGTCTTCAACTATTGCTAAGGGGGGAATACACGTGTAGGTTTAGAGTTTTATTATATTCTCACTACAAAATAGAATTGTTTTATTCCGTGTTCAACCCTAGGAGATTCTACTATGGATGTGCTAATCAGCTAGTATCAAGTTGCGCACTAAACCAGAAGTCCCGCGCTCGATTACCGGATTCACTGAAATTGTATAATTGAGGTCTGGTTACTGCGTTTTCTATTACTTAGTATGTACTGACACCTCAGCTCAGTCAGTAGCGTGTCTGCCTACTGATCTAAGGGTACCGGGCTCGATTCCCAGCATTGCCTAAAAATTTATCATTGCTGAAATATGGGTTTACCCTTTCACATTGATAAATTGACGGCCCGGGGACTGGTTGTTGTACCTTTCCTAGTCTTAAGATAGATTATAAAGCATATGAAGCTACGACAGGCCTAGCAAGCCGGTAGTGGAAAATATAACTCGAATAAAAAACTGACCTAGCCACAGGCTGGAAACAGTTATGGATGTAAAAATGTAAGCCATGAGTGGATATCACTGTGTTAATAAAATGCACCTTAAATATCGCTAATAATTAAAAAAAATTCTTGGATGGATATAGTCGTGTTGCTATACGAAGATCCTTTTAGATCATATGAAAATTAAAATTTAAAAAAGCGTAACATTCCTCAATATATGACAACGTATTGAGCTCACACTGTCAAATTTGCCATAGTACGAGTATGTCAAAAATTACAGCTGAAGAACACATGATTTGCTGTATGAATTGCAGACAAGATGAGATTAACGCCTTTGTCCACTTGTTCACCCTTTTTGGTGTTTTCTAAATCAACCCTCAGACGCAGATTGAGTGGCTCTCTCTAATTGGGGCAGGAATAACTTGATTTCGAGACGGCGAATGAAAGATAATCGATAGTGAAAGAGAGAAAGAGCTTGGGACAAGTTGATGAATGGTGAAATAATGTACTCGGTAGATGTTTTGCCCAAAGTGGAGAACGTACTTTACAATGTCCTGACATTCGTTAACGATTGCTTTGACGTATAAATACTGTTGAAGTTTAAACTAAGCACCACGTGTCCACTAAGGGTCGAAGAGGTTGATCAACAAGCTCAGGTTTGACCCCACTGAATCAAACAAATAACCATTTTAGCTGCTCAGTTGATAGAAAACAGTGGTTCATCAAAACCAAAGGTCCGGCAACCTTTTTCTAAAAATAATTGGGTGGATAATCATAACACCAAAATATAGATAATATATATTCTTTAAATTAAATAATAACACCTGGACACGGGAATTGAATCCCGTACCTTTGGCTTGGTATAAATATGCATTTGTAAAATGATTACTGTTCTATTGGCGCATAAAGCCTCCGAGTCAAAGATGGCTGCGTTATCTGTAAGCTCGTGATATTAATTGATCACTTATAAGTTGCTGACGATCTCTGCACGTCCATTACAGATTTTGCCTTAAAATATGAGTGAAGAATGATCCTGGGCTCAGGATGACTCCTTAATAGGCCAATGGGTAGAGCATCGGTGTACTAAGTCAAAGGTCCCGGGTTAGATTCCAGTGTCCACGTGTAATTTTTTTAATTTAAAGATTTGATATTTTGATACAGCTATAACCATACTTAACCAGTATAATTAATAGCTTTGCTCTTTAATCCATCATCAAAACATATAGATAACTTAGGTTATGCACGGTGCTATGTGGTATGTGTTTGTTTTTGTTGTTTGCTCGTTTTGTTGTTTGTCGTCCGTGTCGAGTTCAATATAACCTAGTCACGACTTAAACGACGAGTATGTGGGTGTCCCCACCCTCTTTCGCGACATACCAGAAGTAATATTCATGAACTCTTTCAGGCGAAAACTTTTTCAGGTACCGCATAGCCTTTTCACTGCAGTTCTCTCTCTTTGTAAAGCCTCTTAAGGTGGGATGGAAAAAACATGAGAAAAGGCAGTGTTTTTTGCAGTTTTTGTGGCAAAATATTATTTTCGACAAAATAAATAAAATATTGCTCCAATACAAACATAGATTTTTTTTTTTTTTCGCAAAGTGACCTCAAAATTTATTGAATATCTATCAAGCATGTTCTGGAATTTAACGAAACTTTTTTTCCTTCATTTAAAAAGTTTGTTAGTATAATGCCCCATGTTCATGACAAATATTCAGAAACTTTTGATATAATCATATGAAAAAAAAATTAAATGCTATTGTTTCTACTGAAACAATAGTTATTTATTTTGGCCAAAAAAAGTTTTGACATAAAAACTTCAAAAACACTGGCCTTTCATCGCGTTCCCTTAATCCCACCTTAATTATGTTCCTTTCTGCCGTAGAGCAATAATCACCATGCATCTCACCTTTAAACTTGCTATTGTTTTACCTTGTATCAATTTCGCCTTAAATCTTTGTTCTCATTTTAAAAGTCTTACCAATTAACCTCGTAAATTTCCACCCTTTTGGTCTTTTTCTCCCCCTTTTAACATGTTACTTCTTTACTTTGTAGCCATTTCACCATGCATAAATGTGTATCCTTACTGTGTCCATTTTTGAACATGTAGCCATTTCACCATGCATGTCCATCTATTCTTAACATGTTTTCTTGTACAACATATAACAATTTCACACATATCTTCATTTCTCAATTTCCCTATGCATTCTTTCTTTCTTCTTACCATCAACGTACCTTAACATTATGCATATTTCTTCTTTTTGTATAGGCACACTGTCATTTTATTTGTCTGCTATTTTTTCACTCTAGAAAGCTTTTTTTTTTTTTTCGATCTTTTACTTTGTTACATTGGTAGCACGGTTTCTCTTTTCCCTTTAAGGTTAAGCCATGTTGGATTATGTAATGTCATGCCATGAGGACCCCATCACGCACGCGAGTGACCCTTTTTAATTCTTTCACATACGAAGTTAGAGAACGCGTTGTCCGCAGAGTAGCAACGAACTAACACAATATCTTATCACCTAGCGAAAGTCGGCAATGTGAAAATGCTGCATGGCGAAGAGTTACCGGGGGTACTTGACGTGCACTTTCTAAACACATGGACTATATTACTTTCACTATTACTTATACTGCACATCTGAACCTTTTATATTGATATATATTTTTTTTACTGGTAATATTTTTAACGTGTACCTTCTGAACCAACTCACTAGGCCTATATATGCACACGACTTATAAACTGACTTAAATCTTGAACAGACAACACATCATCCCTCCGGCCGTCATTTAATCCTAATGAAAGGGGAAACCCCAATTTTACCAATACAACATTTTTTCACTATGCTGGTAATCGAACCTGGGGTCCTTAGTTTAGTAGGTAAACACGCTACCGACTGAACTAAGATGATACAATACAATCGAACTATTAAATAGATAGCAGGTCTACCCCGTTTTCAAAGAGTAGTTAATATCGTGGACATTATCATAACCGGAATTGAACCAGGATTTTCTTGATCTGTATTGGCCACTCTTACCACGGGGAGCGTATTAAGATTTAATAGCAACTTGTTTTATTATGACTAATTTATAAATTACGGGGAAAGACATTAATCTTAATATCTCGCATCTAAGTTTTAAGTGAAACAAAGGCCTTGGACGTGCTTATAGACGTGTCGAGGTGTGCTTTTAAGACGGTACCCACCTCTGAGAAACTTTGGTTCAACTCCTGCTGGTGAAAAGTCAATACTTTTCTTAATCATTTTTATAAATCCATTTTTCTATTTTTTATTGATGAAGTTACTTTTAAAAGGTTTAATTTTTTTATATTTTAAATTTTGTGTAGTAATAATTTGATTATTATATAAATAAAGATTTGATGCTTGATTAAATAATTCACATATCCTCACTCTCTTAAATATATTATTATATATTATTATATTACATTACATTACAGTATATTATATTAGATATGTAACTATGCCTAATGTGAATATAGTCTATATTAATATTAAATTTGTATTAATCATTTCAATACTAATTAATATTATGAGAAATATACGATCCTTATAATCATAGTTCGAGCTATTTTAATAAAAATAAGATACTCGTCATGAATCCACATTTTATAAATTTTAAAAAATAACGCACTTAATTTTTTAATTCATAAAATTAAAAAAATAACGCACTTAATTTTTTTAATTTATAAAACTAAAGTACCTCAAATAAAATACTTAAATAAAGTACTTAATTTAATTTATAAAATTATGACTTATAATAATCGTATTAATATATATATTATTTAGTGATTCATAATGATATGATTTATTTATTATATTAAAATCATTAAAGAATTTACATAGAGGTTCAACTCCTGGAGAATTCTAATATTTAGTATTTTTATTGTAAAAGCAAGTTAGGTTGTGTGCTCGACTGTAAGTGCAAGTCTAGACGCTGAAAGCCCCTTTCGTGTCAAAATTATTTGGTTAGCTTGTTTGGTTGTTGTTTGTTTTAGCACCGCGTCTTACTACCCGTTCGGTTTACACGCTTAGGTGATAGTTACGCTAATGGATTAGGAATTGGGAAGGTTAAATTGAGAGTAAGTGAACCCACATTTGCATGGAGGGAGAGCACAAAATCGTTTAGGAAAAGCCACCCCCAGTTCACCCGACGAAATTCGAACCTCGATCTCGCCGTCCTCAGCAGTCTGACTCAACACGAAACTAGCGCGTTAAGCCGACTAACTACGCCACCGAGGCGGGTATTTGAGTTAGCTATCGTGCTCCCTGTTAGAGTCAGCTAGCAGGACTGATTCTCACCAATATGACCTGGGTTCAATCTCCAAAAGACTTGCACAGTGTGATTTATCATACACTTGCCAGATGATTGATATCGTATATATGTGAAACTCCCTCTCCTCGTCATGTTTAATTATATTGAGGCTATTCAGCATTTAGATATTGCAAGACACAATTCATAAGCTGAGGAGTCAATTCACTGCTAGAATATTTATTTAAGGCTACGGATTCTAGATACATATTGGAGAAGGTTGAGAAAGGTATGTTTTTTTATTGTGCATGCACTTGAGTGAGGAGCCATATAAACCTCTAAGTACACCTATTTGGGATTAGAGCTCCAACCTACCATCACCGGAAAACCAGATATGGTGAAGCTATCATCTTAATCCTCGTACCCACTGGTTTGGATGTCTTAACAGTAATATATGTTGTGTCCGTAAAAAAATGTATGGTTTGAAATCTGGATTCTGTGATTACCAAGGCTGTTGTTAAAAGGTTTTGTAAAAGGTCCCAACAGGACAATCCAAGGCATTGTCGTTGAAATATTGGCACCTGTTACCTCTAACACGTGCCTAAGAAACGGTACTTGAAGGTAGCAAGGTTTGGTTTTTCGTTACGGGTTCATTAGCCTTTCTCTGTTATGCAAAGAGAAGTTTTCGATCAATCACACGTTGCATTCTCAACGTGTTCCCCTTCTTAAGGCGCCAGAATAGCCGAGCAGAAATCATAAACGCCAGAAAACAAGTAGGTTTATAAGGCGAAGCTGTAAGCCTACTTCAGTAGGATTGTGTTGTGACCCCCTGCCGCTTCTCCCATTAAATTACATCATTTGACTCACAAAGATCAATTCTAAGCTCCCATACCAATTACTTTAATGATCAACTAAAATATGTAGTCAATTTTTCTAAATTTTCAGAGTAGAAAATTTATACTTTTAAATTGAAAAAACTATACCTGAACATGGGAATTGAACTCGGGACTTTTGGCTTAGCACTCCCATGCTCTAACCACTGAGCTATCCAGGGGTAATCCTGTGGCCGGGATCATTCTTTATTTATACTTTAAGGCAGAGTCTGTGATGGACTTGCGGAAATCGTCAGCTACACATGAGTAATCAATTAAGTTTACAAGCTATCAGATAACGCAGCCACCTTCGACTCGGGAGGGTCTATATGTGTATAGGCTCATAGAAAATAGTTTTGTATCCACTCCAGTAAACAATAAACTCTTGTAGAAACTGCTAGAGATGTTTATCAATATTTAACCTGCGTTCAACATATACATGGCACTATCTCAGCTACAGTAGCCCCATGGCTTCTTTGGTGCTGACTGACAGCTCACAGCTGACAGCTGACGGCTTTGAAAAGTTACTAGACCAAAATATGTATCCCTACGCCGAACCATATGATCTGCAAAAACATGTGTTTAACAGCTGTCACTTCTGACAGTCAAAATTAGGTATATACCTAAATGTTGACTGTCAGAAGTCAGCTGTGAGCTGTCAGCACCAAAGAAGCCATGGGGCTACTGTACCTAGGCAGTCTCCTTACTATCCGTTCGGGTTTTACAGATATTCACCCTAATGACACCCTCATTGGTGGGCACGTGGACTAGATGTAAGGCTCACCCACTCTATTGTTTGCCAACTACAGGGAGGTCAGGGTTATATTTCCGGACGGGTGTATTATGTTTTTTCCATAAACGATTTTCCACCCTCCATCTTCGTAAATTTGGCTACATTTGTTCTAAAACTAAACCTTCCCTCGTCCCTAACACATGTATAGATCGAACGGATTGTGTGATGCGATGTGAAAACAATATCTCCATTAATTCATCCATTCAATTAATGACAGTCCTTAGATTTATTTAAATGAAAACACTAAGCAAGTTCAGCCAATTAAATGTGTTTAGAGAACAACAAATAAGTATGACCCCCGCTCTTCCTCCCCAACAAGTATTGTCATTTATTACTACAAAAGGGTTGAAAGTTGTTACGCCTTTTCTATCCTTCTTGGCACTTTGAACTATAAATGAGCATCAACCTCCATACTTGTACGGTCCTTTTAGATATTCACATTTTGCCATTAGCTGGATGGGAGAGTTTCAAACTTAAAACTATTCTCTTTTTTTAAACAAATTTTGTAGTTTAAGAAAATCAAATGGATCGTTGTAAAAAGTAATATTAAATATGAAAAAGCATTTTTTTCTAATGAAGGATCATCGTATCCCTTTAAAAAAATATACGATTTAATTAATCTCATTGAGCTTAGCATCTGTACTTTAAGGTGTGATGGAAGGGGACGCGAGAAAAGGTAAATGCTTTTGCAATTTGTACGGCAACACTTTTTTTTTTTGTCAAAATAAATAAAATATTGCTTCAATACAAACAAAGAGTTTAATTTTCTTCACGTGTTGATATCAACAGTTCCTAAATATCTGTAATGAGCATGGTGGCATTATTTAACAAACTTTTTAAATGTAGAGAAAAAGTTTTCATTACATTCCAGAACACCCAAGACAAATTTTTTTTTAAAATTGAGTTTACCTTGTGAATAAAATTAAATTCTATGTTTGTACTAGAGCAATATTTTATTTTATTTTTACCATAAAAACTGCAAAATCACTGGCTTTTTATTGAGTCCCCTTCAACCCTACCTTAACTATCCCACTTTTTTCTGTACATTAATTGCACCTTTCTACCCTAAATAAATGGTCGCATTCAGTAGGGTATCCTGATTTTATGACACTATTGGCTTTAAAATGTTTCTTAGACCATCAATCTCAAAACCTTTTCCTTGTTATAATCAAGAGTACCTAACTTACCTATATTTATTACACGAAATTTAAATAAACCAGATAAGACTATAGTTCTTCCTTGTCAAAGTTGATGTAATACAACTTTATCCCAAACAAACGAATGTATTTTATAGCTCTCCTCGTAAATCACGTGAATAAATTGTAATATACGATTTAACTAGCAGGACTTATTTACATGGATAAAGAGTGAATGGCTTTTACATGGGATGCTGGTGATCTATTTTGATCATGATATATTTGTTTACATATATATTTATTTATGTATTATGTAAATATTTTCATATATTCCTATTTGACGTCCAGTCTATATGGTTTTTAATTACGTTAACTGGAAAGAGATAAAGGTAAAATTCAGAGGGAGTATACCCACATTTTCGTGGAAGAATAGTGGAAAACTATTTGGGGGAAAAGGTACTCTCAGGACACTTGGCTGAGATCCAAACCCTAATTCTCCGTCCACGTACCCACTCATGTGAATTAACCTAATATACTCATGTAAGATTTACAATAAAATATAGTTCCTTCTATCTTTCAAATTCCTGTGTAGTTCCCCTTGATTAATTCTATTAATTTTTCCTTAAAGGCCTTTAATATTAATAAATGAGCGTATCGTATTTTAAGGGTCTGAAAATATTTGTCTAAATGACTACAAATTTATTTATATTCGTGCTTTGCCAATCAGAAATGCTTTTGAATGACTTAACCACTGAAAATGATAAATTTTTTGAATTAGTCAGTTTATCTAAAGCGTAGGTAAAACTAGTTTCAAAACTCCCCATAAGATCACTCTACAATAAACGTATTTGTTTGACCTGATTTACGTTTACTTTCGATGTCAAAGTCTATTGTTGCTGTGTAAGTTTAAAAAAAAAAATTAGATACGCAATTTTATACGCTTTCTAGTTCGATAATAGTTTCTTGACAATTTAGCTTGGTCATGTTGCCGTTAAATTATAAAAAGTCACGCAGTCCAACTTTCAAGTTTTACTTTGGATGCAAACTGTTACGGTAGAGTGAACTACTACTAAAGGTTTTCTTGCCTAAGACCATGTCTAGTTTTTTCTGAAGTACGCATTATACTGAAGTGATCATTTTCTAAAACCACTGTTAGGAGCCGCAGAAGGTGATCAAAAGAAATCACATATGTCTTCAGTAGAAACATAGATTTTATCCTACACCTTGGCTCAGTCAGTATTGTGTCTATCTACTGAACTAAGGGTCCGGGTTAAATTCCCGGCATGAGGCTGGAAACAATAATGGATGTTTAAAAAAACATAAAATTTAATTTTATTCACATATTTCAAGGGTTTCCTGGAAATTAATGTCAACTTATTATTCTCTGCATTTAAAAATCTTATCATCCAATGCCACTATGCTCATGACAGTCGAGCTATGTGATGAAAATTAAAAACTATATTTCTACTAGAGCAATATTTTATTTATTTTGTCAAAAAAAAAAAAAGTTTTACTATAAAAACTGACAGTTTCTTTCGTCCCCTACACTTCCATCTCTTAACAACACTTCTCTTCCTTTTAGTTTTTGGAACGAGTTCAAGGCAAAATCGACCCCAATCCCCTCTTTCTCCTCTCGCCCGTCACCTGTCAATTCGCCCATAAAATTCTTCTTATAGGAGGTGCCGTCTCTTCTAGAAGGTGTAAAAGATTTTTTTTTTAAGTCTAGCTTGGTTCTTGTTGTGCGAGGATGTCCTACAGAAGACTTGCGGTTGGCGCCGTCCTATTACTGCAACCAGTCTCCACGCGCCCCATTCCATCCCCTCTCCGTTCTCCCGTTCCCCTTTCCAAAGGTAGGGAACGCTGCGGGCCACGCGACCGGCGGGCGCCGACATGGTCCGTTTCCACTCACACACAAATACATGACATCTAAACCAAATAGGGATGGGCAGGACTGCTCGATGTTGTGGGAATAACCGTTGTTCCAAGTGACTCGGTTCGCTCAATTGACCAGTTCATTATTCAAGATAAACAAGTTTAATATTTAACCCACTTCGGTGGCCTTACGGACTAAGGAGTCACTCTCGCAATATATTAGACTGCCGATGACGGAGATATTGGGGTACGAATCCCGGTCAGGTGTGGTTTGTCCTCAATTGTTTTCAACTCCACATAAATGCGGGTACACTTATTCAAAATTCAACCCTTCTGATATCTAAAACAGTAACGTAATAAGTACATATTATTTGTGTAGCACAAAGGTTAGTAATACATGTCAATCAAAAAATAAAGTTCCTTAATTCAGTAGTTAATGAATTTCAGCCTTTATAGATTACACCCCAGGGCCTGTATTCACTAACGAGTGCAATTCTGCTCCGGTGCAAGTCTAGAAATGGCGCAACTTTGCACCCAAGATACTCCCAAAGATGCGCCTTTTTATTTGCTACATTTCCGTATTCACTAAACAAGGCACAAACTGGTGGCAAGATTATGGTGACGTCACCATAAACGTCATCATTTGCGCTCTTTTCGACCAATCCTTGTGAAGAATTTACTTTCAAAGTCAAGGCTACCTTATTTTAAATCTCTAATAAAATGACAGCAAATACAAAGATTTTTAAACATTATGCTTAGAAACTAGCAATAAAATTAGAAGCGGCTTCTTTCTGGGTGCTTTACAAAACCATTATTAGTACATTATTTAGTATTTATTTATAGTATTAGTTTAAAGCTTAGTTCTATTAATAAAACATTTATAGAGACTTTAACACTTATTTTAAAGCTACACTAACCGCAATAATTACTGAAGAGATGTCTTTGGACTTGGATCTATACAAAGATTACACGATTCGTGGTTTTGTTTGACGTTTTGTTTTGTAATAATGGAAGAAATGCCATTGCGTTGTTTGAAAGTAAAAATTCAACAATAAAAGGTGATTGCTTTGCTACCACTATCTATATTGTGCTTGACAGAGGTTAATGTTATATTATTTATTTATTATTAATTGGAGTACAGTTAACTAATTGTATTTTAAGCCATTGACCCGCCTCGGTGGCGTAGTTGGCTAACGCGCCAGTCGTGTTGAGCCAGACCTTCGAGGACGGGGAGATCGAGGTTCGAATCTCGGTCGGGTGAACTGGGGGTGGTTTTTCCTAAATGGTTTTCCACTCTCCCTCCACGCAAATGCGGGTTCACTTCCTCTAAATTCAACCTTCCCAATTCCTAATCCATTAGTGTAATTAGTACTTAAGCGTATAACCCGAACGGGTAGTAAGACGCGGTGCTAAATAAATAAATAAATAAATAAGCCATTGCGATAAAATGAGGCCATTTAAATTTATTGAAGTGACAATTATGATTTAATAGTTGCACCTACTCTTTAGTGGTGGCAAATAAAAGGCGCAACTTTGCTCTCAAATTGCGCCTGCTTCTTTTAGTGAATAGGGATTTGGGCACATCTTTCAAACTTGCGCCGGCGCAACTATTCGCTCCCGTAATTGAATCCAGGCCCAGAAGTTAAATTGGTAATTTCATGGAATTAGCATTTTTTACCCATTCCGTGAAATGGCAAATTCGCTTCCATTTTACAGACAGGACAAAAGCTCGTCCAGCTCATGAATTGGGTATCACTTGGAGCTGCCCAATTCATGAACTAGCTAGTTTCTAGAGGGTATGCCTTATTTTTATTTTTATTTTAAAAACACCACATCTTACTACCCGTTAGGGTTACACGCTATGTAATAATTACGCTAATGGTTTTAGAGATTAGGAAGGTTATATTTAGAGGAAGTATACCCGCATGGGCGTGGAGGTAAAGTGGAAAACCATTTTGGTAAAACCACCTTATATACACCCGAACGAGATTTGAACCTCGATCTCCCCGTCATCGGCAGTCTGGTCTACTACGAGAGTAGCGCGTTAGACCATTCGGCCACCGAAGCGAGTTATGCCTTTGTTAATGTGTGTTTGAACGTTAAATGCTAGCAGCAAAAATACCGGATGTATATTGATAGCCTATTAATTTGTAGTGTTGAAAATATCAGAAGTCCTCTCTTGCAGTGGAGGGTGTGTAATAAATAATATCATATACTTTTGACTATAAACTATCCAAACTTAGCAAAACCTGATCTCCAGGGCGGAAACAAAATTTCAACTTGGTCAAAATTTTTATCTATTGCCGCGTGCAAGGTTAAGTTAAACTAGTTTGGTATAGTTTTCATTATAAACATTTTGTTTTTCTGTGTGTTCTCATATCGGCAATCTCAAGGCATTGTAACCCAAAATGTACGAGCGGTTTCACGACAGTTAACTGAGTAAATATTTATTTTGCAATGCATGATAATCATTGTAGTAGATATTACAAACATTTCCAATTAATGAAATTTGAATGAGAAGAGGCCAGCTCACTGAATTAGCAGAAATCTGCCCAACTCGTTAAATGGGCAGTTTCACTAATTTGTTGTAACATGTTCCCTGATTTTCGTTGAAAGTGATATTTTAAAGGCCCTCTTTCCTTCCAGAACTATACTATATAGTACATTTTGGTAGGAAAAAGAGGCCTATCAGGAATTCCCGACTATAGTTTAGTCGTTCACACGTGCATGACATAGTGGAATTATGCCACTCATTTTACTACATATAATTATAGACTTTAGGGCAGTAATGATTATTGCTTTGTTCAGAGGGTTCGTGGAAAATCCATCCTCAGTACCACCCTTCCAGGATTTGAACCTCAACTTCTCCATCACCACGAAACCAGACACACGCGTAGAAATCTAATTCTTCTAGTGTGGGGAGGGGTGTCCACTAGAAAATTACACTGTAACTTTGGCCAAGAAAAGTTTTTATACGTATATTTGAACCTCACTAAGGTGAAAACATCAAATTCCAGGGGGATTGTGGATCCCACAGATCACCTTCCCTTTTTATATGCCTTTGAATCAGACAGTCTTCCCAACCCTAATGCATGTATTTCTCTATGCATGCGATGTTGTTTTAATGATCCCTTAAGGTGGGGATGCCATAGAACGCGAGAAAATCTCACGGTTTTTGCAGTTTTTATAACAAAACCTTTTTGGTCAAAATAAATCAATTACTACTTCTATACAAACGTAAGAGTTTAATTTTATTCACATGGTTATATCAACAGTTGTTTAGTATTTGTAAGGAGCATAGTGGAACTAGCTAAAAACCATTTTGAATGCAGAGAAAATTTTTTTATAAAATTCCAGGATATCCTTGACAGATATTCAACAACTGTTGAAGTCATCATGTGAAGAAAATAAAACTCTATGCTTATATAGAAACAATATTTGATCTATTGGCTGAAAAAAAGTTTTGCTATAAAAACTTCAAAACTTCTTAACTTGCGATCCTTGTATCCCCTACTTAAACGCAAGGCCATTAACGATATAATCTAAATGAGGATAGATTAAAGGACAATCAAGAGGAAAATTACCAACTTAAACAGCATAAACCTGGAGAGAGTATGGTAAAATACACCGGGTGGATGTGGAGACTACCCTCATTTCACCCAAGTCGGGATTCGAATCACAGTATTCCAAGACATAATAGTAAATTAATCTGTCACTGAGCTAGCTTTACCGATCTTTATTTATCTCTATATTAAAACAAACAAAAAAAAGTAAAAAAAAAAAAGAACCTTATCACAAGTCTTGCGGGGAAGGGATGAGTGGTTTTCTAGAGGAAGTGTACTCGCATTAGTATAGAGATAGGATTAGAAACCCAGGCACTCTCCCTCCCATCTGGAATTCAAAACTCGAGCTCCCTCCATCAATGGCGACCAAGTGAAATGCGAGTCTTACGCCTTATACACCTAGGTTACCTGTATCTCTACTTATTCAATTAGCTAAGGAGGGATCCACTTCATTGCGTACATGAACAAAGACGTCAGACTATTCTAGTTTGGTTTTCTTATGAGTTGAGGTTCAAATCCTAGCTGGGTGAACTGACGTCTTTCACGCAAATTCAATCAGGAATCATCCATAGCCCCCGTAACTGTTTTATTACTTTTATCCCCCCGCCCCCCTCCCTCCTCCAACGTTATACCAAGTAGATATTTAGCTTGACCCTTCCCCCCCTCCAACTTGTGTTACGTAACTTTTCACACCAAGAGTATATGTCATTATTTCACTATCAATATCAGGAAACAAAAGTATTTAACTTCCATTTTCAATACCGTACATATTCTGAGGTCATCTATAAGTTTGTTTACTACTTATTTATTATTATTTATTTGTTACTATTTGTACTTATTTGTTATTATTTATTTATAACACTGTTTTGTATCCACCCCCATGTAACATCATGTAGACATTTTATCTCCAACCTCTGGTTTATGGATGATCCTTTATACCTCTTCCAGCTTCTACCTTCCTCATCCCGCCACCCTCTCTGTAAGTATTTGGAAAGCCTGGACGGGTAGTAAGTAATACGGGAGTAGGCATCCATCCATTTAGTAACTTTTCAACTCTATAGGGGAAAAAAACCGTGATCCCACCATAGTTAGGTGGTAAGGGTCTACCGATGTGTCTCGCTTTTCTCTCGCCGTGGTAGAGAGTCATCGAATTATTCAACAAAGATAAAACATAGAGCCCTGGAGCATGAAGTAAATATTTAACAGGCACATCGCTCTTTATTGTCCCAATGCCCCTTCCTTTAAAAATAATTCCCGCCTTCTTTGACTGTCACATGAGTTAAGTTTTTATCGATGCCTTCTAGCGTCTGGCAGGTGAATAAGTCTGTATAACCGTTTTCGTGCACTGCGTCACTGTTTGATTAAACCTCTACCTCGTGCAGCAAAATAATAGTCGGCAGAGTTACAGTCCAATTTCAATAGAAAGAGTTTTATCTGACAGCTAGAAAAGTTTACTAGAAATACTTTAATTTATTCATACGTCAAGTCATGTAATCTGCAGCTGTCAATTTTGATAAATACTATCAATACCTATAAAATAATACTAAGAATTTTAAATTAAATAAAATTAAATTTTAGCACCACGTCTTACTACCCGTTCGGGTTATACGCTTAAGTACTAATTACATTAATGGATTAGGAAATGGGAAGGTTGAATTTAGAGGAAGTGAACCCACATTTGCGTGGAGGGAGAGTGGGAAACCATTTAGGAAGAACCCCCCCCAGTTCACCCGACCGAGATTCGAACCTCGATCTCCCCGTCCTCGGTGGTCTGACTCAACACGAATAATACTAAGAATAATAGTAAAATGTTATCAATGTCGAACGCATAAAAATATGTTTTTATTTTCCAAGAGGCCCTTCCTATGAAAATTCGACTTTACCACACAGTTGGCACACGATTAAATATATGTGGCACAAATTATCTTAACAATGTTTTATTAACCAAAGATTATAAATTGAACATTTTACATACACTATATTGCAGTACCGAACTGAAAAGAGTAAATGTTGGGATTTTTTTTTTATGGCTTTATCTCAAAATGTTTTGATCTTTTAGTTTTTTCATTCCAAGGTACAGTACATCACAATTTTCTTACAATTAAGATAGGTATGTAGGGAACGCGAGTCACTGTTTTTGCAATTTTTATAGCAAAACATTTTTTTAACCAAAATAAATAAAATATTTCTTGAGTGCAAACATAAAAGTTTAATTTTCCTCGCATGGTGACCTCAACAGTTGTTAAATATCTGTAATGAGAATAGCTGCATTAGATGACAAACTTTTTAAATTAAGAGAAAAAGTTGTCATTAAATTCCAGAACGCCCTTGACAGGTATTCAAAAACTGATGAGTTTACCATGCAAAGAAAATTAAACTTTTTATTCATACAAAAGCAATATTTGATTTCTTTTGACAAAAAAAATTATAAAAACTGCAAAAACACATTTTCTTGAGTTCTCTACATCCCCACCTTATTCATCTGGAATACCTGTTTTTTTTTTCTTATCATAAATCTACCACATTATATAGTAGGATTCTGGTAGATAAAAAGGCCTTTTCGAAGGCTTTATATGAGGAAATCAGTCTGTAGTATTATTCTGACATTAATAATATAATAATAATAATAATATTTAACACCGCGTCTTACTAACCATTCGGGTTATACGCTTAAGTACTAATTACGTTAATGGATTAGGAATTGGGGAATTTAGAAGAAGTGAACTCACATTTACGTGGAGGGAGAATGGAAAACCATTTATTAAAACCACCCCCAGTTCACCCGACCGAGATTCGAACCTCGATCTCCCCGTCCTCGGCGGTCGAGCTCAACACGACCAGCGCGTTTGCCAACTACGCCACCGAGGCGGATTATTTTGATATTATTTTAGTTGTATTGCTTTATTTATAGTTCTAAATAAACAGGTGACACACACGCGCCTTTAAGTGGTCACACCTCATTCAAGTCAGCCGCTCATCGCGGACCCGCCCGTCCTTGTCCTGCTGATGAGGTGGCGCCTGTAATACGAGGAAAGCGGGTCACTTTGTTGTGTGTGTTTTTTTATAAGCGGCCCTTCCCCCTCCACCAACCCATGTGAACCTCTCACACAATCTTCCTCCTGTCTTGCTTTCTCCGGGCTGAGAACGCTCCCCTCCCCTAGATTATAAAGTATCGTTACGATTTAGAGCCAGTCGGCTGGCTATTAGGGACAAACAACAGGACAGGTAGAGGGTGAATATGTATATAATGTCCCCGCATTAGAGGTAAACGTGAGCAGTGTGTCAAACATTCTCATCTGGTTTGGTTTTTCTGGTGGCGGGGTAGGTCGAGAATTTAATCCCGGTAGGGTGTATTGAGTTTATATTTTTTTGCTAATTTACTGCATGTTTTTTTCCCACTATTCCTCTACGCAAATATGATAAATACTTTCCCTAAGCTTTACCTTCCTCATCCCTATACCATTGGGTAAATATTCTGCTATCCTGGACGGGTGTTATAACCTATACGGGTAAATATTCTGCTATCCTGGACGGGTTGTTATAACCTATACGGGTAAATATTCTGCTATCCTGGACGGGTTGTTATAACCTATACGGGTAAATATTCTGCTATCCTGGACGGGTTGTTATAACCTATACGGGTAAATATTCTGCTATCCTGGACGTGTTGTTATAACCTATACGGGTAAATATTCTGCTATCCTGGACGGGTTGTTATAACCTATACGGGTAAATATTCTGCTATCCTGGACGTGTTGTTATAACCTATACGGGTAAATATTCTGCTATCCTGGACGGGTTGTTATAACCTATACGGGTAAATATTCTGCTATCCTGGACGGGTTGTTATAACCTATACGGGTAAATATTCTGCTATCCTGGACGGGTTGTTATAACCTATACGGGTAAATATTCTGCTATTTATTTATTTGAGGTATTTAAAGTGCATTTTCTAAACCGGCTGATTATATCAGCACGCAAGAATTTCTCTGAGCGAGAGCGAAAGGACCTACCAATTTTGTCGAAAAAACTATTTTTACATACCTTTCAGGGATCTTAAACATGCCACAATCGACATTGGACCAACGGCTTTACTTCCACTCCGAAGGAAATTGTGCAATGCCTTTTTATCACTGAGCAAAAATCCATCAACCTCGGATGGGCTTGAACCCTCGAACATCTCATCCTGAGAGGAGAACTTTACCCTAAGACCACTGAGGTCGATTATAAAAAAAAATTTAGATCTAATTTCCCATACCTATTTATACATAAGGTCCTTCATCTGTAGCTTTTGATAGATATTATCAATACATATAAAACATCATCACAGAAATTGTTTATTTTTTAAAAGGTGATCCAATTGTCCATTCCTAAGAAAATCAAGGTATACCTCGTGTGAGGACTTTCAAAACAGTTGTAGGTAATTCTTGCGTGGTAAACGGCCCCTTTCCACGCCGCGCCGGACTAACAAACATGCATGGCGAAGGAATGTCAGTCCACGAGTGAGCATGCGTAATCGGCAGTTTACTTGGTCCGGGTCTCCCCTTGATTCACCTGCGCGTGCGTAAGGGCAACAAAGGTGCGTTGACGCGTCTCGAGTCAACTTGGTCCACGGTTACTATATAGCCCTGACTTTGGATCAGAGATATGTTGAAACGATTGTTTACTCGCATGGTTTTAGTAGTAATAAGAATGTCGGGAAGTGTTAATGCTGGTGTTGTCATTGTGGTTTTGAAAATCTTATTGAAGAGTTGTTAGCTTTTCAAGAGAAAAAAAAGTTGCAATCTTTAGTCATTCTCTGCCAGGATTAAGTTGGAAATAACGTTGTGGTATCTAGTTAATGGAGATTATTTCACTACTTTAGACCAGTGGTATTCAACCTCGGTTACGCAAAAACATCTTTTGGGGCACGTAAAATTATGTTTATATATATAATAGAATTTAATATGTAAAACTTGAATTATGCACCATTAACTTTAATCGACGGAGCGAAAGTTGGGATTCTTCGTTTGAACCAACAAACTTTCATTCTCTGACCACTCTTTGATTTCCGCCATATTGAATTTGGACATGCGTGCATAAAAGTTGAAATATGACCTACTTACTCGAATGATTCGAGTCAGAAATGGGAAACTATCGATAGTATCGACAGTCTTTACTATAGTACACTATTAATAGTAAGCCACATTGCTATCTATAGTGTCACTCCTGAGCTTAGGCGCCTAATCTCAAAACTAAATGTTAGGAAAATAGAGGAGGGGTGAAGAAGGGGAGAGAGCTTGAAGCGTAACGCTATTCTGAGAATTCAAATGCTTACCTTTTTCTCACCCAATTAATTTGTCTATGGAACTCTTGTGTTCTGAAACCTACCAGCTCAGTGAATTATTTTGGGGGGGAGGGGAAGACTGACAGATCCATTTTCCTTTTCTTTCACCATTTAGTGTTCACCATGCCTCTCTCAAGTTAAAAAAATTCGGATGAGTGGGAATTCCTACTTCTTTGAGAGACAAAGCTAGGCTACTTACTATTAAGTGTAAAGTGTACACCAAAATGTTAAACACATCCTCCAATACGTCTAATCTTAGAGAATATCTTTTTTATTCTCACGTTTACAGGTAATTTTATTGAGTACGGTAGTTGAAATGTATAATTAGTGTTCTTTTAAAAATATGCTAATTTTTTTAAAGTTTATATTTTGTAAATATTGCTATAGTTACTAAACTCACTATCAGTATGATTCTATTTCATTTCTGTTTTTGCTCTTCTTTCTTTCTGGCCACTTATGACTGTAGGAATTTGCCACTAAAAAAATTGAAACGACTTTTTTTTAAATCAATTAAATTTGTATTTATTCTTTATTTTATTCTAATTTTTAAGTGGATGGACTACCTTGTAAAACTTGAGAAGCGCTATCAGCGCAACTCCTAAGAAACGTCCATATATTGAACTATTTGGACTGTTTAGCCGACACCGAACGAGAGCTGCGATGTTGTCAAATATCTGCTAAGTTTGGTCTAAAAGAGTGAAGGGGGAGCGAGCTAATCTGTTGTTTACATGGGTCAAGTTTCTTGCAAGGGAAAGGCTAGAGTGCGGCTTTTATCAAAGACCACACTTTGCAGAAATCTGCTGCTTTATTTATAGGTTGAACTAATATAATCAGTAATATGGTTTTCTTAATATTTCTTACCTAGCGGAAGAAAACATTTTTAATTTGACGTTCTCGTATTAGACTGGTTTGCTGGTGACGAGTTTGGGGTTCACATCCCAGTAGTGTATATTGAGGGTGTTTTTTTAAAACGGTTTTAAACACGCTACTATTATTTATTTATATCACCACGTCTTACTATCCGTTCGGGCTGTACACTTATGTAATAATTACTATAATGTGTTAGGCATCAGGAAGGTTAAATTAAGAGGAGGTGCATCCATATTTTCGTGGAGTGAGAGCAGAAAACTATTTAGGAAAAACCACCTGTGAGCACCCGACCGGAATCGAACCATGATCTCCCCGTCTTCAACATGTCAGTTGAACACGGTGAGTAGCACATACTATTGGACTTGATCTCTGGTGGTGGGGAGATTGAAATTCAAATCCCAGTTGTGTGCAATAAGGGTATTTTTCCCTAAAATGGTTCCCAATCTCACTCTACGCAAATGTGGGTACATTAAATCTAAAATGTTACCTTCCTCATTCCAAGTTCATGCATGTGTACAACTCAAAATGGAAGTAAGTCACAATGAAAAAAAAATCTATTGTGATGACTACCAAGAGTGTCGGCGAAACTTTATTAGTTTCGGGCAAGGCAGTTGTAAAGAAATATATTTTTGAGGAGTTTTTAGGGGAATGACTCAAAGCCAATGGAAAATGTTTGAAAATGGAATGCCACTAGAAGCTATTTGGGGTGGCCCTTAAGCATTTAAAAATAATAATAGATTGTTATAGAATCTATTTGAAGTTTGATACAAACCATCTTTCTTCTTCAAACTCAAGTATATCAGAGGGAACCAAACAAACTGGAGGAAGACACATTTTGATGGGGAGAGGGGTGGAGAAGAAATTGGTGGTAATACCCCGCCCTATCAAACCTCCCCCCTTCCCAGTTCACCCTCAATGAGTAAAATTGGATATAAAACTATCGACAGACACACCATAGAATGTAGATCATTTCCTCAGCATTTGACTTAACCCAAGCTATGAGGGGTGAGGACAGTGTCTGATAATAATAATAATAATAATAATAATAATAATAATAATAATAATAATAATAATAATGGTGATAGAGATATCTTATCAATTAACATAAAAAGTGTTTATTTTTTTATATCTTTTTTCATGGACGCAGAAAATTGGGGGTCAGAGATGTACCCTTCTTTAAAAGTGTTAGAACCCTTAAAAGGCAGGGGGGCCACACACATATGTATAAAACATAAATAAGAAATTGTGTTTTTTTACTTTATTATTTACTTTAGTTTCTTATATTACATCATCCAGATACTACTAATAATAATAATTTTAATATAAACTTAAAGACGCACTAAAATCTCCTATTGTAAAACTAGCTTGACCTACATTAGCTTGTAACAAGTACAAAGACATAACTATGCAGTAATTGACCCACGATGGGTGCCCCCAAGGAAAAAATACACCACCGTCTCCAAATCTTATGAATAATTTTAGATCATTAAAAAATATTTATACATTTATTATTGGAATTATTTTATAATACGTAATAATATAGAGTGGGTAGGTTAAATTTAGAGGAAGTGTACCCACATTTGCGTGGAGAGATAAGAGTGTAAACCCATTGAGGAAAAACCACTCTAAGTGCATTACCATACAGCCATAATATTTGATAAAATTTTTGCTGAAAAGTTTCAATATAATGTAAAAAACTTAATCTGAATTAAATAAAATAAATATTAATAAATATTATAAACAAATCTATAGTCAATTATCAATATTAACACTTATAGAGGCTAAACAAACATTGATCTCTGTGAAATTGTCTACACTTTCCTCCAAGGTCAAGCTACGGGTAGTAGCTCAACAGTCAACATATCTAATCCCTGCAGCCTTTATTGATTCATGTGCTTCTTAAATAATTTTTAGTAAAGTTTTGAAAATGACCTGACAGCTGTTTCTATTGATTTTACAGAAAAATATGTACATACATTTTTGTACAGCATAAATTATGCGCAATAAAATGACTATTGAGTAATTTTTTATTGAATAATGAGATCTTTACGAAACAATGATAGGTCTGAAAGACAACGCTTTCATATATTACCAAATTAATTTTGGGTGGGTGGACCTGCGTGATGGGCCCTATTTTGAGCGTGGGCCTGTGGCATTCTGCCACCACCCTATAATTACACCAATGAACTTGTAGCTATCAAGAATTTCAAACTCTATTAACCTATTTTTTTATTAATTATATTCGATAATCAAATATAGCTTTATACGTTTATACATATTTTAACATGTATAACACTCGCTTTGATGGCCTCATGGTTTAACGCGCTACTCTTACAGTAGACTAGACTGCCAATGATGGGGAGATCAAGGTTCTAATCTCGGTCGGGTGTACTAAAGTTAGTTTCTCCAAACTGGTTTTCCACGCTCCCTCCACGCAAATGCAGGTACAATTTCTATGATTATAACCTTCCTGATCCATAAAATCACTAAACAATTTTTGAAAAAAAATCTATTCACAAATTCTCTGTTTATTTGACAAAAATTTTAATCCGACCATTTACCTCAGGAACTGAAATAAAATATTTTGACCAGATTAAATAATATTATATACATATATATTTATATATAATATGATGTAAATCAAAATATAATATTATATTATATTATAATATATATAAAAATATAATATAATATTATATTATAATATATATAAAAATATTATATTATTAAATAAATATTATATATCTATATAAATAAATAAATATATATATATATTCAAATTTGAAGATAGCATATAGAACAATTTTCTGCAAAAAGAAAGATTTTATTTTTAAAAATGTATAATTTTTATAGAATAAATATTACACTTATTGCCTGTACTTCAAAAATTATAAACACTAACTCTAAAAAAAGTATTTGAAATTACAATAAAACATAAAGAAATATACTGCAAGAAAATGTTTTTCACCCAATTGTATAGAAAATATCCATCCATCGATTTTGACCAAATTTGATAGGCTTGAACACAAGTTTTACATTGAAGCATGATCATTTTATAATCTATTTCTCCCTTATCAATCACTTTTGTGTCAGGGACGTTCATAAAATATATACACATCACTAGCTATTTTATAATTTTAGCTACACACATTATATAATAATAATAATACATCCATTCTACAACTTTATACATTCAAAGTCCTTCATCAAAACTTCTGCAATGAACACAACGTTTTTAATTTTATTAGGGACCTGTGCTACAAATTTTGGTTGAATTCCGACCGCGTGAATTGAGGTGTTTTTCCTCGTGATTGCTCATTTCCTCCACGCAAATGTGGGAACACTTTCTCTTAATTACCGTATTTATTATCTACCCTACTTTATTATTGTAAATTTACGGATAACATCAAAGAATATTAAGAAGTGAAGCATTTCTAATATCACAAGAACAAAAAAAAAAGACATGGAAATAATCTTTACACTGCACACTCTTATATGTGTTGAGTAACATCCTCCTCTTAGCATTTGTGTTCCCCCCTTCCCTTCCTCTCTAAGGCTTACGTTATTTCCAAATCTTTGACTATGGCACGCGAGGGGTGCGAGAAAGTAAAAATTATATTTGTGATGAAACTATTTTGTAAAATAATAATTGTCAAAATTAAATATGTATCTGTGTTAATGTTATTAATTTTAAAAGCGCGGTGGTCAAGGCATGTTCAATAGTCCCCCCACCCCGTTTCATTATCCACCTTTACAATTGATAGCAAAATAGTTTCAAGATATTTATCTATTGTGACAAGTGTATTTCTTGTTCAAATTGTCAATACTGTAGTCCAAAATGATTTAGTTAGCCCCGTATTATCGATACCAAATTATTGACTCTGTTTACAGATCAGATTACCAAAGGTAGGGCCAAAGTGTTTGATTGGTACACCAAAGTGAACCGAGCCCGTGTGGGTTTTACGCCGATGTACTAATTAAGCTAATGTGTCAGAGAAGGGTAAGGTTGCTTTTAGATGACTTACACTCACATTTGTGGGAAGGGTGAGTGGAAAACATTTTAGGAATAATAACCTCATAGCACCAAACTGGGATCGAACACCAATCCCCGTCCTCAGCAGTCCAGTTTTTTGCAAGAGTAGTGCCTTAAATCATGAGGTCACCAAAACGGGTCCTGTATTATTATTATTATTATTAGCACCGCGTCTTACTACCCGTTCGGGTTATACGCACTTACGCTAATGTGAAATGGTAGGGTGATTGTGAGATGAAATGGAGGACCTACAGTTTAACGTGGAATCCGAACCACGGTGGAGGCCTGGCATTCCTCACATTCACAAGTTGTGATTAATACACGTCTTGTCAGAGGTGAAGGAAGGGTTTGGCAATCAGATAAATCTGTGCCGGGACCTGCGGGTCCTGTAATTATATTAATTAGGTATTCTACGCACATTATTTGAAATTAATGGATGGATTTTAAACTACAGTATTAAAATTGTATTTTTCATGCAGAAATGATAATAAATTCATGACACTTTTTTTTATCCAATTCACAAGAGTAGAACATTTATTTTTCTTTCGTCTGGTTGAGAGATAAAGTAGTTTTTTATTTTATTTTCTTCGATCTCTTTTTACAGAAACGGCTTCCATTGCAAAACACGTGGTATTCACACAACTGATTTAATAAATGAACGCAGTCGAGTTGATATTTTTCCTGAGAACATCTGCTCGTCACCGTGCAACGCTTGGCATCACTGCCATGAGTTTTCTCGAGAGGTTCATTTTGTTCAACCTTACACCGCTAGGTCACAGGCTACTGCACCACAACACTTTTTTGAATTAAAATAAAACTGTACCACTTTATTTTAGTTTAGAACAATATGTATGCTGAACAATGAAATGATAATTATTCTCAATCATATTTACTCGGTTTATACTTTGTCTGCAGATTTAAAAAAAAAAACACTAAACCAAGAAAATACGATCATGCAAAAATTATTTAAACAAAGCTGCTTACAAATATTTAACTTTTAACTGGCGTTAAATTATACTAAATGATAGAGAAATGTGTTTATTGTAATAAAATGAAAACCGTTTTAGCCTAAGTCTTCCCACATTTAAATGACAAGCCCAGTTTGTTTCATGCAGTGATCTTTAAATTATTTTTTAAAACTTAAATTTGAATTGGCTGGGTAGATAGGAATAAACTATAAACCATGTAAATGAATTGATCTTTACAGTAGTAAAAATCTGATTAAAATATGTATAATAGTTTTCTTAGTAATCATGTACAGAGAAATCGCCTTAGAAACAGGCCGCGCTCATCTCTCATGGTGATCCATCCCCTTAACAACTCCACCACTATCGATACCTAGGTACGATAGTATCGAAATTATCAACAGTAATGACTATCGACTTTTTCCCAACGCTAATTCGAGTTGACTAGCAATTAGTTTACTAGCAATAGGTGTTTACACAGTACGAGTAGCATGCGAGTGCTGCGCGCGCAACTGCACATTTTACACATTCCAGTACACTCGTATGGTGTCAATGCACCTTAACAGAGGGTATAGACTTCAGGGGGTCCGTGAACTTGAGTGAACAATAGCCTTAACACCGATATATCTTTAGCTTTAACTTTTTTAATATTCCAAATATATTTGTCGTGTTATTTAGGATCGAGACTATAAATATAATTTGAATATCAACCGTTCTACCCTGTACAATGATTTAAACCAGGACGCGACCTGTTGTCATTCGAAAGAACGTCATAGTCTTGACCTTAAATAATAAGACAAATATATCTATATCTCAAGAGCCCACATCCCTCTCTTTTTTATTCATTTTTATTTGTCAATTTAATCTTATTATGGTCATTACTGTATTTATTACTCATAAACTTTGTAAGACATATAAAATGGAAAAAACTTGAAACATTTGTTATTTTTCTTATCTTATACAAGACGTGAACTCAATAATAAAGTACTATTTAAGTTTTGTAATATTTTTTAAATAGGCTAGTTTTAAATTGTTTTCAACTTTTCATATGTTTTATTTATTTTTTATCAACGTGTCTACTACTTGTACAGGTTGTACGCAAATACAGTAGTTATTACACTAATGAGGTAGGGATGAGGAAGGAAGTGTTTTATAGGTAGTCTAACCCGTATTTGCGTGGAAGGAGAACGTAAAACCATTTATAAAAAATAACCTTCAGCAGACCAAACCGGGATTAGAACCCCAATCTCCCCGTATCAGCAGGCCAGTTTATTACGAAAGTGACGCCATACACCGTGCGGCCACAGAAGCATATGGGGGGGGGGATCGGGGATTGTTGGCTACATTTTTCACATTTAAAAAAAATTCTAGTCTCTTAATATGTACCAAATTAAATTAATTGATTGTTACTTTTATTAATTGGCCACATAATGTTTTTACCAACTCTTGGGTCAAATAATCAATATTTTATAAAAAACACACTTTATAAATCTATTTTGGAAGCCAACCAGCCCTTTAACGAGGTTGGTTGGCCCATGTTCCATAAATCAAATAACAAATAATAGGATTCATATTAACATTTATTACTAAAAACAAACACAAAACTAAATTTTAATAATCGGTATAGTAATTATAGCTCTGATTTTTCCCAAGTTGACTACATTCCTTCTAAACTTTGAATTGTTTGTTTTTTTGGCCTTGCATTTTCCTGAGGAACGTTGAATTTAGAGCAAGTGTACCCACATTTTCATGGAGCGAGGGAGTGGAAAACCATTTAGGAAAAATACAGCCATATTAATCGCGAATCACTCACTTTTAATTAGACTGGGTTTGTTAGCAGTATGCCAACCTACCCCATAACAATTTAATTTTGTTATATCATCTCCACTCTCTGCTATAGTATAGACTTTCTGAGTAAATACAGTTGTAGCGAAATAAATAGTCTATGACTAAAGAATATCATACTTCTTAAGAGATCAATTTTACAAAAATTAATCAATCTTTCAAATGTACTCAGCACAGTCATAAATAAACAAATCGAGGTTACACAAACACCAATCATGATAACGACTCGAAACCGACATGGCATGAACATCTTGTTTATCTTAAACAAAGGTAAATTTGGTTCTTTGCTCAGACAATTATTGAAAGGGTTATTAAGCATGTGCCAATCTACCCCTTTAGCCAATCAGCCTCGGTCTCTCCTATCTATTTTATTAAACATTAGGAATGTTAAGATAAATTTCTTACTTTGAAGAGCACCCAACCTTTCTGCAAGTGTTCAAAATTTAGTATAAAACTAAAAGAATTTTTGGTATAGAGTAAAAAGAATATAAAAGCCAATAATAACATTAATCAAAGTGCAGGATGGCATTGATTTTTTTACTGATTTTCTTTCACGGTAAAACCTAAGATCACATTTAACGAGTTCTAAAATAACATTTAATTTTTCAAGTTAATTTCACACGTTGTTGTCTTGTATATCAAGCGGTTCATAACAAACTTGAATGCTTCTACGAGATCTGAAAAAAAGTTAGAAAATAAAAAATATAAAAAAATTATTTAATAATGAATGTTGACCGAAAAAATATGTTGTGCTTTTTTTTTTTAGTTACTGTCTACCAAAGTCCAACTCTTCTTACACACGTCGGTCAATGGTTTTGGGGTAAAGAGCTTACCTCAGAACCCGACCCAATATTCGTGGGTTCATACCCAGCCTGGGTTGACGGATTTTTCTTGAGCGATAAAAATCCGTTAAAAAAATTTTCTTCGGAGGGGAAATAAAGCCGTCGGTCCCATGTCGATTGTGCCTTGTAAAATAACTCTGGAAAGGAATTTGAAAATACCTTCCCAGCAAAATTGGATGGCTCTTTTGCTCCCGCTAATAGAAATTATACTTTAGGTGCTGATATAATCATATGGTACAGAAAGTGCACGCTAAATACCTCAAATAAATAACTAATATACTACTATCTCCAGAAGTCAAAATAATGACGCTAAGAGGTTGGTTATGTAATGAATGCCATTTGTCATAATATAACCTTGTATCTAAAGAAGTGCACGTTAAAAAAAAATTACAGTTCCTGTTCATCCTGTGACGTGACGTGACGTGACGCATTTAGTGAGAAACTGAAAAACTGGGAAACTGACTCTGCAAGGTCATTGTCACACCTGAGAAGGTGACTTCACCGGTCATTTCTTAAGTCATACTTGTCATGTTACTAATTAGCATACCTTCCTGCCGTGCTATTGCACGTTTTCCCGTCAAACCGGTACTCTATCGACTAGGCTCGTCACGCGGATTTGTAAGCCCGAGTTCAGTACCACCGTATCCACTGATCGTAATTTTTTTTGTTCTACCTAATGCCAGCATCACGATCAACTTAATGATCACATAATGTAACATAAAAGTTATTCTTGTGTTTTTAAATGGAAGCTATCACGATGCGTTGACTTGAATAACGTAAGAGTTGTCCAGGGAAGAACTTTCACGTTCAGTTAGATACAAGAAAATATGTTTGTATTATTTTCACCAGAATCCTAATACAGGTAGTTTTTATGTTGCCAGTGTTAGCCAGTGTTGTGGAACCACCCCTTTCCCCTCCCCGCTATAGATTCATCCCCTTTGATATTCTGGAATATGAAGCTGAAAGATGGTCTAGAATAAAACTTCTAATAGCTTCTAGAGGCATCGAATTTTCAAAAAAGGCCAAGGAAGGATCACTTTAAATAATTTCTAGACATATAATATTCAAAATATTTCCAGATGTAAACCATTCGAAATATCTTCTATAGAACATCCAAATTTCAAAAATTTGACAGATAGTCAAATAATTTTTAAGAGGATTTTTTTTTTTTAAATGTCAGGTACAACTTAAAATTGCTTTTAGGAGGATTTAAATTTCAAAAATTTGTTTGGTTAAGATCACTTCAAATATATTCTTGGGGAATATAAATTTTTAAAAATGTCCGGGTGAGGACTTCTCCAAATAGTTTGTAGAGGAGCCTAGTAACCAAAAAGATTTCAGACGAGGACGACTCCAAATACAGCTTCCGGACAGATCAAATTTAGACATTTGTCGTAGAGGAAAAAATAACAGTGTTCCCCCTTTGGTTGGGGGGCTACAATTTTATTTTATTTAACTTATTTTCTGATTGCACCGCTACACAATAAGTTTTCACCGTCATCGGGTGCAACAAATTTGTATACAAACTATTGATTAACTTGTCTATTCTCTACTCATGGCTGAGCACACATTATAAGAGTGAAAAAATAGTGGAATAATTAATTTATGATTCAGACCTTGAAAAATGTGCGATAAAGATGTGGATTAATCCCATGGCTCTACCCTGAATTCATTTTTTGAGGGGTACGGGGAAGGAATCCCAACTGTGGTGGCTCTTGTCGAAAGCTCTCAAGGGAAGATAGGAGGATCTTGAAGTAATTTGAAGTATTTTAAAACATAATTGAGATGTAGGTTAATGAATTGTGTTAGTCTCCAATAAATATTTACTAGCCAAGCCATTGATTGGGTTAAATACTTGTTAATAATATTTGATTAAGTACTGAAATTTGGCGGTCCACTCAGCGCATATTTAGCAAAATATTTTTACCCACGATTATTTGTTCAAAGTCTTACAATATGAGGAAAAGCCTTTTAGGTTGTTTTTTTGTTATTGTTTTTCCAGGAAAACCAGGAATTATGATGGAGTTTTATTCTAACGTTTGCATGGCCGCCCTGACAATGCACATTAATAAACCAAGCTTTGGGAAAATATATCATTCATAACATGTTAACTCAATTTTATTTTTTTCCCTAGACGAGCCGTTCACGATCTTCGCCCCTGAGAACGGTAACGAGACTCTCCCTCCAGCTGAAGAGGGTCTCCTGACCCACCCTGACCTCGTCAAGAGGCTGCTGCTGGACCACATAGTGCTCGGGGTCAAGATTGACCTCCAACTTAGTTCGGAGCTCACCTTCAGCACGTTAGGGGGCAGAACCGTCCAAGTTCAGACGGTTAATGGTCAGTACTTTATTGATTGGGTCCAGGTCTTGAAACTTTGTTATTATTATTATTAGCACCGCGTCTTACTACCCGTTCGGGTTATACGCACTTACGCTAATGTGTAATGGTAGGGTGATAGTGAGATTAAATGGAGGACCTACAGTTTAACGTGGAATCCGAACCACGGTGGAGGCCTGGCATTCCACACATTCACAAGTTGTGATTAATACACATCTTGAGTCAGAGGTGAATGGTAGTTTTGTTGGCCCAAACTTGAAACCTTGTTGGTCTGTTTTGTTGTTTTTTTTAATTTAGCACCGCGTCTTACTTGCTACCCGTTCGGCTATATGATAAAAGTATTGTTGGACCCATCGTTTATATCTCTTCTTCGCATAAATTTAAGGCACCCAAAATTTATTTTAGAGGATTTTAAATCTGCGGTGGTTTGAGGTGATGTTCCATAACAATGCCATTAATTTTTTTAAATATTTAATCCTTATTTAAGGAATTTTAAGTTTTCTTTAACCTACATGTGCGTTTGGGAAGGGGGAATAGGGAATTCAACTTCCCCTCCTCCCCATCCTCAAAATTTTTAATATGAAGCTTAAAGATGGGCTTATATCAAATCTCAAATAACTTATAGAGGCATTTACTTTTCAAAGTTTTCCAGGGAAGAACCACTCCAAATAGCTTCTAAGGCAATTTAGTTTCTTTTAAAAAAAATGCCAGTTGATATCATCTAATGGCTTCTAGAGACATCTGTGATTATTATTATTATAAATTTCTTAGATGCTCATAGGAGACCACTCCAAATAGCTTCTATATGCATATAATATTTTTTTAAAACAAGTTAGGATTCCTTCAATTAGCTATAAAAGCATTCAGTTTTCAAAAATGGGTTAGGGAAATACCACTTTCAATAAGTTCTTATGGCATTTAGTTTTAAGAAATCTGGGCGAAGAACTAATTTAAATAGCTTCTAAGACATCCAATTTGAAAAATAAAAATTCTGGTGGAAGACTACTTCAGATAGCTTCTGGTAGTACTAATTTTTGAAAAAATAAACCAGGCTAGGAACTCTCTAAATAGCTTCTAGGGGCATCCAATTTTCTAACACTAACCGGGGAGAGGAGGATGAAAATACTCTCAAAAAACTTGTTGGTTACTTTCTTCTCCCCCCCCCTTTCCCCTCTTACACAAATAAAGTTCCAGCACTACTGTAGAGTTACAATGTTCTTATTTCTTAGGGTTTAATAGTAAGTCTTAACATCATGTCATAAACTTACGATATTGAAACCCCCTTCCAAAATTTAATTCTTCCTACGCCCATTGTTGGTGTTGTAGATATTAGCCTGGGCAGTAATGAGGAGGTTTGAATCCCAAAAAACATACTTCTTAATTAAGTTCTTGGACTGAAATGTTTATATAAGACTTACTAGAGAATTCTGGTTCTAAAACCGCTTCATGACATCATAAACATAAACCACTTAACGCTTTTTTCTTAACTTTGTTCACTCGTCCCCCTCCCCTGTGTTATTATTTTATTATTATTATTTTATTATTATATTATTATTATTATTATTTATATTTATTATTATATTATTATTATATTAGCACCGCGTCTTACTACCCGTTGGGTTATACGCACCCCCTGTTACATAACTTTTAACATCAAGAGTAAATGTCATTATTTCATAGTAAAACGTTTGTGGCACTAAAAGAGGGACTCAGATTTAATATAAATCAGAATCGAAAGTTATCTCTAAGTTTGTTTACTAACGTGACAACAGAACAATAATATTATTTTGTCAACATTCGAAATTATTTAAGTAGACTATACGACCTGTATTATGTAACACTGATTTACCCACCTTCCCTCCATTTAACACCTTGTAAACATTAGAGCCCCACCCCACCCTCTCTTTTCTTATAATTGTTACGTGTTTTATGAATGACCTCATAGCCATACAAAATTGGGGCTCTTTGACTCTTTGTCCAGGCCTTGAAGATCCTTTCAGAGGAGTGTTTCCAAAACTTTCGCCAGTCGCATACCCCTTTCGAGGCTATGGTTTAACCAACGTTTCTTTTCCAGCAATTCATAAAAAAAAGCAATAACTAACTACCTGCTATCTTGTAAAGTATGAACACCCGTCTAAAATGTTAATAAATTCTTAGTAGCAATATAATATCTGCTTTCATTTGTTTATCATACCTACTATCATTTTAAAAAAAAAATCATCTATGGTTGATAAAACTCAATTATACGTCGTGTACCACTGGAGGTATGCGTACCACAGTTTGGGAAATTCTTAAACAATTAAAATAAGTGGTAGAGCACTCATAATGTGTCATATACTGCTATCTTTCAGGGAAAATGTGTGTACATACTTACAACATTTTCATGGAGGAAGATCGGAAAACCATTCAGGAAAAAAAAAAAATTCTCACTACACCAACCGGGATTTGAACCCGAATCTTCTACTACCGGAAATCTGGTCCCAGCACGATAGTGACGTGTTAGACCATGCAACCACTGATGCTGTTTGACTCGAAAATTAAGACGGTGTTGTTCTAATCTCCTTATTGATTCACGATCCTTATCCTGCCTTCATGATAATTTAGGTGACTGATAGCCATTATTGACACCATAAACTTACAGTGACACACTTCGTATATTCTTCAGGTACTCTGTACGCCAACGGCGCGCGGGTCCTACAACAGAGGGTGGAGGTCCCCCACGGGATACTAGTCATCCTCGACAACTACCTGTTCCCGGAGGACATGGACGTCACCAACATGACGTCCACACCATCTGTGGTTGGCGACTCCATGACGGGGGAGTCCCTGGTGAAGGTCACCGCTGAGGCTGCAGCTGAGAATAATGACGTTGCTGTTGAGACTACTGTTCCCCCTGTCAAGAACTCCACTGGGGGGTTCCTGGAAAGCGTGACACAGGTGTTGTCCTTCCTCAAGAGTGGGGTCAAGGTGTTCAGGCAGTTTCTAGCCAAGTCAAATGTGTCGCACCTGCTTATGGATGGTGAGCAGTTATTTACTACAGTAGCCCATGGCTTATTTGGTGCTGACTGACAGCTCTTAGCTGACAGCTTATGGCTTTGAAAAGCTACCGAACCAAATTATGTATCCCTACGCCGAACCATATGATCTGCAAAAAACATGTGTTTAGCAGCTGTCACTTCTGACATCAAAATTTAGGTATATATCTAAATGTTGACTGTCAGAAGTCAGCTGTGAACTGTCAGTCAGCACCAAAGAAGCTGTAACCTGGGTGTAACTTGTGTAAATATATAAAAATACACTCGGGCACGGATATGAACCCTGGTCATCCTTATTTACATGACGACCGCTCTACAGACTGAGCTATATAGTTATTAATGATAAAAATAATATAATAATAATAATAATAATAATACTTAGCACCGCGTCTTACTACCCGTTTGGGTTATAGGCTTAAGTACTAATTACTCTAATGAGCTAGGGATTGGGAAGGCTGACTATAGAGGAAGTGAGCCCACATTTGCGTGGAGAGAGAGTGGAAAATCATTTAGGAAAAAAAGTTTACACGAGTGAGATTCAACCTCGATCTCCCCGTCCTTGGCAGTCTAGCTCAACACGAAACTTGCGCGTTAGCTAGCTACACCACCGAGGCGAGTAGCTACATAGTTGAATGACACACCAACATGAAGGAAATTTTAAATAGCTTAGTTATTAGACCAGTCAATGTGTGAAACTAGATGATCAGGATTCATATCGATGTTTGCATGTTACTTTTCTAAACTCACACATTCACACCATCAGAATGTCAACTGAAAATATATTTTTTTATGTTTACTACTATGCTCTCTAAGTACTTACTGGTAGATTTGGTTGCACTGGCGCAGCCAAAAAGGGAGGGAGGGTCAGGGTTGAACCCCCGCCCCCCAAACCTTGCTATCCATCTACCTCTTTCTTGTCCCTAAGCCTGTTGAAATCATACATGAGGAACTCTACAAATGAAGACAGACTCAATGGGCTTCATGTACGTACATCCAGAGGTGTCAGTTACGGACCCATGTAGAAAAATGCCAGATCTGGCACAGAAGTGGAACTGGCCAAATCTGGGAGTGCCAGATTTGCCCCAGTTCTGGGCATATCTGGCCCAGATATGGACCAGTTCTGGCCAGATATGATTTTTCCACATGGGGAGGATGAAGTTCTCAATGAACTTTCTGTGAAGCCAAGGAAAATTAACATAAGACTAAAGTGAATAGTTACAAAAGTGATTTTGTGAGTTAAGAGTTAGTGCAAGTTGCTTATTTGAATTTTCAGATTTTAGCTCATAAAATAATTTTATAAATCAAATTTCCAAAATACAATTTATTGAAACTTGAATGTTTGTATATTCTAGCAGTAGGCATGAATAAAAATGTGTTCATAAAAACTTAATAGTCATAATAATTAGAGAATTTTGACAATTTTTATAGATTTTAAATTATTTAGAATATTATTGTATTTCTTTTGATGCATTTGCATTTTGCAGTACTTAAATTTTCAAATTTTCCCGTGGGAAAGACCAATGGACCCCGCTTAGTTGATCAGTGAAACTAACTCCCACCCCCCTTTAACAAAGAATCCTGGCTGTGCCAGTGGTTGGTTGTATTGATGATGTTGATGGTTTTGACCCGGGATGTTGGACTTCAAATCTAACTTTTTCACCTCGTTTCTCATCTTATTCCCATGAATACATAAATAATATCAAGCATTTTTAACTGTTGAATATCTAACCACAGATTTGTTCACTGTCCAATTTAAAGGGTATAGAACAAGATTGTATTTTAAAGAAACAATAAATTTTATAAAATTATGTTACCCTTAAGTGCATCCATGAAGCTACAGAGAATAACATAATGTCTTAGTTATTATTTATGATTTCTGAATTTTCTTGAATCACAACTATCCCCAGTTTGAAAAAATATAATCTTTAAAATGTTTTCTCAGGGGAAGAGTACACAGTGTTTGTACCAACCGATCATGCCTTCCAGAGGTGGCACCCCATCGACTGGGGGTTCTACCCCTTCTCTGTGCCAGAATTCACAGAGACTATTATAGTGAACCACTTCGTTAAGGGTAACTTGCACCAGGACTCTATTAAAGACGGACAGACTGCCATGACACTTGGAGGCCAGGAAATCACCTTCGCCAGGAAATGTATGTATAGTCGTCATGGGTTTATATGGATAAACAAACATATTTGTATCAATGGCTTACACGCAGGGCCGACCTTAAGCAGGGGTGGATGGGGCAACCACCGCTGGCCCCATGCTAATGGGAGGGCCCCACACCTCAGGTTAAAAATAAATTTACATCGGAAAAATAAAAATAAAAATGTTAATTTGTATCTGCTCTTTGCCATCGCCACATTGACTCTCTAACCTCACATAGTCCTCTCTGCTCCCACGGCTTTACTGCTGTCATCGGAGAAGTTTTGCCTTGCATGCTACCGTCCTACTAACTCATACTGTAATTTGTTTTAAAAAATGTGTTTTTCACTTTCCCTATTCCTATAAATGTATTCACAAAAGTTGAGTTTCAGTTCAATAAACAAAATTTGCATATACATGAAATTTGTTGAAATAGGCATATCTGGACGCTTTTAACTATGAAGAACCTCACATCAATATACATTATATAGGGGCCCCACTCACAGGATTTACCCTGGGCCCCGCAACTGCTAGGACCGTCCCTGTTTACACGTAATATTTGTATAGGGCTACATCCAGTAGTGTGGCCAGTGGTGTGCTATGTGAGGGGAACACCTCACCTTACTTCTTTCACAAGGTCCATATTCTCTTCCCCCCTCCTCTATAATTGTTCAAAAATCAATTTGATAAACAAAAAAAACTTGTGTTGCTTGAGTGGGTGCATGGGTATTTCATGTCTCAACAATGAGTGTATTTAAAATAGCTTCAATTTACAGATGAATAATTACATTAATTTAATTCAAAATATACCAGTAGGCAGCCAAGGCCACACTGAAGGATTAAAAAGAGTAATACGCTCATGCTCCTGACAGTGTTAACACACAAACAAATATAAAATTGGGTTACTTTATAGCCCAACGCACCCGCTCGGGGCCAGCAGAGTTGTACACCTCTCAGTTGACAAGATTTTTAAAAAATTATTGACTTTATAGCTGGGTATTCAAGTGCATGGGTTGTTAGCAAAATAGCATGCATTAAATTCTATATTCTCACTAAATCCCCTCATTCCCCTGATCCTGTTTCTATATTACAAAACAAAATTATGACCTTACAAGGATTTGAACCAAAGTCTCAACCATCTTGACTACTCCCAAGAATTTTTTTATGAGTTTTTGTATATTCATATAGGTTGGAAAAAACTTTATCATTGTTTCTAAGACTCCTAGAAATAATAAAATGGCATTGTTTCGATATGTTTGTGCCTATGAGTGTATACAGATTGTAGTTATTGATTACAGCCAACGGTGGATCGAGTCCAGGTGTGCTGACAGTGAACGGAGTCCAGGTAGTGAAAGGGGACACCCCTGTGTCTGATGGGAACATGATGTTCCTGGGAGAGGTACTTTTTGTTGACGATGAGATCGTCAAGAAACTCCAGCAGAGTAACAGAGATAAAGAGACCGCTCCCTTACTCGCTTTCCCCTGGATGCGGTCCCAGTTCCTCTCGCATGCCTTTCTCATGCTGGAGAAAGATCCTGACCGCTTCACACACATCACCAGGTTCCTTAACCTCGCTGATCTTGCACCACATATCGCAGGGAAAGGTATCGTTATCATTACTATGTTCTAATGACAACTAGTACAAAATGTAAACTCCATATATCCTGAAATATTGTAGTATAACCATAATGGGTTCCACTAAGGTCCTATCTTATAAGCTAAAGCAGGGGTGAGTAACCTTTTGACATTGGAAGGCCACATGTCACTTCGCAGATTCCTCATAAGGCCGCACACTTCATGTACGGTAAACTTTGCCAAATTTACTTAGTATCACAACCAACCTTGCGTGTGACCTTTACATAGCCCTTGGCTACCTCCGAGGGGTTCTTTGGTCCCAAACCTCTTCCCAGTTAGCTGGAGACCTCCACTTCATTTTTCTTGAGGTGCAGATAGCTAAATCACCTCAAAGCTCGAGTGGTGAAAGATTAATGCTATACTTTAGAATGAGAAAAATGAAGAAGGTCGAAAGGAATAATTATTAAAATGAAAATGTATTTGAATTTAAATATGTTTTACTAAAAAAAATCCTGTACAAAAAATAAGAATTTAGCAAAAGAAAAGTGACATTTAGAAATAGTGGTGGTTTTATTGCTTCTCGGAACAATTAGAAAAATATTGATGAATAAATTACTATACTGGATTATTACACTAGTAACACAGGGAGAAACTAAAACATTGTTCCAAATAAAGCTGACGGGCTGAGGGTTCATAGTGGTCTCTAGTGACAAATTAATAATATGATAGTGTGCCAACTATATATTTAGATAGATCAATAAGAGCATTTAATTTGTCTAACATAATGGTTTAAAATAACAATTTTTTTATTTTAATTAGTGAAAATATACACAATTTGAATGTGGAAGATTTTAAAATGATGAAGATATATATATATAATTATTTACAAAATATTCGCAAAATTTGGCACGTATTGCCAGGGTTTGGCCTCGAACTTCCAGGTAAAAGACTTTCATGATGGTGAACACACCTAGCTTTTCCACTGAAAAGATAAGAGCCAATTAGTAACAATTATTGCACATTCCTATATACATCCACACAAGAGAGGAGATATTATGTTATTGGTGTAGTTAAAATTGATAGTGAAGATTGAAAAAATAAATATGTATATGTATTCCCCAAATTTTATTACAAAAATGATAGAAATGACTAAATTACTTAAGCAAATAAATGGTATGGAACTGCGCACGTACTTTCTTGCTCTATTGTTTAAAAATGGAGATATTTACTCAAAACTCGTAATATTTGTGAAACAAAATAATATACACTAGCAAACCCAATCATAAATTGCGCTATAATTACTTAAAACATTTTACTCCCAGTTTTAAATTTTATAATTTTATTTTTAAAGAATTAATATCCTCATTTTTATATTTGGACCAGTATAAAAGGTCGATATTGGGTCCACAAGGGTCAACACTTCATATTAAAATTTCAACTTCTGGATAAAATTTTCGACATTTTCATCTTCAGGTCATCGCATTGTTATTAAATTCCTCATTTATATATTTTGACTAATAAAAAGTGTAAATATCGACTATTGAGTCTAAATTGATAGATATAAAAATTCAAAAACCATTTTTCAGATTCAGGGGGTCATGAAACGTTGAACTTCATTAAATCTCAACTTCGATTTTTTTGATGATTACAATACTTTCTTTAACTGTATCGAGAAAGTAAAAAAATGGTATGGATTTTCTCACTACATTGTTTAAAATTGGAGATATTTACTCAAAACTCTTATTATATGTGAAAAGAAATAATATACACTAGCAAACCCAAGCAAAAATTGTGTTATACTTTCATTAAATATTTTTTGACAAATGGATTTAAATTTTATGATTTTTTTCTAAAGAATTTAATTCCTTACTAGTATATTTGGATAAAAAAAATGGTATTTGGTCCACAAGGTTCAATACTTCATATTAAAATTTTGACTTCCAGTTAAAATCTTTGACATTTTATTAGGGGCTGCACATCTTATGGCTATCGCTATTTTATTTATATCCTCATTTATAAATTTAGACCAATAAAAAAGGTAAATATTGACTATTGAGTCTAAAATGATAGAGATAGATCATTGCTGTACAAAAATTTCCCCTAAGAGGTTAAAGAATAAAGAACATAAACTTTTGAGAGACTCACTTATCTACTTACTCTATGGAATTAGATGTTAAAATTTAAGTATTATCTCTGTACAACTAAAGTTCACAAAATTGCAGTATTATCTCTGTACAACTAAAGTTCACAAAATTGCAGTATTATCTCTGTACAAGTAAAGCTCACAAAATTGTATTAATATAGTTGCCAATATCTCCGGTTTTATAAAGATATATTTTAAATAGAAGTTTTTTATTTTTTTTAGTAGGCCTACTACAATTTTGCAATGATATGTTATTTAGTATCTTAAATAATTGTGTAGATAAGGAAATTTCTGCTTATGAAAAGAACCTTAAAAGTAATTTTCATAAGAAAATGAAATTAGCCATTTTGTTTATAATCTTAATCAACACATGGATATGAATTTTAATCAAAATCGTTTTTAGCCAATTTTGAAAAAAATCAATTTTTTCTTCATCTTTTCTCTTTTAGGGTTAAACAGACACACAGACAGATGGCATTGCAAAAACTACTTTTTAGGGTTTAGAAGGTCATGTAACATTGATATCCATCAAGATCTCGGGTTAAATTTTTTATGGTCGCAATAATTTAGTGTTAAAAAAGTTAAAAATACATAAATTTGCATTTAGTTTGGAAATTATTGGTTTTATAAAAATAATATATTTGTATTATAAATAGACTTATATATTTGTAATGATAAGTAATTTCATATCTCAAAAAGTTCCAGAGATTTGATAAAAATGAGAATTTACTCTTCAGACCGGAACCCTCAAGTCATTTTGCCGAGAAAACAAGAGTAGCCATTTTGTTTATAATATTCTTCAATGCTTAGAAAAAAAAGTAATCAAAATCGTTAGAACCGATTTTGAGAAAATCAATTTTTTCTTTTTTCACCCTTTAGTAAACTACTCTTAATTCTAAGGTTAGATATCCAATTACAAAAACTCTTCGGAGCCACCCTATGTAAACCTTAGATACCAAGTTTTACCTCGACCGATGAAATAGTTTAGGCTCTAGTCCAAGGGACAGACAGACATACAGACAGAAATTCAATAACCACTGTTTCGGATTCGGGGAGTTATGAAACATAGAAATTTATCAAAATTTTGAGTTCAATTTTTTTGACCATCACAATACTTTCTCTACCTTTAAGATAGTGATAAAGTAAAAATAAAATGTTTATAGCAGGTGTTGATACAGTGGCGCAGGAACGAGGAGGGGGTTTAGGGGGTAAATTTTACCCCACCCCCTAAAAATTGAAGGGTGTATAAAGTATCGTTTTTACCCTCCTCCCCCCTAAAATAATAAAATAATATAGTAAAACTTTTAGATAATGTAAAGATATAGTTGAGGCAAGATACAAAGTTCACACTAAGGTAGCATAGTAAAAATAAAGTGTGGTTGGAGCACACACTGTTTGAAACTCTACCAGCTACATCAGCTACTGCAGAAATAAGTTTTTCAATGCTTATACGAATAAAAAACCACCTTCGTTTTACGATGAGGCAACATAAATTAAATAACCTTTGTATGCTGAATGCATACCCTGATAGGCTCAACAAACCTGAAAATTGCCAAACTAGTTGGTGGTTTTATAGCTAGTAACGAATATAGGGCAAAGTTTTATGGAAACCTACTTTAATTTTCGGTGTTTCATAATTTTAAGTTGAACCACATCAGGGGACCATTAAATACAGGTATCTCCCTTTACGCGTTTTCACTATAACGTGATTAAAAAATAATGCCTGGGCATCTGTAATTTTGCAGTCACCCTGTGTGGTAGTGACGTGACCTTGTGCATGCACATTCCAGTGAAGGCAAAGATCTTTACCGTACAATTTGGTGTTGGGGGGGGGGGGGGGGGTATATAGACAGCAGTGGAGATGCATGGGCAGAAGTTAAACAGTCCTGTATGAAGAAGGGAGTTTGAAAAAAATATTTGGCCTGAATTTTCTGATTCTCATGATTTTGATCCTGAACACGAGCTTTCCAATTCAAGATATGACATTGTCAGCATAGCAAGATGTTGGATTTGAGGACGTAGACCAGGCAAATGTGGATGAATTGCTCCAATCCCACTTAATAGAACTCACCAATGAAGATTTTCTAGAAATGGAGAATGGCATAAAGGATAAAGAGGAAGAGCCCTATGTTGTTGAGATTATCAAACAACTCCAACAAAACTAATTGCTGAATTTTTAAAGAACATTGGCAGTGCAATCAGAATAATTGAAGAGAATGATCCTAAAATAGATAGAAGTGCCAAAGTTGCCAGAGAGACTGGGTTATTTGGCTTGCAACAAAGCACTCTGAGAGGAAGAATGCTGCACGTCAGCTGAAACTTGACAATTTCATCAAAAAAGTTGAAAATCTTCAGTTTAACGACCTAGGGCCTTCACAACAGCAAGAGCTGTCAGACAAGAGCCTTAAAGAGAGCAAGAGCTTACCATCTCAGGGCTCTCAAGAGAGCAAAAGCCTACCATCCAAGGGCCACCAAGAGAGCAAGAGCTTACCATCCCAGAGCCTTCAAGAGAGCAAGAGCCTAACTTCCCAGGGTTTTCAAGAGAGTAAGAGTCTACCACCCCAAGGCCTTCAAGAGAGCAAGAGCCTACCATCCCAGGGCCTTCAAGAGAGCAAAAGGCTAACACCCAAAGGTCTTCAAGAGAGCAAGAGCTTACCGTCCCAAGGCTTTAATAGAGCAAGAGCTTACCGTCCAAGGCCTGTCAAGAGAGCAAGAGCTTACCATCTCAAAACCTTTCAGGAGAGCAGGAGTTTACTGTCCCAAGGCCTTCAAGAGAGCAAGAGGCTACCTTCCAAGGGCCGTAACGAGAGTAAAAGAGTGTTAATACAAATTTGCCTGATCCTGTCAATTTATCATGCAATTGAAGATTAACAATAAATGTACCTGTAACATTGTATTAATTAGTTAAATTTATTAAAAATTTCATTTATTTACAAATTTCAGGGGATTGAAGATTGACTAAAGGTGTAGGATAAGCTACCTATAGGTTTTTATAGTTTGATAAATTAATAAAAATTGCATTTGTTTACAAGCTTTAGATTTTTTTCTCCCCCTTTAGAGTAATCCTTATCTCACCCATGTTAAAATAAATTCCCTTTACGTGTTTTTGTGTTACGCGATTATTTATCAGAACCAATCCCTCACGTAGTGTGAGGGACAGCTGTATAACATTTCCCTGGTCTTTTTTTAATCTAAAAATTTTATCCCCTATAAAAGCACATGATTATTCTTAACCCTACCAAATAAGAACGTTCCTGCGCCACCGATAGTGTATACCTCACAAACATAGCTATTTGTGGGTTTTTATGTACAAAAATAATGTTTACATGTGTATAATAACTATGCATAGCTAAAATTATTCTAAATTTAATGCTGTAAAAAATTTTACAGATTTTTTAATTGATTTTATATTCAATTTCAGTGTTTTTATTTTCAGAACATTTGTTACTTTGAAACAACTTAAAACTAGAATTGGTAGTGTGTTAGTAGAAATAAATGTTATTGGATTACAATTCAACACACAAAATAGGGAAAGTGGATTATACGCTTATGTACTAATTATGCTAATGGTTTTAAGGATGAGGTAGGTTATATTTTACAGGAAAAGTACCCATATTTGCGTGGAGGGAAAGTGGAAACCCTTTTGGAAAAACCACTCTCAGTACACTCAACCGAGAGTTGAACCTCAATCTACTTGTCATCGGCAGTCTAGTCTACTGCAAGAACTGTGTGCTAGACCATGCAGCATCAATATAATGGTGTATTATTTTATAAGAATATAATGTAAAAATATGCTACCCATAAAATTAACTTAAGGGTCATCTCATGACTGATTAACTGGTAAATTTGATACATGATTATCCTCAAACCAGAGATTGTATCGAAGTCCATTTTTATGCATTCACCATTTGACAGCAAGGGAGCAACAGTTTATAAGTTTTCATTTTGTAATTATTATTAATGTATTTTTTAATATAGTAAATTGGTTTCCCTGGTTTCAATTCTACCATTTTATAAAGTATAATACAGAAAACAACACCATGATGTGAAGTTTGGTTTGAGCTGCATTACTTACCTAAGTTAGGTGATATAGACCCTTAAGCACTAACACCAACTATGGATATTTTGTTTAGATACACTCATTACTCATTGCATCCAGTTCTATAAACGCCAAAACATTAGGCCTACTAATAGGTTTTAAATCAAAATATTTAGCCTATGTTTCACCACTCATGTGAGTCGGCATAAAATCAAATCAAGCGCCATTTATGTAAAATATGCAATAACTTACCCTTTGCCAAGTCTGGTTCATACTTGAATACAGTGAAACAGGGGTGGGGATTTGATTAGTTTAAATAATTTGGATCTATGGCTTTTTTTTTAGCACCGCGTCTTACTTCCTGTTCAGGTTATATGTACTAATCACGCCAATAAGTAAGGAATAAGGAAGGTTGAATTTAGAGGAAGTGCACCTGCATTTTGCAAGGAGGAAAAATGGAAAAATTAGTTTGGAAAAACCACCCTTAGTACACCCAACCACAGGGTTTCGAACCCTGATATCCCTGTCACTGGCATTCTAGTTTAACGCAAAAGTGATATCTTAAACTATACCATCACCGAAGCCGGTTTATGACCTATTATAATGATCTTTAAGCATATTGGAACCTTCCAACTAAATGAAGCTTTAAAATTATATTCTAGTTAAATTTCAAAGGTTTCCATTTCTTTGATTTCAGGATACACGTTCTTTGTGCCCACTGACAAAGCATTTGAGAAAGCCGAGTTGTCAACTAGGCCAGACAACTTCTTATCCAAAGGCGAAGGGTTTCTCAGATCCTATTAAACCATTTTGTGAAGGGCAGACTTTATAGTAAAGACCTAACTGAAGGCAAACAGCTCCACACACTTGGAGATAAAGTGATTTCTGTGGGAAATAATGATGGTAGGTAGAGGCCTTATAATGTAAGTTATTAGATTAGTTACTTTAGATATGTGCATTTGCAAAGGACACCCAAACAGTGCTCCCCCATCTGTGTCGCATCTAGGAGTTCATTTAAAATATATACAAGATTTTAAAATACAATGTGATTGTCTTGTTCGTTCATCTTCAAGCCACAGATTGGTAGGTATAGATGCTATCCACACACACTCCTATTCGAAACTCTTCCTATTCTACCCTTTAGCCCACCCTCAGAAATCATTCTCACGAATGCATTGTGCATCAATCTATGACCTATCCAACTATATCTGTGTATCTTTATAGATTTACTGATTAATATATTGGAATGATTTCTAAGACTATTCCTTAGTGGTAAGAGTTCCTCAGTGGTAAGAGTTGTTCAAGTTTTTAAAAAACTGTTAGTAAGTGGCAGTAGTTACTTATAAATGGATATACTATGTAGAATACTTAGTACCTGTCAAATTGCTAGCTTACTATTAATCACCTTTTATTAATCTTATTAATTGTATTGTAACTGTGTAAATAGTCCTTGTTAACTTTTTCTTAGGTTGGTATTGATAAAATTGATCATTCACGTGATTAGTTAGTTTTTATCCTTATTCATGTATTAACGGCTCCATTCCACTCATTGACTTTTTACATTTTTTTAGTTTCAATAAATTCTCCAAAATATTTTTATCGCTTGGTAGGATATTGTACGATTAAAATTGTACCCATTTATAAAGTCAATTTGCCCTTAAACAATCTCTGAGGTGATTCTTAGGAAGACGGCCATGTATTTGTAATTGGTTTAATTCCTGACTTAAAATTTTTCTCTTTGAATAATTAATTCCTTATTTTCTCCATCAATTTATATTGTTAATCGACTTATTGATTTAAATTATTTTTCTTGATCTAACAATTTCTCTTTTAATAAACTAATTAGGCCCTAATGACCTCACTGTGTCGATGTGCCTATAAACTATAATAATAATAATAATAATAATAATAATAATAATAATAATAATAATAATAATAATAATAATAATAAACAACTAATTCCTTATATTCATAACTTATATTGTTTAATTGATGAAAGAAGTGTAACAATCAATCAATAGTCGTTCTACCAAGGATGTCCCTTGTAATACTAATCAAGCAAAAACTAAGTTTTTAGGGGGGAAGGGAAGAAGCAGATAGCTGGGTGGTCCTGCAAATCAAGTCTGTCCAGGGACCCACGTCTGCAAAGGGCGGGTCCCAAATATGAAAAATATATATGAATTAATAAGGTACAGCAAGAGAGGGGGGTTGAAGACTAGTAGCCATGGTACTATTAAGTAGAGGGGTGATGAGAAGAGATTGGATTAGTGCTGCAATTTGAGGTTTTAAACTTTCATAGCTTGATAAAATGAATAGGTTTGATTTACATAACAGATGTGGGGAATGTTATTTTATAAACAGAATATTAAAGTAAATTAAACAATTTAAAGGTTTTTAAGGAGTCTGATCAGTCACTAAGAGAGATTTCAGGGTGCTATGGTTAGTGGATGAGACTATTAATAGTTGGTGATGGGACATTGAGCCTGCTAACAAATTGAAAAGCTCAGTGATAGTAAAAAGTTGCCAAGCTAAAATATTCCTAGTTTCCTTAAGAGGAAAAAATAAAAGAATAAATAAACCACAGTGATTACATAATAATGTTATTTATTGTTATCATTATCATCATCAACCTGTTCAGGTTATAGCAAGTATGATAATTACTCTAATGGGGTCGGAATAAAGAAGGAAGCATTATAGAGGTAATCTACCTGCATTTATGTGGAACCCAACCGGAATTTGGGATCTCCCCATCATCAGCAGGCCAGTCTAACACGAGAGTAACAACTTAGAGCATTTGGCCACTGAAGCAGGTTACATGAATATGGTTTTATACTTTGTTCTAGGGGGAGTAATGGTAAACAATGCCAATATTTTGGAGAGTGAGATCTTTGTGTACAACCTTGGCACAATGTATTACATAGACAGGGTGCTATTTGTTGACAAGATGCAACCAACAGAGTCAAACCTTCTATTAGAGGTGGCTCACGAGTGGACGACTGAAATACCAGATGATGTGGAAGGGATCCCAAGTGAAATAGCTGATGAAAGAGGTGGCCTACCCGATCTTTTGGAAGAAGAAGAACAGGGGTAGGTGCTGATGTGGTTGGTTATAAGGATATTAGATTAGCCTCCCTTCTGGGAGATTAGGGTATATTTTTTCTCCTCACTATCTTGTCTTCAGCTGAATGCTGGTTTTATTCGGTTGAACATTGATCAAATCCTATATTTATTAAATCTCTAATCTCTAATCTTAATCTAAAATTGTATTTTGAGTCTCACTTCTCTTTTGAATCCTATAATCTTTAAAAATGTACAATTTTAATTAAAGTGAAAATAGTGAAAATATATTTTTTTTATGTTAAGGTTTGGCATTACAAACAACTGCTTTTATGTTTATGTGTCATAATATATGTATTATGGTCTAGAGAACAAAGATGAAACCTTATGTTTATTATTTTTATACAATTTTGACATGTTTTTGTGTTTTTATTTTATACAACAGTAGAATCCAGCTTTGCTTGGGGTATCCACACAATAATTTGCATGGTTACCAGTACCTAATAATAGTAAACATCAAATAAAATTGTTTCACGATTGATTTTCCATTTGAAGTCCTTGACCAGAATCCAAACAGACAATATATGAAGACCCTTGATAAGTAATAAGTCCAAATAAAGACTCACAGTTTATTGCTCTTTATCATAAAAAAAACATGACTAATTTATATTTTCATGGCACAATATTTAACTAATTTATAAATTACTTAGCTTGAACTTATTATTGCAGATATAACAGCACAGCCCATTATCATGAAGAAAATGACCTTGAAGATGAACCAGAAGAATATGATGACATTAATTATAATCATCCTGAAACCATCTCTCACAAAATCAATTCCACAGGACTGATTCAGGATGACCCAGAAGACTATGATGGAAATGTTACCACCACCATCAGACCTCCTCGATAAACACTGTTAGAAATCATTGTAGGTTCATGCTGTTAAATGACTGCAGTGAAAACTGTTTGATAATAAAACGACAAAGCACCGGTTTATCTGTGTAAATTATGCGATTTAAGATTACAGCTTCCACAGTCGATCAAGAATATAAATTTGGCAGATTGATGAGTTTTTGTGATTGCATGTAGATTAAAGGCTACCTTATTGGATATGAAAAGAAAGACGAAAGTGTAAGTTATACCTAAAAAATATATATATAATGTTTCGTGCAGTGCAGTCACCCTTATAAACTCGACTCATTAATTCATAAAGTAAAAGAGATCTTCAACAGGTTGCATTTTGTAAATCAAAGCAATATTACCAGAACATACATTTGGGACAAATTTTTTCTGTCCACATATTTTTACTGTCACTGTAGCAAAAAGACATTAATACCTTTGCCATGATAGTGAAGAATGTGAGATTTCAAAAGGGGTTGAACTATGATTTCAAGGATTTGCGAAACTCTTTCATGTACAGTATAATTTATTAAAACACAATTTGTAAGCTATCCTACATCCTTTTGGAATAAATTCTTTCCACTCTTGTCTAATAAAATAAAGCATTTAAACCTATTAGATAAAGGATCTTGGTTTGCATAGAAAATATTGTTGTCTATACTATGAATATGCTGTAAAGTTTCATTTGCAATCAAGTTAGTTTATCTTTTAAAAGTAAAAAAAAAAGTTTCATGTTTTCCCCTTAATTGAAACATTTAAAAATAATCTACATTGCTTGTGATATATTCCGAACAACAAAAATATTCCAATAACCTATCATGAATAAGATATGGAAAGGTTAAGTGTTAACACACCGAATTACTCATTCTTGTAACATGGACATTGACACACACAAATAATACTTATTTATAAATAAAATAAATAATTAATTTATGTTAGAGACTACCAAAGTCTATTATTTGTATGTTAATTAAGTAAATACATGTGTATTTATTGAATTCTGTCATAGTATGAATTAGTTATCTATCCTTAAATAAATTTTAAAATTACTTTCCTGAATGCTTTTTCTGAGAAACTGGTAGTTTAATAAAGCGTTTTTCTGAGATACTGGTAGTTTAATAAATACTTTGGATTTTATTCTACTAAGATAGGTACCTAAAAGTCAACAGAAAGATTTGCATTCCTGACAATAAATATGTTAATTTTCAAAAAACCTAGCTAAGTTATTAGTATCAGAGAAAAAAAAGTTTGATGGTTCGACTGAGATTCTGGATGTAAATATTTATAATAGAAATAAACTGTTGTATTTTATAGTGACAACATTATAATAATTAAATAGCAAGCAACCATTTAGCTATTCCTTTTTTAGTATAAAATTGAATTAAATACAATTTTACTCAAAATGTTATATTTTTTAAGAAAGGAACACATTCCTCTGCATAAAGACAATGATAAAAGTTTACAAATCTTCCAAAAAATTATATTGGTAATATTTAGAAAAACTAGAGCCCACCCTCTCATTTTTGAGGTTCATGAGCGCTTGCAAAAATAAATGATTTATTTTGTCTGATAAATTGGCAGCCTGCCTTTTCATTTCAGTTGTTTTCAATGCTGACCTTCTAAAAGGTTTACTTTGCTCTGCCTTAGAGTATAAAAAAATACTTTTAAATGTCTATAAAAATTCTAACACTTTTCAAAATAGGGTAGTATTTTAGTTATAAGTAGGTCTACTATAAGTAAGTATTGCGTATCTGTAATTGCAATATATCACTTAGTTACCTCAATAATAAATATTAATTGAATGGCACATACAAAATTAAGTTTTAAATAAGGGTATGCAATTCAAGGGCCATACCCAGAAATTAATTCTGGGGAATGAGTTGTGGTGACTTGTGGTAAATTACCCCAACATAAGATTACAAAAACTTTTTTTTTTATCATTAACTCCCTCTTAAAGCAGTTTGAAAGCCATTGAAATAATAATATTTGGGGTTAGATGTTATGAATATATAAGAGTATAATAATATAGTCTGATTTTTATAGGAAGCTTGTTATTTGAGAGCTGGAAGCTCATACTGCCCAAATAGCATAAATAAAAATATTACAATTGTATTTATATTGTAATATTTTTATTATTAGTTAGTTAAGGATGCAAAGAGAAACCATGAAGTATCATTGGAAGCTTTTGATAACTTTTTAATAAATAAATAATAATAAATAATCTATTTATACAACACCAAAGTTTAGTGTCAGTGTTGTTGGTTGAAATTGGATTTACCATCAAAATCTGACTTTGCTAGCCTAAGCATAGAGAAATACTAAAATAGGTTATTAGTAATATTTGCACAAGAATGGGGAATAGGGGGAAGGGTAAACTCCTACCATCACCCTAAGTTTAATCCTGTGCACTTCATTTTTGTTTATTTATTTTTTTATTCATCTAAACAAAAATAAACTAAAAATTACTATCTTTCTTTATGTTTTAAAATGGCAATGTTGAAATAAAACGAAATAAAATGCTAGTAAAAAGAATATCATTAAAATTATTTGTTTTCAATATTGTATAATTAATGCTCATGATAAAACTAACATAACATATGCAAGGGAAAAAAAAACATAAATTGAGCGAGAAAGTTTACACTTTGTAATTAATATGCCACCACTTACAAAGCAGTTAAGTAATGGCTTTTTGTCAAATTATGTTATTGAAACATAAGAATGAAGGACATTAGACTGCTACTAGCCACCACCTGTGGGTCACCATTTAGCCAACTGATACTTTGTCAGTCACAATCGCAACTTTCATAATCCCGAGTGCTGAGCTGCCTCTGCCTGGCGAGCCTATTGCTCTCCACCGATCCCAGATATTCCAATCACTGCTACTTTATAGATAAAGTCACTGGCAGTATAATGGCGACCAAAAATATCGGCGAAAAAATCACTGTCTGTGAATTATCGGCCATCTTTATTAGCAACCATATAAGTTCAATTTTGTAACAATAAAAGTGTTTTGTTTTTAATTATTTTGTAAACCATATAATAACATGTAGGCCTATAGCCAGTTTTATTACCAAAATAAGAATTGAGACAAATTTTAAAATACTTCTTCAAGGAGCGCATTTTTTTCTCACCCTGGGGCCATTATCTAACATAAATCCTAGTTACACCTCTGCTTAAGTGCACATGGATAGTTTACAAAATGAAATACTCTTGTCTTGCTCAATTTAGTTGTCAGCCTCAACATTACTTTCCCGATAAGTCAATCTTGTCCCAAAATGTCTCTCAAATAACTTTTAAATTTCTTCAAGGAAAAAGATATATTTCAGACAAAACAATTGATATCGCCTTCATCACTTATATTTGTATCATCTTATAATTGTTGGTATAGTAATATTTTACATTGTACTGAGATAATCCTTCAATAACTGTACTGGGCCAGTTATTTTTGCTAGACCTTACACCACATAAACTTCCAGAGCTCAAATTTGGAAGAAAGGTCGTGAGGGTTTGGATAAATTACAATATTTTAAATCAAATGTTGTGACTGAGATGGCAAAGTAGTGACTTGGAATCACTTTCTGAATCTTAGACATGATTAAATTGTAATTCACAAAGTGTTCTTTAACTCTTAAATTATTTTTTTTAATAAAACAATTTCAAAATTTAGCGGTGAGGGGATTATTCAACCCCAAGAACCCCTTCCTAATGTACACCTGCACATGGGTAAGTTTTTAAATAGTCTCTATTTTACTTTTACGGCTATTTATTTAATAAAGAAGGTTCCCAGTCTATTTTTACTATCAGATTTTATGAAAATATAGATTTATTTTCAACCTATATGAATGAAAATGTGTTTATAAATTTTAAAAATATTTTTATTCTTTTATTTAATTTAATTTCATGTTTTGTAATGTGATATCATCTTCTCTATGCTTCCCTTATTTAAAAAGTAGGCATACATGTTTATTAAAATATTTGGCTGTTAAATTATATATAAATTATATACCTTGTAAAAAAGTCCATAATCATGTGCAAGTCAATATACCTATTAAATTTACATTACATTCTGAACAGTTCTGATTTTAACATAGCTATTGTTTATAATGTTAAACATCCAGTCACAATAATTTGAGTATTCAATTAAATTTAAATTATATTATATTTATATTAAATTTAAATTCAATTAATAGTAACAAATACTGTTAGGCATAAATAAACAGAGGCTATACTCAAACCTAACTATAGTAATAATTAGTTGTGTTTCATTTTTAAATAAAATAAAAACTGGTTTTAAGCCTGTCTCTGACAGGCTTATTTAACGTAAACTGAGTATGCTATGTCAGAAGTCGGTAAAAAAATCCTATCAACTGATACCTTATTCATCATTGTAGGCTTTGTATTAGTTGAGAAAAAGGGATGTTGACAACAGAAATAATATACAATAAAATATTGTTAGATTTTTCTTTTAACTTGAATTTTAAACAAACAATGTGCTTTAACGTAAAGTGAGTATGCTATGTCAAAAGTCGGTAAAAAAATCCTATCTACCCTACCTATCTACCTATCTACCTATCTACCTATACATTAGTCATCACTGTAAGCTTTGTATTAGTTGAGAAAAAGGGATGTTGACAACAGAAATAATATATAGGATACTGAAATATGCCATGTGTTTGATTGTAAATAGGTATAAACTACTTTTCTGAATGGGTCTAAAATAAATATAGTATTTTCCTTAACTATAATGAGAATATGATTAGAAAATAAATAATATTGTTTGTAGAATTTAAGGAACCTAGATCAAAATTGTAAAATTAAAAATGTAGAGCTACAATACTACAAACACTTTAATCTTATTCAAATAAAATAAATTTATTCTATTTATATTATGAATTAAAATAGTTTAAATTTGTTAACAAAACAGTACAAAATTTGATAAAATATTTGAAATTTTAATGAAAAGATTACCAGTAAAAGTATTTTTAGTAAAAGTTTTTGAAGAAAAAAGGAAAATCTAACTAGATTAAGTTATTGATTCTAGAATCCAATAAAATGTTGCATCATTCTTTTGTATTATACTTTTACTCTGTATATAATCCTGTAATTATAACTAATAAAATATATTTTTAGAAAATCATTTGTTCATTTCTTTTGCAGAGGCATAGGAACTCGTTCGGAAATTTTTGTGAATCAATGATAAAACACTAAAGGAAATAGCAAAAATAAAGTATTTCAGATTGATTGTGAAAACATTGAGGCTATTTTTTGAAGTCTTTATTTTTAAATCGTGTTTGAAATGTATTTCATAACTACGACATGTGTCAATGGTTGAATGTGAATCCTCGCTTCTCCTATAAAGTAGAAGAAGTAATGATTACATTTACAAAATTATAACATGAAGGTTTGAGAAGAATTACACATAAGAGAAATATACAAGTATAACAAATCAGTTTATTTGAATGTCACCTTTGACTTTTGAGGGTTTCCCATCCGTCATGTCGGTCGCCAGTCCCTTAGACAAGATAAAGCCGAGACTGTCAAATCACCAGTTAGATGCAGCTAGTTGTGTTTGTTTTGTGTAGTGACATACATATGTCAGCACATAAAAGGCATCATCTTTTTTCTACAAACTTGGACAAGGGTCCAACCAAAATAAGGAGAGTGAAAAGATTGCAAACTACAAGATGGTCAAGAAGGAATGATGCACTGCAAACAGTTGTCACCTGCTATGACACAATAAAGGAGACTTTGCATAGTTTGTCCATTGACAATAAATACATATAATGGCACAAAGGCAACTGGCCTGTTAAAACAAATGACTGACTTTGAAAACATCTGTTCAATACATGTTGTCTTAGCTCTTTTCAAAATGCTGTCATGGTGTCACCAATTACAATTGTTCTACAATCAAAAATAATTGACTATAGCATTGTGCCAAAAATTGTTTCTGAAACCAAAGTTAAACTTGTAAAAATGCAAAGTGAGTCTGGGTGGAATAAAGCGAATGATTTGATTCTTGCCTTGGCTGATGAGAACAATATTTCTCAATCCCACTGCATAAGCAGAAAACGTAAGAGGTTTATGGATCAAATGTATATCGTTGAAAGGATAGAAGATACTCTGAAGAGGTTCAAAATGGAAGTTTATTTTCAAGTACTAGACTCACTTATTAACCAAATCAATGACAGATTCTCTGACAGTTCTCTTTCTATAGTCTCACGAATGGCTGTGCTTTCACAAGAAAGAATTTTGATGATTGCAAAAGAAAAGGAAAATCAGGGGTATAAACTGGCTTTCTCATCAGTGAAAAACTTGTGTGGGTTTTACAATCTTGATAGTGATCAAATAATAAATGAACTAGAAACTTTTGCAAATGTTCATAAGGCTGCTCACTCAGAAATTGACATTTCCGACTCCCTTTCAGAGAAAGAAAAGTGTAAAACTAAGACACCAGACAAGAAATCTGACGTTTCAGGAGGTGAAGGTGGAAATAAAGTTGAAGTTCGTAAAGATGAAGATGAGGAAGACAATTCAGACCATGATGAGCTGCTTTTGTCTGTTGATCAGTGGGTAAAAAGAGGCTTTATTAGTCTTTACAGATGCCTGCAGTATATGTCAGCATTTCCTCAACTTATGATGCTGTATTGTATCCTTTTACCATTACCTGTCACAAGTTGCTCAGTGGAAAGTATGATGAGCCGTTTAAAGATGGTAAAGTACAGTTTAAGAAGCAGCTTAGGGGACGATTAGTTGTCAAATTTATTGATACCATCATCTGGGAATGACATGCATAAGATACTGTACCTAGCTGTTTATCTATCACTACTCTAAAACAATTTTGTTGCTAAGATTTTATGACTACTTATGTAACACATGTAAATATTATGATAATATTCATATCATATTGGTTTTTACACATTTAGTTTGTTTTTTCAATATCTGATTATTGATTTATTAATCTTTATTGATGTCTTCAATTTTTTTTATTCAATTATTTCATTCACTCTGAATTTTTGAGTTTTTAATTAATGTAAAAAACTATTTCTATACAACAGGTTAAGGTAAAAGTTTATATATATGACAGAGTTTTTCCAAACAACTGTTTAACTATATCTCTACAAAGGGGCGTTGTGGGCAGGGGGATTGGGGGTGTCACCCCCCCATGTTGGCTAAAAACTTGAAAGTTGGGAATTTTGTGAGATTTGAGATCTGTAGTTGGTAAATTCTAGGCTTATTCTGTACCTCATTACTTTCTATTATGAAAGTCCTTAACCACCGACATGTACAGACAAATTTAAAATTTCCCATCTGTTGATCCCTACTCTACAAATGATCCCAACTACAAAAATCATCAAACATTGAAAGTAGATTCTTTTGTAGTTGATTGTAGAAAGCTTAGTTAATCAAGTAATCTAGTAGCACTATTATCAATAGGAAGAGACAACGGCCAATGAGTCTATGTCGAATGTGGTATGTAAACGAATCATAAGGGAACATGAGCTGCCCAGTAGCAAAATTTCACTCAGCCAGCAATGCTTGAAGTGGCAGCATTGTCAGCCAATGTTTTATTTATGGTTTAGTGTTTTTAATTGTGACTTTCGTGGCTGCTAGACTGTCACAGTTTTATGATTCAAATTATCATATGTTGTACAGCCAATGCCTTAATTAGGGGTTTATTAAATTTTGAAGGCATAAATGCAGTGAATGTCTACCCAATATTTTATTGTTTTCTTATCAAAAGCTCTGACTGATTAAATGAGGACATTGAGGTTAGTGTTAATATTTGACTTCTGAAATATACTAATTTTTATAGAAAGTATCCATACTAGTTTGAATTGAACTGATGCATCTAATCTCTTTGTTTATTAAAATAGGCTTTCATGAAAGCAATTTAACTAGTCTCAAAGCAACAATGAAAGAAGAGGAGTAATAGGGCTGTGTTTTATTGTTACAACTCTTATAATTTTTCATTTGATTAAGTAGATTACTCCCCTTCCCCCCCCCCCCACATTACACAAAAAATAAGAAGTTTTTTGTTCCCCACCTTAACATTTTCAAATTTGGGATACATTTTTAAACTAGATTATTAAATTTTAAATTAAATTTTAGTGTTCGATTTGCATGAAATTTAGTATAACCATGTTGTTTAGATAGCTGATTTCGAATACACCATCAGTCATTTAATAAAATGTCAGGGTTATCATCCTCACGCTCTAAATTACAATATGTTTTGAATAACTTATTCACATACCAATATTAACCTTTTAGGACAACTTCCATGAGGTTATGAAGCAAGACATTTGTAGACAGGTATCAAAATACCGTAGAAATACAGATACATTCCATTTTTCTATTGCTTTATTTTACAGCTGAAAATGTTTTTAAATAAACATGGCCAAATTGCTAATTCTTTGATAAAGTGACAAGCGAGTTCTACAGCTCAGGCAGCTTACCAGTTAAATATTGCTTCCAAGTGTGTAGTAATAAAGCAGCGGTTTCCAACCTAGGGGCCACAACATGTTTTGTGTGGGTTCACAATATAGAGGCTTTATATTTACTTTTTTCTGGGATTTAAATGATTATAGGAAGATGTGTAGTTCTAATAAAAATGTAAGTTGTTAAAGTGCTAAAAAAAGACCTAGTTACTGATTAGGTTCCTTTTGGCTATTCCATTCTGATAGCTTCTTGCTGACTTGGTTTACTGTGGTAGCCTTGTAATGCTGCCAGCATAATATAAAATCATCCCCCAACCCCGGGCTTGTTGATTCTCTGTTACTACATATTAGTCGCATGTAATCATTATTATAAACAATTTATAACAATTAAAACAAGCATTAGTGGACATGTGGGTTTAACGTAAAGCTCTTTTGGTTGGCTTGTTGGTGAAGGTGAAGTAAGGATTTTAATTCTGGCCAGGGGTAGTTTATCCTAATATCCTTCCAAGCAAATAGAGGTACATTTCCTCTAAGTTTTACCTATCCCACTGGTGTAGTTAACTGTAGATAGTCCGGGCTAGTAGTAATAAACAGTGTAAAAAACTTTAAAACTAGGATTTGAACGCTTTTAAATTATCAAAGGGTCACGATGGCCGCAGAGACAAAAGTTGTGTTCATTAACTATAAAATGTTGGAAACCGCTGTAATAAAGTCAGTTAAATTTTTTAATCTAAAATACACGGTTTGAACGATATTTGTAAATCTAAATAAATATGCTTAAGCTAAATTGGATATTTAGCTCAGTTGAAGGTAAACTGAAATTAATAATAATTCAAGGTATTTCCTTATGCATTGAAAAAGCCTTGTAGCTTTAAAAATCTAGTATAAACAATTAAATAAATTTAAAAATACAGTTGCCTAAAAGCTCGGGTTCAGGGCTTGATTATCACCCCAAATTAAAAAAAAAAAAGTAAAATCTGGGAGCCCCCGCCCCCCTCCGCCCCCATTCTCAACATTGCCCTGCCCTTTTACTCTCCTTTGCCACATGGGAATTTTTCTAATTTCAAAATGCTTAGAGTTGGGAAAAACACTGGTTCGGTTACCCACCCACCCCCAAAAAAATTATTTCATGTAACGCCCCTGTCTCTTCTCTATATAATTATATAAAAGCGAAAGTCCTGACTCATTCACTCACTCACTAACTAACTTATCACTCAATTTTCACACTTCCCATGAAGATAAAGGACTGAAATTTGGCACAGGTGTTCTTTATAAGCTAATTAAAAAAAGTAAATATGTTTCACTCCAATGTTTTGTGATTAAGGGGGTGAAATTGGAGTAACTACCCTAATCAACAATATTGCTTTATAAACTCTTTTTAAGCGTTTAGAGGGTAATAATCCGATAAGCTTGTTCTAATAATGCCTTCGAAAAAATATAGCAACTATTTTTAACCCCGTAGATGCTTCTAAGGGGTGGGGGAAAAATTGAAAACAAGCAATTCATTAAAATGTGTAATTACGTTTTAATATGCAACTCCAAAAGATGGACCTGTTCAGCTGCGCTCAGCTGATAACGCCACAGGCAGTAGGCAAGAGGGCCTGCCGAAAATAAAGCTCTCCGTGAGAAGCGATTCATGGTCACCTCTTCGCGGTGTTTCTCGGGTAGCGTTAAGAACCATGCCATTAGGCTTCAAGCAAAAAATCCTTATTTTCATCCAAAAATAAATAATAACACAATATCCCAAGCAAAGAACGGGTATTCAGCTAGTTATAGCTATTTTTATTCGCAAAGTGTAAGTAATATCATTTTTATACATGAAATTGCTCTTGTAAATATAAACTAGGCCTTGATGTGGATTCAGTCGGAAATTTGAGATTCTAATAAAGGTCATATGGTTAAGTGGATTTTTGGGGGAGGTGCTAGAAAAGTTTTTCGGGGGGGAGGGTTTACGCCATTGGGCTTGAGGGGGATGGGCACCCTTGTCTACCAGTCCCCTCTCGCTTCCCGTTTCTGGGCTATAAGAAAGTTCAGATCCGGGTATTGATGTTGGAGGTCATGTTGTATTGGTGTTTGAGTGGTGTTTACCTTGTAGGCTTTTTTCACCGTAATCGTGAATATTTGTAAGGTAGCGTCTGCCTGTTTTATTGTCTCTTATCTCATGTATTTCTGATAATGTATCCACTAATGTCTGCCTACATTCGTCCCAGTCACAAGTTTTTATTTGTTGGAGTCCACGTATCTCAAAATTCGTGATTATCTTAATTTCACACAATATGTGATTGGAGTCTAAGCCCAGTTTCTTTAATACCGTCATATCCTCAGTAGTTACACCATTGATGGTCAATGCCAAGTCTATTATGTGGGGTCTGTTTAATTAATTTGAGGGATAAAATAATGTAGGTTCGTCTGGGGCAACAACTACGTAGTCTTGTGTGTCGGCGTGGTCTGCTAGTATTCGTCCGTTCGCGGTGGTTACTCGGCTGTTACAGATTGTGTTTTTAATGTTAATATCGCCCGCCAAAAAAAACGTTTGCGTCTGTGATTTCATCTAAGTCTTGTGGTAGTAGCGTCTTAAGTCCGGGGGTTTGTATATGGCCGCGAATCGGACACTCCCGCCGCCAGTAGCTTCTATATTCTGGAGATTTTGGAAGTGATATTGGTAGTAAGGTAAATGGGTCTTAATTATGATAGCTGTGCCCCCTACCCTGCCTTGAGGCCTATCATTATTGTAAATAGTATAGCCATAGAAGTAGATATTTTTCTCTGAGTTTAGATGGGTCTCATGTATTAGGGCAATATCTATTGAATAAGTTTTAAAGATATCTTCTAGCTCTTTAGCTTGCGTGAGTATTCCATTCACGTCCCATATTAAAACCCGAGGTACGTCTTTCATCACCGTCACATTTGTGTTGGTCACAGTCGGTCGCGAAGAATTCGATCACTGCCTCTAGCAGTATCATCAGTTTGTCGGTTTTGTTGGTTTCCTCCCCGAGTTTAGTGAGGTAAGGTCTAAAGTGTGTAAGTATTTAGGAATTTTTAGGTCCATGAAAAGATTGATAAGGTATTTTAAGTCTTAAGGTGGTAAAGTGGTGTCTTCTTGTTGTGACTATCTTTTGCATCCCACCATAACATTGGTATAGGAGCGGTAGATGGAGGTGGCTTCTGTGGTCTGTTTGGCTGATGGGCCTGGTAGTGGTTGGGATAATCTGCCAGTAAATATAGTCCAAATGTCCTAAATAAGTTGAAAGCACGCACACCAATCACCACACATAATGTCTTCATATATATACCCTCAGTTCCCACAGTAGAAAACGCGCGCTCCAAGTGGGACCGACGTTACTAATTTATTTTTAGTCCCCATACAAAACTTCTTTTTGGCGCTAGCCATGGGTGCCCGCAGGACTTTTTGCAGGGGGGTGGGAGGGTCAGACTATCAGTCACGGCCCGGCCGGGCGACTTCCTTGGATAATAGGTAATGTCACTAAAAACTAGAGAACTCACATAAATACATTGTCTTAATATTATTTATTACTATTTATTAAACTTTTGTAATACAATAACTGCTTTTAGCAGCTTAGAGATCCCACGAGTGTGAAATGGTAATGTCACTGTTAGTGGTAGTGTTTCGTCCCTTTACGGTGTCCGTATCTGTTTCCAGTGTCATCGATGTCGACATAATTGGGTTCAAAGGCCTACTATCCCCTGGTGAAGCTTTTAAGTGTCTAAGGAATGAAATACACTGAGAGGTAAGATTTCGATTGAAAAAAAAAAGTTATCAAAATGAACCATAAACGTTTTCTACCAAAGGACAATAAAGAGCATATATATAATTATATGTACCTTTATTTCTTCCTTAATGAAAGGGAATAAAGAGACGTCCAACTTTGGGTCTGCTGATTTGGAAGGGAATAACTCAGTCCTCTCATTATCTTCGCATTTCATGATTGAACAAAACAATAACTGAAAAATTAATGAAATAATAAACTCTAATTAAAATAAATAGCTCGCCCTATGAAATGAGAAAAATCGTTTAGAGCAAATAATATGAGCACATTATGGTTCAAATACAAATAAAAATAAAAATATTATATTGTTGTATCTTGTATGGTAGTCACAGCTCACAGATCAGTTAAAATCAGGTCTGAGTGTAAGTGTGATTCTAAGGATTTTAACATCTCGATATATCGTCTTTATTAAATCGGTATTTAAGATAAATTGCGATATAGTTTTTGAGTTTTTATGGCAATGTAAATTTGGGGTTTAAGGTATTTTTATTTGGTTTGGAATGATATGGAAAGGTTGAAGAGGGGGTCGTGAATATATATTTTTTTAAACGTGGTTGTGGGATTATTTTGTTAACAGTCATAACCACTGATCACCGAGAATATGCATTTGAGGAAATAAGTCTGTGAAGCTCAGGGTGGTTACACACCAACAAGTCCCTAATCGAGTCTCACTCACCAAGACAAGTACATATTATATTTGATAGAACTATGGAGGACCAATACTTTTCACACTGGTGAGTCGAGTCACCCTGAGTCTAGACGAGTCAGAGTTCATGATGTGGCAGATTACCGATTTCATCAGTCCAGCCGAGTCGAAAGTATTATTTCCACGTGTTTTCCAAGGATAACAGCATGTATACTGAATACCTCATTGTTCTCGTTCAAGATAATCCTGCGATTTATATCCCGTCCCATACTAGACATTTGGATAGAAATGCAGTTTCCGCCATTTGGAAACAAATGTGAAAAACTACCAAAGGTGCATCGTTTCACATTAAGTGGTTGAATCCACACTATGCGACATCTTTCTATATATATACGCCGGCGCTTCCATACAATTGTATTAATAGAAACCACTAGGACTGCATCCATCTTGCACGAGCAATTTGATCAATTTAGTTGACTCGATGACTCGACTCACTAGTGTGAAAGGCCTTGACTCAAGAGTCAGATTGGACTCGACTCCATAAGACTCGACTCAGGACTCGTTGGTGTGTAACCAGCCTTATATCTTTAAATTAGAAATAAAAAACTAAATAAGAAATTTAATTTTTGAAAAAAAAAAAGAAGTTTGATGATTGTCTGGTATCCGGTATTTGTGGGGCCTTAATCTAGTTTTGATATGGATTTATTTACTAATCAAAACACAAAGAATTATGATTTGTATTGACTAGATTAAATTATTTTTATTAAGAGCGGAAAGTGGATTATATATATATATATATATTTATATATATACATATATACACTTAACCATTAGGCCCTCCATATCACGAAAATAATTTTAATAAGAGATTAAAATGTATTTAGTAATATAATAATATATAACCATGCAAATTTGTCAAATGCATAATATACTAAATTTTAGGATTGGTTTACCTAATATTCAAAAGGTAAACCACATATTATTATTAAATTACTTTTAGCATTCCCAATTTAAAAAGGTACAGCCATAGTTGCTTCAATATATTTTATGCCCCTATCCCAAAGACAATTTCTGGGTGCACCACTAGTCCTTAAAAATATTAACAAGACTTGTCAATGTCTGAGTGCAGCTTTCCTCTTTCGAACTGCTTGCCGTTGTGCTCGCTTCAACTTGCAAGCCCCTGCGTTTTCTCGTTTCCACCGTCGAGTCATCGCACCACCAGCTGCTATGTCTGTGATCCTGATAGCGTGAACTAAGTTCCCCAGATCTCATCCCCTCCAGGTGACATGTATGCGATTCTAGTGGCACGGACTATTGAATCCCATCCTATAGACCTCGAGGAGGAGCTCACTGGGATCGCCTCTTGGACTCAATTTGTGGGAGGCCTTCAGAGTGGAAGATCGGAGCAAACCTCTTCTCTACCACTGGATTGGTCATGCACCGATTGGACGTGATTGGTGATTGGTTCCGAGACCTAGTTTTGGGGGCTCATATTGGGTTGCTCTGCGACCTCCCTTGGAACTAGGTGGCAGCCCGGTTTACCGGCCTTCGAGTCAGACGAGCTAACGCCATAGGTGCCCACCGCGTCATGGGGGGACAAGTGACCCTCTTTTAAATTACTAACTAGTATTGAGAACAAATGCTAAATTAACACAACTAAAAGTGAACTTAATAATTAATTAGGACTCATGAGACTGTCAGTAGTGTCAGTTAAATGTAGGGCAACATATTATTGTAAAGTGGTCGGGGTTTTAGGCCCTTATCTCTAGACCATTTCATTTATATAATTAAATTAGTTTGCCATTGTTTACTTGTTAATATGATCAAGATACTGAAATACTAAATTTATAATACATTATTGTTTTCCAATCGTCTAGGCCTAATATAATCTGTCTTATGATCAAATGTTTAATTATAATAAATGGTACGGCACACCGCACAGACTTTCTCTCTCTTTCTATAAACTCGTAAGATTTCTGAACGGAATAATGTACATTGTATCATCACCACTCCACATAAGAACACGCATAAAATAATATACAATGATATAGAATCAATTAGAAAAGAGGCGCATCTTTGTCCACCTAAGAACATTTCAAACAGTTTAATGTCTTCCACAAGGGTCAATACTTCGTATTAAAATTTCGATTTCTGGTTAAAATTTTAACATTTTAAAAGGTGTTGCAGATCTTCAAGTCATCGCATTGATATTTAATTATTCATTTATACATTTTGACTAATAAAAAATGTAAATATTGACTATTGAGTCTAAAATGGAGATAGATCATTGCTATGCAAACATTTCTCCTAAGAGATTTAAGGAAAAATAACATACTTTTTTTAGATACTTACTTATATTTAATTACTCTATGGCATTGGAGTATTATTGCGTTAAGACTTAAGTAGTATATGTTTACAACTAAAGCTCACAAAATTGTATTAATATATTTGCAAATATCTCAGAAACTGCTGTTTTTATAAAAATATATGTCAAATAAAAGTTTTTTATTTCTAATAGTCCTACAATTTTGCAATGATAAGTTGTTTAGTTTCTCCAGTAGTTGTGGAGATACGGAAATTAACGCTTCTGTAATGTACCCTAAAAATCATTTTCATAGGAAAATGAAAATAGCCAGTTTATTTATAATCTTAATCAACGCCTAGATACGAATTTTAATCAAAATCGTTTGAGCAGATTTTGAGAAAACCAAATTTTTCTCTTTTCGTCCTTCAGTAAACTACCCTAAATTTTAAGTTTTTATAGACACACAGAGAGACGGCATTGCAAAGACTATTTTTTAGGGTTCGGGGGGTCATGAGACGTCGACATCCATCAACATTTCAGGTTAGTTTTTTTTTTACGGTCGCAATACTTAAACTTTATTGTCCAAAAAGTTAAAAAAATTCATATAATTGCGTATATATTGAAAGTTATTGATTTTATAAAAATATGTTTCGAATAAAATATCTGTATTATAAATATATATACATATTTGTAATGCTAAGTAATTTCATATCTCAAATAGTTTCGGAGCTATTTAAAAAAATGTTAATTTACGCATCAGACCGGAGCCCTTAAAGCCATTTTGCCGAAATATTGAGGGTAGCCATTTTGTTTGGAATATTTATTAATGTTTATAAATGAAATTTAATCAAAATCGTTGGAGTCGATTTTGAGAAAATCGACTTTATCTCTTTTTGCCATTCAGTAAACTACCCTTAATTTTAAGTTTTAATAGACACACAGACAGACGGCATTGCAAAGACTATTTTTAAGGGTTCGGGGGGTCATGAGACGTCGACATCCATCAACATTTCAGGTTAGTTTTTCTTACGATCGCAATACTTAAGCTTTAATGCCCAAAAAGTAAAAAATATATATATAATTGCGTATATATTGAAAGTTATTGTTTTATAAAAATATGTTTCGAATAAAATATCTGTATTATAAATATATATACATATTTGTAAAGCTAAGTAATTTCATATCTCAAATAGTTTCGGAGCTATTATAAAAAATGTTAATTTACGCATCAGACCGGAGCCCTTAAAACGATTTTGCCGAAATATTGAGAGTAGCCATTTTGTTTGGAATATTTATTTATGTTCATAAATGAAATTTAATCAAAATCGTTAGAGCCGATTTTGAGAAAATCGACTTTTTCTCTTTTTGCCCTTCAGTAAACTACCCTTAATTTTAAGTTTTAATAGACACACAGACAGACGGCATTGCAAAGACTATTTTTAAGGGTTCGGGGGGTCATGAGACGTCGACATCCATCAACATTTCAGGTTAGTTTTTTCTTACGATCGCAATACTTAAGCTTTAATGCCCAAAAAGTAAAAAATATATATATAATTGCGTATATATTGAAAGTTATTGATTTTATAAAAATATGTTTCGAATAAAATATCTGTATTATAAATATATATACATATTTGTAATGCTAAGTAATTTCATATCTCAAATAGTTTCGGAGCTATTATAAAAAAATGTTAATTTACGCATCTGACCGGAGCCCTTAAAACGATTTTGCCGAAATATTGAGAGTAGCCATTTTGTTTGGAATATTTATTTATGTTCATAAATGAAATTTAATCAAAATCGTTAGAGCCGATTTTGAGAAAATCGACTTTTTCTCTTTTTGCCCTTCAGTAAACTACCCTTAATTTTAGGGGTAGATATCCAATTCCAAAAACCCCTCGGGGCAACCCTATGAAAACCCTAGATATCAAGTTTCAGCTCAATCGGTAAAATAGTTTAGGCTCTAGTTGGAGGTACAGACAGACAGACAGACAGACAGACAGACAGACAGACAGACAGACAGACAGACAGACGGAAATTCAAAAACCACTTTTTCGGATTCAGGAAGTCATGAAACGTCAAAATTCATCAAAATCTCGAGTTCGATTTTTTTGACGATCACAATACTTTCTCTACCTGTAAGATAGAGAGAAAGTAAAAAAGGGTGGGGTTTAATATTAATTATAAATTGTCTAAATCTTAACCAGCTTCATCTAAATTTATTACTTTTACTTTTCACTTTAAAGCATCGTTCTATTTAATTTTATCTATACCCGGAAGCTGTGAGGTGCACCTGTGTCTTGAACGTATGGCCTCACAGTGGAGAGGGAAGGTTGGTGCGAACAGCTAGCCAATCAGCACATCCGATTAAGAGTATGTGTTTGACCCTATGGGGAAGGGAAGCATCAGACGCAACATACTTGCCGGCTAGCACGCGAACAGATAAGACGTATATTCAGAAGTTCTTTTCGTGTTGGTCAAAGCGTGTTTAGAGATGGGTGGGAGGAAATGGAGACCATGTGGCTAAATGACCACTACATTAACTATTTATCCATGTTCATGTACTAAGTAATTTGCTTTCTTTACATTAAGTAACCCGTGGTGCAAAATGTCTAATGTTTATTTAAAATAAAACTTCAAATTCTACTCTAAATTTCTACTTATTTGATCGGCGATGTTCTCTACCCCCACCATTAATTTATTACCCCGAGATGCTCTACTAAATAAAAGTGAAAGATGAGTGGTATTGATTTGCCTCGGTATTGATCCTTCTGTAAGAACGTACCCTCTAAGATAGCTAATTAACACCACTCACATTTTCGAATGTGAATTCATATTTTTCAAATCCGCTCAAAAATAACACTTCTAATTCACTCTTCACGTTTGCTTATTTCATTCTTGCATTCTGCCTTATCCCTTTATTGAAGGAAAGAGTCTAATTTTCGTATTCAGATAAATTACCCTAAATGCTACTCATCAGTATTAAATCAAAAATCCCCTCGGATGCTATGAGCTAGGTGGTAAGACTAATTGATGCTTTAGTCCCTTAATACATCGATACATTTTTTAAATAATAATTTATAGCCATGTTTATATGATCAAATTCTAACAAACAAATAATTACCATGTGATTTATAATAAAGTATTTCAGATTTAAATTATCTTAAATCTATGAGCAAATGATTAATTGTAATTTGTATCTTATCATTTGTTGTGAGCCATTCTTTTTATTCACTAGTTATCACAGTCGGGATAAAATAGCTAATCTGAAAGTTAAAAAATTATACCTGGACACGGAAATCGAACTCTTAGACCTCTGACTTAGTACGCCAATGCTCTAACCACTGAGCTATCCAGGAATCATCCCGTACTCGGGTTCATTCTTCACTCATATTTTAAGGCCTGGATTCCTGGATAGCTCAGTGGCTATAGAGCATTGGCGTACTAAGCCAGAGATCCGGGGCTCGATTCCCGTGTCCAGGTATCATTTTTAAATTTTCAGAATATGATATCTTGATGGAGAATTCCTCACTAAATAAGCATTAATAATAGCGTCGGCTATTTGATCCTAAAATAATTACTGTCCAACAGTAAAATGTAAACTTGGAGGTTCAAACTTCTCTTCAAAATTTAAATTGCGCGCGCACTATTCCGCAACGACACTAACGCCATTTGGCTTCAATGTCTGATCACTGGAACTAAAGAGTAGCCAGACCCGTATTTCTTAGACTCTGACCTCTAGTGAGATGATAATACATAGTACTACATGGAAGAGATATTTCTAAAACCTCGAGATGTCCATCCGAATGTTAAGTGAAGTTGCGCATTTATATAACTAGAATCTAGCTTGAAATTGGTGCGAATTTTAAATAAAGTAAAAACCATAAATCCAAATTATATGAATAAATTACAGAAATAAAAGAAATTTATAACGTCATAACTACCTGACACCCCGTACCCCCTCCTCTAGTAATATTTCGCAAGATTGCGATGACCCTTACCCTCCCTTTAGCCTTACATAATTTATCCACTGGGGCAGTGAGGCAGTGCCCCAGAACCCCCAAGCATATATATATATATATATATATATATATATATATATAGAACGAAAGAAAACCAAAGCTTTTATCAAACGCATTTCGTCTCACTATATTTAGCTTTCACTGTTTTTCCTTACTAATCCGTTAAAACTTTCGCTATACGAGACTAAGAGTCACTGGTAACAATAAAGGATCAAGAATAGATGAAAGATTTAACTTGCGGGTGGAGGAGTAATGGGTAGGGACTCAAGCGTATCAAAAACATCCAATAACTATCAACACACATCAACAAGACTTACTAAAATAAAGTGGGAGTGTGAGATTTAGAGGTGGGAGGGAAAAAAAAGGAGGAGGGGCATTATTATCTGTAGAATATCATAGAATACTCTGTTTTAATTTTAATTTGTTTATTTTGATTCAGATTTATGAAACCGAGTAGCATGAACAATAAGAATAAGCGTAAGCTGCAGCTAAAGATAAGTGACCTATGGGCAGCGAAATCACAAAAGAAGACATATGATGATGATGATGAAAGTAAAAAAACTTGTAACCCAATTAGGTATTCAGTGTACATGCTGTTATCCTTGGAAAACACGTGGAAATAATACTTTTGACTCGGCTGGACTGATGAAATCGGTAATCTGCCACATCATGAACTCTGACTCGTCTAGACTCAGGGTGACTCGACTCACCAGTGTGAAAAGTATTGGTCCTCCATAGTTCTATCAAATATAATATGTACTTGTCTTGGTGAGTGAGACTCGATTAGGGACTTGTTGGTGTGTAACCACCCTGAGCTTCACAGACTTATTTCCTCAAATGCATTTTCTCGGTGATCAGTGGTTATGACTGTTAACAAAATAATCCCACAACCACGTTTAAAAAAATATATATTCACGACCCCCTCTCAACCTTTTCATATCATTCCAAACCAAATAAAAATACCTTAAACCCCAAATTTACATTGCCATAAAAACTCAAAAACTATATCGCAATTTATCTTGAAATACCGATTTAACTAAAGACGATATATCGAGATGTTAAAATCCTTAGACATCACACTTACACTCAGACCTGATTTTAACTGATCTGTGAGCTGTGACTACCATACAAGATACAACAATATAATACCTTTATTTTTATTGTATTTGAACCATAATGTACTCATATTATTTGCTCTAAACGATTTTCTCATTTCATAGGGCAGCTATTTATTTTAATTAGAGTTTATTATTTCATTAATTTTTCAGTTATTGTTTTGTTCAATCATGAAATGTGAAGATAATGAGAGGACCGAGTTATTCCCTTCCAAATCAGCAGACCCAAATTGGACGTCTCTTTATTCCTTTCATTAAGGAAGAAATAAAGGTACATATATATTATATGTATGCTCTTTATTGTCCTTTGGTAGAAAACGTTTATGGTTCATTTTGATAACTTTTTTTTCAATCGAAATCTTACCTCTCAGTGTATTTTATTACTTCAAAACACTTAAAAGCTTCACCAGGGGATAGTAGGCCTTTGAAGCGAGGGCGGGATTCTTTATTTTTTTACAGTGTCAAATTATTAGAAATATGTTTACATCATTCATAAACTTATAAATGTTGATTGGAAGGAACAAAGTATAAGAATAATTTACAAGTATAACAAATCAGTTTAATAATATTCAAATTAGTTGAAAGAAAGTACATAGAACTATTGGTAGAAATTATTCTAATTATACATTGTTTAAACATGAGAATATAAAATGGTTACAATAATATAAATAGCTTGATAAAGGAGCATCGTGTGCGAAGCACCTAGGTACACCCTATAACCCACACATATAGTTCATAGTTGTAACTAAGAAAGCTTGTAACTTGTTAAAGCAGGACAATTACTAATTCATCAAATAGGATAAAAGGCAGCAATTCAAAGGCAATATAAATTAGTGGTGGTAATCAAATCTAATTACAAATTTACCATACATAATTCTAATCCAGCCTCCTGACTGAGGCTTCAACTACAACACATAATTTCAAATATAAAAACCAAGCAACTTAAATTTAGTCCCAGTTTAAGGAGCTACAAGGACTGTAATCAACATGAGCTAGCTAGCTGAGTTATCTCCATAGAGAGTTAGTTAAACATTGCAAAGCTATAAGCTCCTAGAAGAGAAACTATTATTTTACAACTAGTAAAAGGCGAACTACCAGGAATCTAGGCGCTACAGATACTACAGCCGGTCAATTCCTAATTAGTACTGCCTGAGCAGTCAATAGTATATTTATTCAGTTACCCTGAAAAGAAGACAATAATACTAGACAAAATAGTGATCATTTTCGATAAACCCTAAAGGTGCCACAGGGGCAGTACACAACAGACAAAACCCCGCAGTTCACTACTATGGACAAGTAGCACTTCCACAGGTTGCGCACCGCATTCCAGTACACAGCTAGACACATCAGAGACAATTGTCAGTTACAGACCCAGTTAGGTTGTGAAACAAAGCAATAGATAACTTCATATCCTCCATTATTAAATCCTATTCTTTAAACTAGCTGCAGCATGGTCATATAGTTTAAGGAGCCTAGTATTGACCCTAATATTTGCGACTAAGCCAAATAGACATAGAAAAATAGAGCATAAAGCCCACTATTATAAACTATGCCTTATGGGCATAGAGAAATAAGTCAGTAGTACTGACATACTAAAACTAAGTCATATGAATATAGAACAATAGAGCTCAAACTCAGCATAATAAATTATGCCTTTAGGGCATAGGGAGACAAGTCAGTAGTACTGACATACAAAAACTAAGTCATATGGACATAGAACAAAATAGCCTAAACTCTATGATATATTACATTATCCCTCAATACTTATAGTATCCGCCGTAGTTTGCTCTGCGGCGAGGTGGTGACACCGACACCTCAACCATCGCGGTCTTCATTATGTAGTATTAATAAATACTCGTGAATATGTTCCAGCAGTTCCTCCGATGAGTGGTTACAATATAATAGATATTACGTGAACCGAGGACAGGTTGTTTTATACCAGCGTGATTGATAAAATTGGGCAGGGTTATCTCCAAGTACAAAGAGGGGTGTTAATCTTCTAACATCACATCACCCGACCACTAGCGCTCGCCAACGGCTGTTGGAACACCCCAAAGCAAGCCTCTCTCATTCGCTCTTCGTCTGGCCCAGATGTTTGATGTTTGTGTGTTGGTCTTCAAAGCCGAGTTGCCTAGTTCACTGGGGCATTTTTGATGAGGATTGGGCGTGTCTCGCTTGTGATGTCGCAGTGAGTCTATATCTGCCAAATATTATTAGAACTTATTAGATCTGGTAGTAATAGTTTTAAACCTATTATAGGGCTTCATTGAGTGTAAGTGTTAAAATGTATTTAAAGCGTTACATGTTTTCTAGCACCTATACACACAACAAGATTCTTAAGTTACCAATTATAACAAAAAAACCTTGTTAAAAGATGCCAACTAAACAACTTGAAGTACTCACACATCTCAACCGTGCTGCGCATAAGCAGATGACCAAGCAGTTCAACTGCATAGGAAATATTTTACCGTGTGATAGTATTTTTTGATGCAAATACTCAATTGACCGGCCCTATACAGTACTGATATTGTGCGAATGCCTCAATTTGGTTTCTCGCCTATATAATTATCCATCCACTTAAACCTGTTGACATGATCAAATACTAATTTCAATCTCAAAATCTAGGCACCTTCAAAAGCCTTTCAAACTGGACCACTAGCCTTCTCCATTGTTTGTGCAGGTTCCTGAAACTGGATCGAACAAGTTTTCTCTGTGATTGACCAACAGTTGAACAAAGGGTGACACACCCTACCAACACTTCAAAGGAAAATAGCCTCTCCAGCTGAAAGTTCCTGGCAAAATATACTTCTCAATAAGTTCACACAAAGTTTTAGATGATTTATTAGGAATGTTTAAAAAAAATCCCTCCACAGCGCTTTAGAGTATCAAACATGCCCAAAACCCAGTGTTCAGGTACAATTCCACCTTTATAGTTTTTTTCTTTTTGAAATTAAATATTTGTTGATTTGAACCACAACCCTTGACCTGAGTAGTAGTCCCCATCCCTTAACAACTTTCAGGAACAAATATAGTTGAAAAATCAATACAATTAAATGATTGAATTTCTAGGTATATTAAATAATCTGTTCATAGAACAACTAGATACTTGGCAACACCAAAACTGTATCAATATGAAAACTGGTAAATAATGTGGTAACAATGTGATTTTTGACTTAATGTCCAAGGTTAAGTTGCCAAAGATGACTTGCAATGTCTACAGAGAAAGCCAGTCCTTTAAAATTGACAATTTTAATTACTTTTTTAAACATATTTCTAATATACCTATTTAAAACTTTGGAACACAATAGGCTACTTGCTGATGAATAATGCATTAAAAATGTTCAAAAAAATCATTATCTTGTTAATTGCATTCGTTTCTTTTAATTTCACAACGACTCCGTTTGTAATAGCCTACCTGTTATGGCAGGGGCACCATCACTTGCAAGACATACACCAATTTTTTCAGTGGTAGCTAATATTTATTCAGAGCATTCATAAGTTCTTCGAAAATATCAGATTCAGTGGTTGTATCATTCATAGAAACTACTTCCAACAGCTCTTCACTTAGTTTCAGGTTCGCGTCACATCCGCGAATAAAAACTTTCAACTGAGCGATATCTCAAATGTCTGTACTTTTGTTGATTGCAATAGAGTAAGTCTCAAATTTTGATATTATTGAACTCAGCTGGTTTCCTAGATTATTGGCTATTTTATCGATTCTCCCAGATTTAGACTTAAACTTATACTTTTAAATTTTGTTAATTGTTATGGACAAAAATTTGCTTCATTTTAATCAAGCATTCGCAAATAAATTTCCCTTTAGTAAATGGCTTTGGTATACTTGCATTTAAAATTAAACAATGTAGTATTAGATCACTAAAATTTTAGTATTTACAGCAGCCGAATTATCTGCAATCAGTGTTGTAAACAAATTTTGTTATTTTTTGTTGAAAAACTTATTTCAATCCTTCCAACTTATTTTCACAAAGTTTCACAACATATTAATCATTGCTCGATTTCATCATTTGTGTTTTGTATCATAGTGCCTTCTAAGATTATGATCCTTACAAACTGCAATAGAAATACTCCATATCAGGCATATTATTTTACTCTTAACTTTAATACAAACATATTGTAGTTCCCACTTTACTTGAAAACTATGATCTTTTTCTTCATTAGATTTTTTCTAGTCATTCTGGTACTAGGCTTGGACATAATGTTTATCAAATAACCAGTTTAACTAAAGATAATTAAAACATAAAACTCATTCACTACAATTCTCCTCATAGACACTGATCGTACAACTGTTGGTAATTTTGTCACTTTGATTCAATATCAAAAGTAGTAGGAACTTAAGATATCTCTGACACTCTTGACTATGGAAGCCGCAATTGTAGCGATGACAAAATATCAGTAAGCTCTCATGTTTGCTCTCATGTTTTTACAAACAATATTTCCTACAGAACCATCACTTGACTATACTCCTTGACTACTTGTGGCATTGGGATTGCTGCCGCTGCCACGAATTTTCATTACGATAACATCACATAGGTAGGATTTCTTAATATTTTATCCAAACTCTAAAATGCCTCTGGATGAAATGCCACACATGCAGCGACTGTGGAACGCTATCAATCCAAAATTCCAGTACAAATATTTATTTTATTTTTCTTATTTTCAAGGATCAGAGGGCAGACCGCAGACCTTTTGCATTCATGTTTGACATGTTTGGCTTACAGTATAGCCTACAAGGGGGGAAAAACTCACTATGTTTAATGTTTTTGTTTTTTCAACTTTTTCAATTTTCGATCCTTGTAATATAGAACTGAAGCAAACACTATATATCATTCACTAATTTAGAAACTTTTATTATGAAAATTGTGTACAGTATGTAGGAAAAGTTTAAAAACATGAAATATAAAAAAGTTTTAATGTAAACAAAAACTATTTCATCATGGGCCCACTCGTTCATAAAAATTCATTTTATATGTTAACCACGAGAACATTTGGGAACATGAAGTGGGTTCTCACATTTTTCACAATGTTACAATTTCACTCCTCATTTTTTTGGGAGGATACAAAATATCTCTTGGTTGGATTTGTCTTTGTGGTGAAATCTTCATTACGAAGTGTGCTCAGTGCTTGGTTTTAAGATATAAAAGGCTAGGTCTATGTGACGGTCTTCTACAGCTTGAGTATTGTGGTATCGTTACATTTTCAAATATCTGTTCCACAAAATTCAACTGGAAATCAATGAATGACTTTTTCCAGTTAGAATTCTCCACACCACAAAGGAATTATAAAGCTCCATATTGAACACGTAAAATAAATTTTTTAAAACTTTTTTAATATCTTCTCTCAACTGGGAAACTTAAAAGAAATTGGTCACGGCGGTCAACCTCACCCATGGCGTTATTATATTCTATAACAGGGGTCACCAATTACTTTTGACGGAGGTCCGTTTTAAAAATTACCACACTTTCACGGTTCGAAACTTTAACAGTGACTCAAAGTCAAGCCTTACAAGCCTACTCTTTGGACGATCTGTTGTTAAAGTAAAGTAATGATAATATAAAATAATGATAAATTAATAGAGTTCTGAAGGACCAATTTTCTGTATAAAAACTGAGAAGGTTAAAATCAAACCTGGGTAAAGTGGTATGTTGAGAGGCCTACCTTGACGTGGAGATGAGTCTGACAATCTTATAGGTTTGTAGGTATTGTCTTGGGTGGGTGCGCATTGATCCTTGATTATCACACTAATTATTTGACGAGAGGAGCTCCCCTTTAACACTAATTATATAGTTGATAGACATTGTTTCGAATAAATAATACAGAAACATAAATTCATTGAAACTAGTTAATAATTATATACATATCACCCCACGATATCACTTGAAATTTATAGTGAGTAAATATGTTGCGAGCTTGAGGAGCATTGTTGCAAAGCCAAAGAGGTCACACATTAGTAATTAATTAATTAATTAATTTTAGCACCACGTCTTACTACCCGTTCGGGTTATACGCTTAAGTACTAATTACACTAATGGATTAGGAATTGGGAAGGTTGAATTTAGAGGAAGTGAACCCGCATTTGCGTGAAGGGAGAGTGGAAAACCATTTAGGAAAAACCACCCTCAGTTCACCCGACCGAGATTCGAACCTCGATCTCCCCGTCCTCGGTGATCTGGCTCAACACGACTGGCGCGTTAGCCAACTACGCCACCGAGGCGGGTCATTAGTAATTGTTTTATCAGAGAGGCTCAAAATACACTGGTATAAAGAACAAGTGCACTGTGTGTGACGCAAATCCAACCCATTTTTGAAGTTGCAGTGTGGTGAAGAGGGTGGCTAGTTCTGAGAAATCTGCTGCAATGCAGCTAAATAGCGGAAGTGAGGGGGAGAAATAACCAGGTAACGGAAGTGGTTTTTCTTTAGGTCCAGAAAATAATGAGATATTTAACACCTAATTCAAAAACGTAATATTTTTTATTTGGTTATTTTAAGAAATTGTTTTTAACTAATGTTTATGTTCAATACATTATTATGAAATTATATTTGAGTTGTTGTTTTGTTCATTTTGATAAATTACAATTTTTACTTTGAACAACCAGCCTGAAATTTGGAGTGAAGTTGTGCAACTGATTCACATTAAGTCGTGGAGGAAGGCATCCATGAGACGAGATCTAAACTTTTTTTTTATGAAGTTCATCATTGAGAATGCTGCTTCACATTGTTGCTGTTGCTGTTGAGTTGTCAATTGTAAGAAAAATATAGCCATACAGATAAAAATCTAATGTAAAAGTTAAACTAGTGCTGAGTATGGGTGAGGGGTTTGGGGAAAGTGGTGGGGGCCTGGGGGGTTTATATTGAGATTTTCATAAATATAGACGTTAGCCTAAAAATTACAAGGAAACACATTATAATAAACAAAAACTAAATGGCTATTTACATGACTGTTGTTATAAATTTGAGCACAAATATCGAATAAAAAATTAATTGGCCTAGACTTTCATTTAATTTCGGATTTCAGATAATTTTGAAAAATGAAACCACTTGAAAGTGAAATGTCTAGCAGGTAATTTATTTTTTTTCTTTCTTTTCGTATTGCTATTAATTTTGTCTTGAGGTTACTTTCTTGATACTATGTTGTAACATTTGAGTAAATTCATTGCTTAACCAAGGTTCAATATCCCAAGTTCTTCCAGTAGCCATTGACAACTCAACTAGAGTAAGAATACGCAATACATTTTCATACTGCACCAAAACTGTCTCTTTTTTTAATTTTTCAAATGATGTCGATGGTACTGCTGAATAGAGGAAGTGGATATTGCAATCTTTCTCTAACTCCTGCACTTCAATCACTTCAGCCAGCCACCAATAAGAATCATACATGCATGTTATGTAGTCCCTAGCTCAAGAATAAGGTTTGTCGAAAGTTAGTGATATTTAGCTTCCCAAAGTTTCTAGTTTCCACAGTTTACTCCCTCTGGCAGAAAAAGAGATAAGCTAATGACAAAGGTATTTACAAAGAAAGAACAATCATACAGGTTTTCTTAATCAGGAGAAGGTTCAAAACAGACACACTAACAAAAGTGAAATAATACATTATGATTTAGAATGACAATCACTGGTGGCTTGGTAAAGGTCCTGCTTCATCCTTTATGTACCCATGTGATTTTGAAGATAAGTGCCTGTCTGTCAAATCCTAATTTTGGTGGAACCCAGATGTCCCACTGGCCACACTTACTACAGTAGCCCCATGGCTTCTTTGGTGCTGACTGACAGTTCACAGCTGACTTCTGACAGTCAACATTTAGGTAAATACCTAAATTTAGACTATCAGAAGTGACAGCTGCTAAACACATGTTTTTTGCAGATAATATGGTTCGGCGTAGGTATACATAATTTGATCCGGTAGCTTTTCAAAGCCGTCAGCTGTGAGCTGTCAGTCAGCACCAAAGTAGCCATGGGGCTACTTTACTTTATATCTTTGAACAAAGTGCAGAGAGACACACAAAACACATGTTTAAATTTAACTTTTAAGACCGAGTGAGCAAGGCGAGACTTAGCTAACTTTTGCGTTGCTTGCTAAAATCAAATTTAATTTGTTATCATTTCCAGTATTGGTATATGCTGATTCTTGTCCGTTCATTTAAAACATTTTGCTTAGTAGCTCGACTTCTGGCTATAAGAAAAGTGAACTAACCAGGAAATTCCCGCAAGCTACTGACTAAATGTTTGTAATTGTATATGTCAACTCACATGTGTAACGTTTAGAAGGGACAGAGGATATTATTTAATTTATGCTTTTTGGGGGAGTGTTTCTGCAACAATGTATATTATTTTATTTCACAAATATCACGAGTTCTTAGTAAATTTCTCTGTCTATTTTAAGATAAGAGAAAAAGTTTCTGTTATGTACCTTATCATTTATTATTCAATTATTTGATTTTCAATGTTTACATGTAAAATAAATTATAGATTGTGGAAAAAAAATGAAATTACTTATTTTCAATCACTCATTATATTACGTGTATTTTATATGAATCATTTGCCTCTAACCAACACAATTCAAATAATTTACAATTAAATTTTTATAAATAAGTTGTGTTATTCATATTGTTTACAGAATGAGCTGGACTGTTATGCAACTCAACATCAACTGGAAAGTAATAGGCCATCTCTCATCCATACTCTTATAAAACCCGAGCAAGATAACAATGTACCAGCATCTGATGTGTGCAGAGAGCATAGTTTTAAAGAAGAAATGTGTTTTGATCAAAGTTCTCTTGATGTTACTGAAAATAATGTTATAGATGTCAATTTTTCACTGATGAGAGCAAGAAAAATGTGGGATTACAAAGAAAGGATGACCAATTAATGAACACAACTTTTCTAAACATATATCCTGATATATATCAAAATGATGGGGTGAAATACAAATGTGATGATTATAACAAGTCTTTTACTCAAAAGATCAACCCTAAAATTCAACCTCTTACTCATAGTGTACAGAGACCGTACCAATGTGATGTTTGTGGAATGTCTTTTAAAACAAAGAGTAATATTAAAAATCATCTTGTTACTCATACTGTTCAAGGTGCTCACAGCTGTGATGATTGTGGCAAGTGTTTTAAAATAAAAGGCAGTCTTAAAAGGCATCTCCTTACTCATAGTGTACAAAGACCTCACAAATGTGATGTTTGTGGCAAGTGTTTCAAAATTAAAAGAAATCTTGAAAGTCATCTCCCTACTCATAGTGTACAAAGACCTCACAAATGTGATGTTTGTGGCATGTCTTTCAAAATGAGAAACATTCTTAGCCGTCATCTCCTTACTCATAGTTTACATAAATCTATAGAATGTGATGTTTGTGGAAAGTTTTTCACTAAGAAGAATCTCTTAAAACTCATTTCCTTACTCATAGTGTACAAAAACCTCACCAATGTTATGTATGTGGAATGCCTTTTAAAAGGAAGAGTAATTTAAAAATCATCTTGTTACTCATACTGTACAAGGTGCTCACCGCTGTGATGATTGTGGCAAGTGTTTCAAAATGAAAGCCAGTCTTAAAAAGCATCTCCTTACTCATAGTGTACAAAGACCAAATAAAAATTAAGGTGATGTTTGTGGCAAGTGTTTCAAAATGAAAAGCATTCTTAGAAGTAATCTCCTTACTTGTAGTGTTCATAAATCTATCAAATGTGATGTTTGTGGGAAGTTTTTTTTTATAAAGAAGGAACATCTAAAAATAAATAATTCATCTTCATACTTATAGTGGTCAGAAACCTCCTAATATGATGTTTATGTCAAGTGTTTCATTAATAAGGGCAATCTTAAAATCAATATCTTTATTTATGAGGCAAGTTTTTAGCGATTGACTTGGTTGCATGTTGGTATCAAGTGTCATCGACCAAGTGGAATACGGAAACGACCGAGTGATTCTTTGTAAACAAAAATTGCTGTTGAAGTAGAGTAGATATAACGGCTGGTAGGTTAATTTGTATGAATCTACATGTACTGAAAATCGAGGGGAAAATTACTATTTTATTTTTAGTTAGATTGGTGTTTTTTTTTTACTATATCTAATATATTTTACACAACATACCAAGCTAAACTTATATATCCTAAAATAACCTACAGAAATCTTGAAGTATGTATGTAATGTTAAATAGTCCCAGATTATATACTACTAAACTCCTTTTATCCATAACCAAACTGTTTTTAAGTGCCTTTTACAAATAATAATAAATAACTATAAATAACTATAGATATGCAATGCTAGTTTTAAAAAATTCACAAAATAATATGGAGAAAAAGGGTTATAAGTAGTATTAAATGATAAGATATGAAAATTTTTTTGATCTTATTATCTCAACTTATCAATAATAAACACTACCTACTGTCATATATTTCTAGCTGGTAATTGCTGTCTATTTTAATTAACATCTTAAAAAATTCATTGAGCCTACCCTACCCACAATGGACCTGAGGAGGCTTGAGCCCCCCCCACCGTAGTTTGGGAATGCCTCGAGATCCACACACATCTGAAGAAAAAATAAAATGAGGTGGGGAGGGAGGTTATGACCAGTTTAACATTGTGAGCAAAGAAAATATAAAGTGCCATACATCCTTGTGTTAATCTCCCTAGTTGTCCTAATTGATGTTTGTGCCATCTATGTTGTGGTAGTAGACTTATGTGATGGCTAAGCCAACTTTAATTTAGCCCTATTTATTTATTATCTTGTTAGATTTTCATGTTCTGAGGTGGTTTAATCAAGGAAAGCTTTACTAAATGAAGGTTTGGTATTGTTTCGGTCATAAACACTCGTAACCAGCCACGATACCAAGTACGCGAAAACACTCTTGTTGTAAATAATAATACCAGGTCAATCGGGAAAACATGCCTATTGTGTACATAGAGCCTACAAATGTAATTTTTGTGGCAGGGGTTTCACTACTAAGTGTAGGCTTGATATTCATCTCCTTACTAATAGTGTTCAAAAATCTCTAAATTATATGTTTGTGACAAACGTTGCGCTCCAAAGCTTATTAATTGGAGTCATTTTATTCCCACCTCTAAACACCAAATCTTTTTTACTTGCCTATTTTGCTAATTATTGTTATTGTGACGAATTATTTTTTGATTTCTAAAAACCTTTAACATTTCCTTCATTAATAATAATAATAATAATCACATACAAAAAATAAAGATTTTGAATGAACTTTCCCAGGAAACTCTCTCTTAGGAACACTGATGGCCCTTGATATTGTTCTGACAATAAAATATGTCAGATTTTACACTGGGATCTAAAAACCATAAATACCCGAAAATTATCAAAAGAAAAACTAGTCCTAGGCCTACTTTGGGAAATTGTTAACTGTACCTGCGACAACACTTTACATGTATAGGTACATTTTCACCATCAAGAATAATCTGAAATATGGCGGAAGGGGCAGCAGGAGGTGATCAGGGAGCAACAATCTACCCACCAAACTTCACGCAGCCGCCACCAGCACCCGTACTGACCTACATATACCAGCCATCGAGAGGCGGTGGTGGGGGTTCACCAACACATCCCGAAGGCGTGGCTGAGGCCGCAGAACTTGATGCATCTCATCCGGAAGAACAAACTTTTAATTGTATTAATGCTTAAATGTCCACATGTATTCTGTGCTCTCAATAAATAAAGGCTACCGGTCTCCTCTCGCACTCCAATGCCTCCCGGCCTTCCGCTGACCCTGTTTCGCTCGCTCCACAGAGAGTATAAAAGCGACGGGTGAGTGAGAGAGGTGACCAACAAATATATACTTCTGTAGAAAATTTTACAAACAGCTGGAAACTTTCTAGGATGAGTTTTTTTTTTATTGGTCCTCATTCTTGGATCTTTAATGGCTTGATTGGGTATTTGATCAATTGTTATTTCTTCATTATTACATAAATATAACAACACTCAAATATATATACCAACACTTTAAGGTTAAGAGTATTTTTATCCAATCTCACCAGATTTACTGTTTTTCTACCAGACTTTCTCCTAACTCACTTTAATAATTCTGTGGTGGCAGGCTTTATCCACATCCAATCTTATTCTGAATGCAATCATTTAGTAACAAAATACTATTTAAAGTACATATATAATACTTCCAAATTATTGCTAGGTAAATTTAAAAAAAAAGTCTCCTAAAAATAATGTCCTTCATAATGGATATTGACTTACATATCCCCATGTTATAGATTATGGCAGGAAATATGTTGAAGAGGTAAATCTTGTTTTAACACCTTTTTTATTATTTCACTAATAAATTCATCAAGTAAAATATTTTTATTTTTAACTCACACTGAAAATATATTTTATAAATCAATATTGAACTTGAATTATTTAACATGCTAAGACTTTATAAGGATGTCTCGGTATATTCCATTGTAATTTGAACTGTTTGCTTATTTTACTATCCATGGTTATTTTATTGTGGATGTCCAAGAATTTGTCACTAAATCCGGAATTTATCACTTATGTCTTTAAATATGTATCCAATACAAACATACCAACATTCACACACTTAAAGAGTCACATCTTATTTAAGATTTGGATGGACATCTTGAGGTATTGGGAATCTCTTTTAAGTAGTACCTTGTATTATCACCACACCAGAGGTGTGCTACTGTAGCCATGGTAGTCACCACACCAACCCCTCTTATCCCTCCTATACTTACCCCCTTTCAGAGAGTCCTTGCATTCCACAGACAGTTAATCCAGGCCGCCAACATCACCCCTAATCCATTCAACTTTGTTGATTACTACTCAACAAAAGACATGCTATCACCGATATATATTCCAAGGAGTGATGCCGAGTTTAAAGCCGCATTCTCTGTGTTTTATTAGAAAAACATCCAATGTCCAAGTATAAGGGCTAGAATCCCTGTCAAAGAAGACTAATAATCGCTTGAGAGCAGCTTATCCCTGAATACCGAATATAGAGTATATGTAGACAGCAGGAGCGGCGGAACTGTGGGGGACTCTGCCCCGCTGAAAATAATTTGCCCCTCCCTAAATAAATTCTCCCCCTAGATATATTTCAAATTCTCTGATATTATCGAATATGAAGCTGAAAGATAGCCTTGAATAAAATTCCAAATGAGTTAGAGGTGCATTCTTTTGTCGAAAATTTGCAGAAGAAGACCGCTTCAAATAACTACTAGAATAGAGGCATCTAACTGGCAGAAAAATTCACGGAGGAAACCTCTAAATAGTTTCCAAGGTCATCAAATTTCAAAAACATCTAGGGGAAGACAACTCCAAATATCTTCTAGATACTTGTCATTTTGATTAATTTTCAGGCGAGGCCCACCCCAAATAGCCTAGTTTCTAAAATAATTCAATTTTCAAAATTTTATCGGTGTAGACCACTTCAAAGATTACCTTCTAGAGGTATCTACTTATCGTAAAACAGTAAGGTGAGGATTACTCTAAATAGCTACGAGGGACATCTAAATTTCAAGAATGTCTATGTGAGGAATATATTATTAAATGGCTTATAAATTAATCTGATTTAAAGAAAAATCAGGCGAAGACTACTCATAGCTTCTAGAGTGAACCATTTTTCCAAAAATTGTTGAAGGAGCACCCCATTAAATAGTTAATAAAAACTATCTGGTTTTAAAAAATTGGTTAAAACATACATAAGATCAAAATATGAATGAGAAACTAATAAATGGTTTTAAACAGAAATCTAACACTGTAAGTAGCCATGTTATTTATAATTATGACGCCCCCACCCCCTTTGAAAATGATCTGGATCCGTCCCTGATAATGGTCATATTGTGGGATCGAGTATTACGTTTTCAAATGACCAGTGCTTCTTTGCAATCTTCTGGCCAAGACTTGAACATGGCTTGTGCATTCTATGAATCCTTGCATGGATATATTCAAGCTATGCAATCAACTTTTTCAGACATTGAGCAAAAAGCCAAGGATCTGACTGAAGGTGAATTATTATCAACAACAAATAAAAGGGAACACAAGCGAAATCGCACATATCATGATTTCAGTGATTCCAGCACTCTTAATCCTCTTATTGAATCTCACACGCCTTCTCAGAAGTGTTGAGCAAGCGGGAGTCTCGTGGGCTGCTGTCCCATCAGGGTGAGAAGGTCACTGGGTTGAGTAGCCTCTGGCGGGGGCTGGTATGTTGGCCTCGTCTTGTTGGTCTGCGGGATAGTTTCTCTTTCTGTCGTCGCCCGTTTCGATGGCTGAATCCCATGCCGGGATGGAACTGGCCGAGGAATGCTGGGAGATGAGGTTATGATAGGAAAGTGTCCCTTTGGCAGAGGTGACCGCTGTGAAGGGGGAGAATGGGGGTGGGAAGAAGGATAATTAGGGTGCACTCCGGCAACTAGGGGTGTCGCTGTGGAGGGCTGATAGGGTTTGGTGGTTCCTCGGTGACTAGGGATGTCGCTGTGAGGGGGGGGTGGACAGGTAAGGAGTAAATGAGACTGGAAGATCTTTCCGGCAGTGGTGACCGCTGTGGAAGGTTGGATGATTTAGAGAATACTGACACGTAGTAGTAACAAATTTGCTCTACTAAATACGAGAGTACAGCAAGGTTCATCCTCTTCTTGGGGGTGGTGGTCCTTAACTACTTTTTTCTCTCTTCCTTGTTTGCCTGTCTACTAGCTCTGACTGTCAGAAGCTACCCTCAGAGAAGGTAGTTGGCTTGTTAATACCTAAGAGTACCGATCTGTTACATACCATAACCTCTTTTTGTGAACGTGTTTATTGATTTTGGTAGAAGGAATTGTGAAGTGGAGAGAGTATTATGTTGTGAAGTATCCAGATCGAGCCTTAGTACACTGTGATGGTAGACACAAGCGCAGTCAGGCCGGATATGTAATTTGGGGTGTGTGTGTGTGTGTAATATCTAGATGACCTAAAGAAAAAACACATTCATATTAAACACTCAATGAATGATGGATAAATAATTGCGAGTTTGTGAAAAAATGATTTATTGACGGATGTCAACTTGGGTTGAGTGGATGGGGTAAATAAGGAAAGGGCACTAGGCAAGCTGGTTTGGAATTTATTGAGCTGGGTAAGGGACATCTTAATTCAGTCTTGGCTTTTTGTACATCCTTGGTTTTCGGGATTTGTACTGCCCTAGGTTTCTAACTATTGCATTTTCCTCCAGCTCTCGAGTTTTGTTGTAGCAACTTTTGTTTCGTTCTTCGTAGATCTTTCTTAGCGTCTTGCTCCCAGTCTCGGCGTGGATAAATGCAGTATTTGTTCTTGTGGTGACTCCCAGTATGCACCTGAGTACCTTGCTTTGGACCACCTGAAGCTGGCTCAAAACATTTGGCGACGCATAGCTCCACGCTTCACAGGCATAGACGAGTAGAGTAAAGACTAGATTCTTGTAGGAGATAAGTTTTGTTCTGGTATTCAGCACCTGGCTCTTAAACAGTCCGTAATTCCGGACAAAGACCCCATAGCCCTTTTCCTCGAGTTCATAACGTGAGGCTTTCAGTTGAGTCAGGAGTCCATTGAGAAACCGAGGTATCTGAATATGTTACAAAAGGGAATGTCTTCACCCAGGACACTAAAATGGTCCAGTGGCTGGCTCCTCCTATAAGATATCATGATAACCGTGGACTTCGCAGAGTTTACCTTTATTCGCCACTTTTCCAGCCAGTTGCTGAACTGGTCCAGGAATCTTTGCAAGTGTTTAAACCCGTACCTGATGCCCCTGTTTGCGGTGAAAAATAGGGTGTCTTCCGCAAATAGCCTGACACTGATTTTTGGATGTCGGCAACATGTATGCTGTACAAAAACGGCGATAGAGCAGATCCCTGTTGTTAAATACTCAGTCGCAATCGCATATTAGCATGCTCTGATACACCCTGAAGGGAGTACGAGAGCAAATTCCAATAAGTTCCGACCAATTGTTCACACCTTGGGGTCTCGGATTCTAAAACCAACAGATTGTCGCATTTCGCGAAGTTTCTGAAACAAAGAAAAAAACATTAGTATTGATGGGGGAAAAAAAGTATATTGGTAAACCGAATAAGGGTTTTTAGAGTTACGTGCGGAGGTACTACTCTATGTGGGGCTGGGTGAGAGCCTTCCAAACCACTGTTTGACACTTCTCGCTTATCCGAGCAGAGCTTTGGGACGTCGATGGCACACTTCAGGGTCGATGACGTAATTCCCAAGCCCCTGGATAAGAGGATTGGTGGCACCGGGAGGTCTGTCGTAGAAGAACTGCGCCAGCTTCCGGAAGTAGTCCTTGATGGTAGACATATCCAGGTCACGATGCAGAGTCACATTCCGAACGTACCAAGGTCCACAATGTTCCTCAAGACACCTGCTCTGGAACGCCTGCATCCTCCTCATTAACGGTTCCACCCCAAGCGGGACACGAATAGTTGAGGATTGGTCTGAGTAACTGCTTGTACAGTGTCTGACCGTTCCTGGTAGATAGGGCGTTACGCCTGTTAAGCAGTGGGCCTAGGATTCACAGCCTTAGCATCGCCTTGTTGAGTCTCTCAGTGCAGTGTAGACGCCAGGTCAGTCTGGTGTCCAGCGTAAGTCCCAGGCACTTAACACTGTTCACCCATCTGATCTGTTCTCCGAATAGCCGGAGTGGGACCGGCCTGTAGAACTTTCTTTTCCATGTGAAGAGCACTGCGATTAAAAACTGACAATTTCTGTGGCTTATATACTATTTACATATGAATAACACTATCTCCCGATTGGTGTGGGTCTGGCGACCATTGGGAGAAGTCTTGTCCATCCCGCTATCCAATCAGTAGTGAACTGATTTACCTTTGGTGGAGCGGATGAATCTTCATGGGTGATGATGAATATGTTGAAGGGGGACAGAAATGCGACAGCAAAAATAGGGGCGAGCCTTATTTTATGTGATACAACAAACAAATAGTGAAAAGAAATCAAGTTGTTCCTTGGTTCAGCCCAGAGTTTTTTTTTTATGAAATCGGCCCTTTTGAGTCTCCAGATACCAATATTGAACCAAATCGCTAAAGCCATCTTTTAAAATACTCAAATTGAAGTATATCAATCATTATTAAAATATCCATAAACAAATTTACCCCCAAAATGAGTATAAAAATGTGTTTGTCATGTTCATATCAAACCCTCCCAAGATGAACCTTTAAGAAAAATCGTAAAAGCCATTTTTAAAATAATTTGAGTTTTCAAAAATCATTCCTCTGTAAGAGAACCTTTATCAATTTTTTAACCAAAACAAACTATACAGGGCTATTTGGCTCAAACACTACCAAGATACTCATTTGGAACCCTATCGTTAAGGCAGTTTTTAAAATATTTCCAAGTTTTTTTAAAAATCAGCCTTCAGTAAACAACTCATAAATGAGTTTTTACCTGCCTCAAAAACAAATATACACTGTTAATTTTCATATTAAACATTCCCTAGATACCCATTTTAAACCAAATCGTTAAGGCCATTTGTAAAATATTTCAAGTTTTTGAAAAATCAGTCATCAGTAAACTACCCATAAATGAGTTTTTACCCCAACAAAGTTCACATTTGAAAAATCAGTCATCGGTAAGTTACCCTTCAACGAATTTTTGCCCAAAAAACCATTATATAATGCTATTTGCCATGTCAAACAAATCCAAGATATACATTTTAAACAAAATCGTTAAAGCCATTTTTTGACAAATTTTTAATTAGAAAAAAATTATTCATCAGTAAACCACCCATAATTGAAGGGCTAGGTTTAAAAAAAGTTTTGTGATATAGCCCTATAATATCTAAATTTCAAGTTCGAACAAAATCCAGCAAACCATTTTGAATCCGTGTCCAAGAAAAGACAGACAGACATACATGGGGACATATATAATCGAAAAATCCACTTTTTTGGGTTTGTGTTCAAATAAAACGTAAATTTTGTCATACTTTCTTGATCGATTGTTTTTACGTTCACAATACCTTTTCTTGATATGGGAGAGTAAAAATATCATTCCAGCTCTTCTGGAATGTGGCCTTCTTGAAAAGCTGGCACAGTTTGATTTATAGTACAGAGTACAATACAGACAATAACTGTGTTGAGCACTATAATGCTTCCGTTGGGAAGAAGACCGGTGAAGAATGCATCAACTTCGCACAATGAGGATCATATCAAACTCGATGTGCAGCTGCTGTTGTCAGCCATAATATTGGTGCTCTTCACTACTAGCTTGTACGAACAAATACACGGATCAAGCACAGGAAAATTTGTTAAGCTCGTAGAAGCTCAAAAACGCCGATAAGTACGGTATCTTTCCCCCGAAATAAACGTGAGGAATCACAACGGGAGTCAAACTATACCAAGTCAAACTTTTTTCCAACGACAATTAAGAAAAGAATCATTTGTGATGACGATTTTCAACCATATAAAATAATTACTTGATAGTCTGCAACAACCCAAGGATAAACTACAAGACATTGAATGTCAAACTAGAAATCAGAATGATTCTGAACTATGGTTAGAAGAAAGGCAAGACTGCAACCGTCTTGCAGCAACTTGCTGCGAGAATATAGTAAAACAATGTTTACATAATGATCCACAACACCTAACCACTATATCAAACGGAATAGAAACTGAACACAAAGCCATAGAAACATTAGAGGCTACCTTAAATGTTCATTTAAATTTAGAACTCAATTAATAACATTTGGTGTTGCAAAAAAAAAGTTATGAGCAAATTAATGTATTACAATTATGAAGCATTCCCGTTTTAATTCTTCGTGTGCTAAATATTTAGTTCCTAGGGAAATGCTTTTTAGATAATTAGTAAAGTTATTATTATTATTATTATTATTATTATTATTATTATTATATCTTTTTTGTGAACACCACTTGTTTTGGGATTATCACTTTGGTTGAATATTAGCTTTGTATGTGATGTGTGATGCATGGCCCGATTTCGCTGAGCGAGTGTGATAGAACTACATTTTGTTATGATTCTGATAAGATACAACAGAAAAAAGATTGGCACTATCGATTTGAGCATATTAGTAAAGGATATTTATTAAAATTTAAAATAAGATAGTGATAAATGTGGCTATCACGTATTTGTGTTGTTTCTTTGATTAGACTAAGATTTTTATAATTAATAATTCTGGTATTTACTTTATTTTTAGCTGACATATTTGGTAGTTACTAATTTAAATGTAATATAGCCTATTGTTTTATACATTTTTTTCTGTGTAAAATTTGATTTTAATTGAAGTAGTATCACGTGTTTTAAAGGCGTTAACATACCTAGAATTCTGTTGGATAGATTAATTTATGAGAAGCTTTTTTTTTTGTTACGTTTGGCACACTGTAAATTAGTGGCTTAATCAAATGGGGTAGGGATAAGAAAGATAGTTAAGAGGAAGTGAACCCACATTTGCGTGGAGTGAAGATGGGAAAATCACAGTGATAAATCACTTGTGGAAAATCATTCTCAGTTCTCCTTGCCGGGATTCAAACCTCAACCTACCCTTCAACGGTGATCGATGGATTGCGAGCCAATGACTCAATCCATCGACCACCGCTGTGAGTCTAGGAAGCTAACTATGCTTTAACATTGGAAATTAGCTATACCATGAATTAATCAAAGGCGAAGAGAGGTTGAAGGACAATATTTACTGTAATGCAACAGCATTTTTGAGGAGAGGGAAGGGGTAAAACACAATAATAAATCATATGAAATTAAAAAAGTCACAATCATAATAATCTATTTATACTGCATTTATATATGAGACACTTAAAAAAAATAGAAATTACACGCTTCAGCCGTTGACGTTTAGTTAATCAAAATCATTTCCAAACAATATAGCTATCATACTTATATAGATTGGAATCAGCATTAATATGGAGAAAATAAACTTATGTTTATTGCTTTAAGTAATTTACCCTTATTTGTTTTTGTGTATGATATTTTTGTGTGGATTGGAATCGCACAATATCGAGAAAATGAACTTTTTATGTGTGTTGCTTTAGGTAACGTACCCTTATTTGTTTGTGTGTATAATATATTTCTAGGTAATGTAATTATTAATTAAGGGTACCTCGTAATAGTAAAATGAAATAATACAAAATTTAAACATCTGCCAGACACCTTAGCTCAGTCTGTAGCGTGTCTGCCTACTGAGCTAAGGGTCCCGGGCTCAATTCCCGGTATGGCTGAAAAATTTATAATTGGTGAAATATGGGTTTACCCTTTCACAGTGATAAATTGACGTCTGGGAACTGGATGTTGTTCCTGTCCTCGTCTTGGGTATGAGGCATGTGAAGCTACGACAGGCCTAGTCAGCCGGTAGTGGAAAATATATGACTTGAATAAAAAGCTGACCTAGACAATAGGCTGTACACAATAATGGATGTAAATAAAATACCAACATTTAATTTTGGGACATGTGCTATTTATAGTAAATTGGTGTCCACTATTAAACAAAATTTTATCAACCTGCTACTTATATTTCTGTATGTACAATAGATTGCTCTTTTAACTATACCTGTTAAATTAATTCTACTATATTATATAAATACAAAAACTTACATGTTCAAAATTTGAAGACTTGTGGAGGGGAAAAATAAATAAACATTGTTTCCAAGCTTTTTTATTTATTTTTATTTAGCACCGCGTCTTACTACCCGTTCGGGTTATACGCTTAAGTGCTAATCATGCAAATGGATAAGGAATGGTAAAGGTTGAATTTAGGGAAAGTTAACCCGCATTTGCGTGGAAGGAGAGTAGAAAACTACTTAGGAATAAAAAAACAGTTCACCCGACCAAGATTCAAACCTAGACCTTCACGTCATTGGCAGTCTAGCTCATCACGAATCCAGTGCATTAGCCAACCACGCCACTGAGGCAGGTTGTTTCCTACCTAAGAAAATTAATTTTGTTTCTATTACTCTGAATACTGCCTTATTTCTTGCTGTTGTTTTTATTTTACATCATATTTAATTAGATCATTTATAATGTAAATAATACAAAATAATTAATAACCTTTCCAATTCTTTGAAAGGCTAGCTTGTGAAGAAAAAAAATCATTACATTTAAAATGTGTTTCCAGCTCTTTCTCTTGAAACAGATTAGGCAAACTGTACTTTTAAATATAACACAGTTCTCTATTCTACCCCTCAAACCCCCTTTGCCAGCGTCAAACTAAATTAGCTCTCACTCAGTCCCAAGGGCTCAGAGGCTAAATAGACCTAACCACCATTTGCATTTAGTTATCGCTTACAGGTAGCATTTCGAAGTTCACATGACGGGAATGCCGACTCTTAACCCCTTCCGTATCCAACCAGACGTACTTATTGGGGGTTTGACAAGAAAAGAATGGAGGTAATGTGACTTATCTCCTTTAGAATATTAGAAAGAAAATGCATGAATTTTTTTGGGGGGAGTGGGGAGTTTATTCAGTTTTTTTCATTTATAAACACCCAATTATAAGCATAATGTTGCAAGCGTAAACTATTTGCGATTATTAATGCCAAGCTAAAAAATTTAATTTCCTTCTCAATTAATAGTTTGAAGCTTGAACACGTGTATTCATTTCATTCTCATTTTTCATCTAATTATTCCGTGGTTTTTATTTACATTTTGGATCTGGCAAAATTGTTCAGCATATTGATACCTTAAATTTGATGTGATAAATATTTTACCATCATTCATGATAGTTGGGATATCATCATAATAAGAATTGCCTTTGGGTAAATGAATGTGATGCGGGTTGCTAGTTGCCCCATCAATTGTAATGTTCGCTCTTAAGTTGAAGTTAATTTTCTCAAAATTTCAAAAGATGTTGTAGGATCCCAATATTACAATCCCCGCCATTTGTGCTAATGTCACAGATTCAAATATATAAATTATGGCACCTTAAATTTAGGGATTTTAAAGAGCTAGTATAGTGTAACGTTGAAGTAAATTTTCTAAAAAAATTCCAGAAGAAACAATATCCACACCAATGTAGGGATATTGTAGACACTATCACTACAATCCCCCAGCAAGTGTGCTCGTGCCGCAGATTAAAATAAAGACATAGTGGCACCTTAAAGTTGGTGATCTTAGACGGCTAGTTTCGAGTCAAACATAAACTTTTGAGTTGATTTTCTCGAAATTTCCAGAAGAATCAGCTTCCACACCTAAGTTGGGTTGTTACTTGTTATAGGCACTTAGTACTACAATCCCCAAGTGTGCTCATGCCGGCAGATTCAAAATATATATAAATGGTGGCACCTTAAAGTTGGTGATCTTGGAGGGCTAGTTTCGAGTCAAATTTAACTTTAAAGTTAATTTTCTTGAAATTTCAAGAATTATTTCACGCTTATTAAATGTAACTTTAATGTTAATTTACTTCAAATATAATTTTCTCAGAATTAATAGCAGAACCAGGTTTATGAATATAACTCTCCGGCACACGCGTGAACACTTAGAATATTTTTACACGCGTATGATATCATTTGTTGTAAGACATTATTTTTATTCACTAGTTACCACTTTCGGTATATAATAGCTACTGTATAACAATAAAATGTAAACTTGGAAGTTCAATTCAAACTTCTCTTCAAAATTTAAATTGCGTGGGTATAGTTTAAAAAACTACCTATAATGAAGCAAAAATTTAGATAAAATCTTTTAAGAACTGAGAAAATATATTTATCGTTAAAATTACGGTCAACAATAATAAATAATGCAATAAAAATAATAAAACTTACTTCAAGTGTAAATTCACAAGTACGGATTCACAGTTCCAATAATTTAATGTCAAATGCGCGCGTACGTGAAGTTATAGTCCACGGTACAAAACAATGTATCACTGGTAATAGCAAACAAACACGAGGTAATCTCGGATTCTGCCATTATCTTCAGAAAGGCAATGAATAGGGGAAGCTATCAGCTCTCAAATAGGTTTTACTAGCGAATGGCAACAAAACCACAATATTGAGGACTCACATTCCGCTACACGTGTGCTAGAGGGCTAAATATATTATTATTATTATTATTATTATTATTATTATTTACCACCGCGTATTACTACCCGTTCGGGATATACGCTTAAGTACTAATTACGCTAATGGATTAGTAATCGGGAACGTTGAATTTAGAGGAAGTTAACCCACATTTGCGTGGAGGGAGAGTGTAAAACCATTTAGAAAAAACCATCCCAGTTCACCCGACCGAGATTCGAACTTTGATCTCCCCGTCTTCGGCAAACTTTCGCAGATTTATAACAATACTTCATAACTATATTTGTGCTTTGGCGCGATCTATAAGACATTTAAAAACTATACTCTTGCATTGTTGCTTTCTGTGAGACTTATACCAGCGCACACTATGAGAATTTTTAGTACCATACTCTCGCTTAGTTTAATTTTGTTTTCTTAGGTTGGCTAAGAACTGTTAGTTTGTTGTGGATGTGGAGCTTTTCTGCTTGATTTATTTTATTTATCTTCTGCTTACTTTTGATAATGGCGAATTTGTTTAGGTCTCTTGTCCTGCTGCTACTCTCAGAAGAATGTTATGACGTGTTTTTCGTTGATTTCAACTTTCTACATGGTAGTATTCCAAATAAAAATACATATGTAAATATAGTAGTAATTTAGAGATTTTACATTCATTTTAAATACTACTGTAGAAAGGTTATGATCCAACCTTTTCAGAAGTGTACACGTAGGCATGTTTATAAACTACAATATTGCTTAGAAATTTGTTATTATATTTACTTATATTTAAATTTGACAACTCTAAAGTAATTATGTAATCTGCCAGTAGAATTAAATAGTATATTTATAAAATTTATAAACTAAAATTAAAACATTAACTTCTATATTGCCACATGTCAGCAATGATAAACGTCATACTTCATAGAAGTACCGGTATAATCTACCTTACTAATCTCTTAGGTCTAAATGTAATTATAAAATTACAGTTGAACTAATGCATGTTATCAAGACTTAAATATGACATTAAAACTAGCACTATAGGCCTAAGTCATTAATTCACCTTTTTGACTCCAATGTTAATAATTTAATTTTAATATTATAAAACTCTTTTATTGATTGCTTATAAAAAGTTTAACCTTCATCACAATCTTAGTCGCGTTAAGACTTTAGGTACATTATCTTATCTTATATAGTGGCAAGCTTTCTCCTATATTGTATCTACCTGAATTTAAAATAATATCTTATTAATTTATTTACACTAACTTTGTGTTTTATTTTATTATGTAGTAAACAAAGCTGTATATATAATACAGCATTATTAATGTGGAGCATTATTAATGTGTTTTACATATAGAGTCAAATCAAAGGTAAGTATTTAGTTTTTAATGAATTTAAAATAATGCTACCATACATCCGGTAACTTAAAGTATACTAATGAATTGATTTAAAACTTTAATTTCAATCATTTTATACAAACTGATATTATATTGAAAAAAAAAAACATGTTTGTTTGGTGTTTAGTATGTGAAAGAATATTATTTAGATTCTAACAAGTGTTGAAAAGCCATATTTTCTGACATTGTTTGGTAAGTTTTTCACCTGATTTAATTATTTTAATTAAATAAAAAATGTATATATTTTTCAGTACCATGTTTGAAATTGGCGCTCAGCAAGGCCCTGGGCTATGGGATCATAGCAGGTTCTGTAATGGGTGAGTATTATAAAAATATGTCTACAAATTTTTACTGGTAGCTACTAATATTATTCTAGACTAATCACATGGGAGATAGTACACAAAGAGGTCAGGACTACTGACACCACTTAAACTTTGATAGACTGACATTTTCGACTACCCTATATTCTAAATGTTATCTTTTAGGTGTTAATACTATCTGTCAAAAGTAAAAAAAGAAGACATGACATCACGAATGAATATATTATAATTGATATTAATATAGATATGTGGCTTATAAAAGATTAAGTAGATCTACACTTAAAACCAGTTGAATTTAAAGCCGCTTCAGTGGGCCGCATTGTCTAAAGCGTCACACTCGGAGTAGACTAAGCTGCCGAAGACAGGAAGATTAAGGTTTTAATCTGTTTAGTGTACTGAGGTGTTTTTTTTTTACACTCTCCCTTCACACAAATGTGGGTACACCTCTATAGATATAACCTTCCTCAGCCCTAAAAAAATCAGTGTAATTAATACCAATGCGCGAAGGCCCTAATGACCTCATGTGTAGATGGGCCTTTAAACCCTAGTAATAATAATAATAATAATAATACCAATACTTATAACCTGAACAGGTAGTAAGACACGGTGCTAAAATAAAAGTTGTATTCTAGGGCAGAGAAGAAGAGTAGGTTATCTTATGAGCATTGTATCAAGACTATCCTGGAACAAAAATAGGAAAATCATGTACGGTATTAAATTTTCCCCAGTAGATCTAGCTAGGAATCAAATTTTCTTCTCGGCAACATTGACAAAGTGCAACACATCTCTGACGTTTGAGTCTGCTCGACCACTGCTTTAGGTTTTAATATAGTAGGTAATCTATGATTTTATTTTATAAGTAAATTAGGCTAGTTAGTTTACACCCTTCATCATTTCCTCTTATGAACAATATATCTCCTCCACCCCTTCTCTCCCCACCACTCCTCCACCATCTTATATTAATATCTAATATTCTGTTTAATTTTTACAAAAGAAAAAAATGCTCGACTCTCTTTCGATGATTCTGATTGTTTGAATTATCGGGTTCTTTGAAAACATTTTAACGCTCCCTCCTCGATCCTCATTACCTTCGCCCAACGCTCAGAGCAAACAGTCACTTTGGTCCCCCACTCTGTCATAAATTTGTAGATCTGCTACTGACTATAACTGTGCCAATTATAGGGCCATCCAGTGTTGTTATAAAATAAATATAACAGGCTTATGGATTAGGTAATATCATGACTGCCTGACCTTACTGTAAGAAGTTGAAAATAGGTTGTATGATTATAAGCAGGTGATAACACAAATCAAACAAACTATAGCCATGCAAACTTACAAACCATTTGGTCGGTTGTGATCATGCATTCCTTACAAAATAAAAATTTTATTTGAAGACTAATATTTTGTATGGCTTTCTCTAAGTTATAAAGACACATTTATTAATTTTGGTCGCCAGTTATAACAAGATACAAGTGTGACTATAATAATTTTTAATTTATTATTTCAAATAATATAATATATCTTGTTTCCACAACCACAAAATAAAAACAATAATAGTTTTATTAATATATTATTTTGTTCTTTCAATAAGTTAACGAAAATGCCAATTATAAAGTAATATTTAGTGAATTTTTATTAAAACTGTTTGATAACACTTTATATTGATAATATAAACCTATTATTACAAAGAAAATAATGATTATTTCTGAATAGTTCAACATTAATAACTTTTAACCAATTTTGAATAAATAGCCTTTAGCTATCTATCACCTTCCACCCTTCCAACCATAGATGAGATTCCTATTGTTTGGATAAGCATAATTTTATTTTAGTTAGACAAGTAAAAGGTATGATTCTCTCGGTGTATCTCGCGTCTGCAACCAGCGACTGGACTGTTTTCCATAGTTTGTTATGTAGCCAGATCCTTAGAGGTGACTGCGACTGGCGGCCAGAGTGCACGTCCAGTGTCTCTACATTGCGTCTGCATCCACACTGCTTCAAGAAGCAAGCGTATGTTTTAGCATTGTTACATTCAGTTTTGTTATAATTGCTTGTCGACACAGGAAATAAATAGAAGTTGTTTACAACAAATACGTTAAAGAAAAAAGGGGTTCAAAGGAACCGCGCTACTCGAGGAAATTCTAGGTCTCAGTCGGTCTAAGCTTACAGTGATAATAATTAAGATGATGCTTACAATTTAGGGACATTTAAATATCAAAGGTAGAGGGGTTCCTCAGTCCGTGTCACAGTTTTTAAGTTTGATTGGGCTGGTTTTGAAAAGGGTCCAAGATTTCTACAAAGAAGAGGACGAAAAATTTAATTGTAGGGGTGGAAAAGCACCCATCAATTTTTGACATATTTTTGCCAGTGTACTGGGACCAACATGTGAAGAACAACAAATGAAAAGAGATCTTAGGAATAGTTGATCGATCAAGTTAGTATATTTAATCCATACTATTCCAAAAAACAAAATAACACGGAACATTAAATAAAACACAATTGAAAAATTATGATAAATGAGAAATAATCTGTACTACACATAAAATTATCCACGACTGGTGACCAAGAGATGCATCTAGAAAATCACTGTATCCCACGTTCGCGTCTCACCATTGTATGTCTACGGTCGCAAGACGTGCCAAGGGAATCCTACCTTTAATGGGTTCTTTTACAGTCGGTAGATTTTTTTTTTTTGCTCTAAAGGCTGGCTCTCCTTTGGTATAGCCATACTTAATAGTATTTAGGAGCTGTGAAACACTTTTATCTATTAATATGATACGTATTTGAAATCTCATATTAATAGGGTGAATTACTCTTTTGAAAATGCAGGCTAATTTTAGAACCAAAATATTAAAATAGCCATAGATTCAAATTACTTGGAAATTTTCCCTTCTCTTTTTAGCTGTGTTTTTCTAAATTATGTTTAAATAAAGAACATTGAAATAAAGAGAATTATTTAAAACTTTATTGCTAGTCATCAATTAAAGTTTAAAATACAAGTTTAAGGCCCAACTTTGAGTCAAGAAATAATAACACAAACAACTTATTTGAATACAATTGTTATTTTAAATTAAAATATATTTGACAGATTTTCAAATTACATATTTATATATATTTTTATCCAAATTTTTAGTTTAAAGTATTAATATTTAAATATATGAGCAGTAGGAGATTGAGTGACCTGGTGGTCTAGGGGAAAGGTATCATACCTCTGTGCCAGGTGTCCGGGGCTCAACCCTCGGTCCCAGAACAGATTTATCTGATTGCCAAACCCTTCCGTCACCTCTGACAAAACGTAAATTAATCACAACTTGTGAATGTGAGGAATGCCAGGCCTCCACCTTGGTTCGGATTCCATGTTAAACTCTAGGTCCTCCACAGGTCATCTCACAGTCACCCTACCATTACACATTTAATAATAATAAATAATTAATTAATAATTATAAAAAATAATAAAAATTAATAATAAATAATAAATAAATAACAATAACAATAATAATCTGTAGGCCCTCCATTTCATCTCACAATCACCCTTCCATTACACATTAGCTTAAGTGCGTACAACCTGAACGAGTAGTAAAGTTATGATAATAATAATAGTAATAGTGTGAAATTGTACCCCTACAATAGTTCAACAGTTTGCAATAAGGTGGTCAAATTATCGCAGGGTATCTCTTTCATAAAGCCTTTTCTTCACAAAGATAAAATTGAATTTTTTGGTGTAATTTATTTAAAGTTTGTTCAATTTTTATATTTATTATTAAATAAAATATGTCCTCAATATAATCTATAAGTTAGGAAACCAAAGAAGAAGAAAAATTAAACACTAAGCAAAGTATTCTTCTAAAATAAATGAGTGGGACTAAATAATATTAATTTGGATGGTTGTACAGTTTGTTTGAATAAATATTGCTTATATTCCCATAAGAAACAAATAAAAAATATATATGTATACAGTAATACAAATTCCTTTATTTTAATTTTAAATACTAAGCTTATCTCAATTTTTAATACCACTATTCAATCAATTTTTTTAAGTCGAGCCATAACTGAAAGTGTTTTTATTATCAACACATTTTAAAGCTTATTCTATAAATAAACTTTGAACATAGAAATGGTGGTATACAATTCAAACTAGCTGTATGATGCGGTGCTAAAAGTACTACAAAACATAAATGTTAACTAAATTTACCAACATTTGAATTCAAAGAGGATATAAACTAATTTAAATAAAATTGACAATTTGTCCATTTGTGATTAAACCCTGTCCTATCAAATAAGATGCACTTGTTTATTAGTGCAACAGCATTGTAAGTCTATTATTACTATATTACTTACTCAGTTTTCAAGTAGTTTTTAGTAAATTATGGCATTACTTAACTAAACAAAACAATTTTAAAATGTAATATGTTAAAAACATATCTATATTAATAAAAATTAAAAGTTTGTTTGTCTCACATGAGCTTTGCTCGATATATACCTCATGCAGAAGTCTTAAATTTTAAAAATTAGCAACGAAAATTTTTGGTGGTTTTTCCCTAACCGATAAAAATTTGTAGCACAACTTCTTTCAAAGGGGAAGCAAAGCTGTCGGTCCTAGTATTCCGATTGTGGCATGAAAAATAACCTTGGACGATATGTGAAAATATTTTTCTCAGCAAAATTAATAATCCCTTTTGCTCTCGCTCATAGTAATTCTTGTGTGCTGATATAATCAATCAGTTCATAAAGTGCACGTTAAATAACTCAAATAAAATTTTAAAAAGTACATGGCTGAAATTAAAAAATATTAATTAGATTTTGTTTACTTAATCATAAACCTGATTGGAAACAACTAAATTTTATTTAAGTAAAAAGTTTGTTTGTCATAGAGCATGGCACGAAACATACAGAATGCAGGGGTCGAAATTTTAAAATTAGTATCCCCTGGTGCACATACGTTTGTATCTTGAAGCTGGAATTTTAAAATTTAGATCATTGATTGTTTAAATTAATTACAATCATTAAACTAAAAATATATCTTTTAGGAAATGCAAGGTAGGCCCACTTAAGCTATTGATTTATAAAACAAGCTAACATTTGATCAATTAATCATTTTAAGAAGAAAACAGGAAGGTTCAAACAAAAACTCGCAAATAGAACATATTGAAATCCCTTTCTTGTACACAAGTTTACAAAACATTTGTGACAGTCACAACCTTGAAAATAGTTTCTAGTTTTTACATTCTTACATCGTCTTCTTGGCAAACATTTTCACTAGTTTTTATAAGAAAAATTATGAGGGAATAGGAGCTATATTGTGAATGCCTCAGTTGTTTTAAGCTGGTCTAGTCTCACATGTATCGAGATAAACCGAAATAAAAATTACTGGCCTGAAGTAGGAAAGTCGAAACAAATTTGCATGTACACAGTGGCAGTGCAGTGGTCAGTGGGCTTTTTGCAGCCAATTAACACAGAATATAAATATAAAATTGCTCTATGTCTGCCCATTCGCTTTCTAAACTTTTTTTACTCAATAAGGCAGGTATGAGAAATGTAGATTTAAGAGGAAATGTGCCTTACCCACATTTTCGTTAAAGGAAAGTGAGGAACTATTTAGGAACAATCCTTTCACTATTCCTGGCCAGGATTAGAACCCTAACCTCCTCCTCACTACAAACCAGACTAAATGAGACTAACATTAACCCATGGGATAGCCGGTATGGGCAAGAAATTCTTAATTATTATAGCTGTATTTTAGAAAAGCTAGTGAAGACTACTATTCGTTTTTGTAGGAATACAATTTAAACTCCTACTAAAATTTTTCTTTGTTTTATTCTTGGATCAAACAAGTTTAGGCTTATATTAGTGAGAGATTCAATCCAGATCAATAAACCTCAATTAGTGACTGTATTACTTATTTGCTGTTTTGCTCAAGTGTAAAATGAAACTGAACATGAAATGATCAATCTATTGATTTATTTAAAACCTGATATGACTAATTTGTAATGATCACAATCGACAAAATCGAAGCCCAAAATGTCGCCAAAAATTTACAAACGAGAATTATTTGTTAAATAAACTCTAGAATGTGCTATCATAATATTATTGCTATATATTAAAATGATAATAATTTATATGTATTGAAAGTGACAAGTGCAGGTCACAACACTTTATGTTTGAATATATGAAAGTTCTACTAACTTTTGTAATTGTTATTGCTCTGCCAAATTCCTATTTACTTTCATATAATCATATGTCAAGTCATGTAATCTGCAGTTGTACATTTTTTTTTGGAGAGTATCCTTACATATGGTTAGTAGGCTAATGAAAAATATGTTTTAATTTTATAAAACACTATTCTACATTCCTAATGATCTGAGTTTTCACTGATAGCTTCTTTTCTGTCAAGCCTACGAAAGAATATGTAGAATACAAAGTGTTAAAGTGCAAATTTTATACAAATATGTTTGTAATTTTTTTTTACATGGATAGAATCTACACTAGAGATGTAAATTAGCATTTTAAATCTTATTATGAGTGCTATTTCTATACAAAGAAGAGGTAATGGTATTACTGGTCTTTACCAGTTTAGGTGCTTTAAAACCAAGTTATTGTATATTTGCTAATTTTACGATCTGATTTTGCTTCTGAACATCTCACATCACATATTAAAAATGTAAGAACTAATTGATCCTAGTCCATTAAGTTGTAATCCTAGCAATATATGTGTAGTTCGTGGAAAATAAATACTGGGTTACAAAAGCATACTTAGATTTTAATGTAAAATGCATAATATCGAGCCAAAGCTTCGAAATGAATAAGACAGACATAGATATCGAAGCTCTTTCAGGCTGTATATGTGTAGGTGCTGGGTGTACCCTATACCTTTCAGGATAATCATAGTGTACATGATTTTATTTATAAGCAATATATAAATTATTATATTGTTTGAATTATATTTTGTTCACTTGATATTCATTTAAATATTGAAGTCTTATTTAAAAAAATCTCTTTGAGGACCATTCTAAATAGTTTTTAGGGTTATTCAATTTCTAAACACTTACAGGGAAAAGGCTCCTGGGCCTCTTTTGGCTTAGTGGGTCAACCCCTTCAAAAGCACACACAAATACAAACAAGGTTCCATTGGCCGTACTGGTAGTAAACCAATTTGTCTAGATTCTGAGTCCATAATGCCCCCAAAAAATTGGTAGTGAATATGTGAATAAAAAACAGGAAAAACCTGAAACAAATGGTTGCAAATGTTAATTCGCCTGGTTCGTAAATGTTTTAAGGAGTATTTTGTGATTTTTTTTAATCCAACCGCAATCACTGGGCCTTCAGAAAAAGGTGTCAGTCTCGTCTTGCTTGCCAGTGACGAGTAGTTCGCTATTATAATCCCGACAGAGTATATTTAGATGATTTTTTTAATATTCAGGACAAGTAATTAAGAGATTTTTTTTACCACTTTAGCATTTACAATTCCCTCTTTTTTCAAAGCAGTGCTAGTAAATATTACCAGTAACTGGTAAAGCTAGCAACTCCTGTTGGTAAACTTAGCAACTGCGAGATTTCTCATCACAGCCCTTGCTCTCCACCCTGTTATCTGGAAAAGAGCTCACACAAATTCCATCCTAACACTACAAAATAGAATTTTAATAAAAATTATAAGGGCTATCTATCCTACTTGAGATTACATTTTTGGAGGAAAGGGTGAGAGAGTGGTTTTTGTTTACTGGGGCTTTTCCCTCCAAAGTTAATTGACATCAGTGGTCTTGGGATAAGGTGCTCACTTCAGGACCCGATGTACATGTGTTCAAACCCAACCAGGGTTGGGGATTTTTCTTTAGCGATAAAAATTTGCAGTCAACTTCCTTCAGAGGAAAGGTAAAGCCGTCGGTCCCATGTTATTTGTGGAATCTAAAAGAACCCTGGAAGTTATGTGAGGATACCTTTCCATCAATTAAAAGGCCCTTTAGCTCTCGCTCATAGAAATTCTCGTGTGCTGATATAATCATTCGAATAATACTTCAATTCATTCAAATAAATAAAAATAAATAAACATTCCAAATTTCAAAGTACTAGGATATTTGAAATTATTTTTGATACATGAGTGAGCTGGGCCAACCCCAATCATTTTTTATATAATAATATTCTAAATTTAACTTTTAATTACTATGCCTAAATTTAGGTTTGATAAATTAAGTTCTTTGGATACAGATGACATTCCTAAATCTAATTTTTCTGAAGGTATTATAGCCTAAATTTAAGTTTAATAAATTAAAAAACTACTTAAAGATTTAAACTTCTTTCAAAAATGATTACATTTTTTAATATGTCTAGCTTTCCTGATTTATTTAATTTTGTTCAACATTAAAATAGCACTGGTAACAGTAAGTTTAAGCTAATTATCTCTCACGTGTATTATAGTAAACCATGAAACCACAACTTATTTGTTTTTTATTTGTTTACAAATGATGGCTGTCTTGTTGACCATCCTTGAAGTTTCCACTTCACTTAATTTGATAATTTTCTTTTAGACCCAAGTAGAATATATTACGTTTGTCTTTAGCCTTGTATTCCATCAACTTTCAAATATATTTTTCAGATTTCTACACTGAGCCTCAGACTTGAGTACTTAATTGTTCATGAGCATGTTGAAAACAATGCTTCAAGTCGAACAGGGTTTGACATTCTTACTAGAGCAGTAAGCATATAGACAAGGGCGCCAGTCTTATCTTGTCTGGTTTGTCAGTGACAAGGAGGTTTTTGTTTGAACTAGAGCTGGATGTTTTGAGGGTGATTTTTAATAAATGATTTCTCACTCTCCTGTCATACAAAAGTTGGTACACTTTTGCCAAATTCTATCTTCCTCATCATGACTCTATCACTGTAAATAAGTGGATATCCCAGACAGGTTTTAAAGAAGCAAATCAAATAAAAAGTATGCATAGATCATAATTTATGGTAGCCCAATTTTATCAAAAAATTAGACAAGGCACACTCATTTATCCACATACATTTGGTGAAACTGTTCTTCACTCTTTAAGATCACTCAACCATCAAAATTGTATTGCATTGTTTTAACAAGTGTATAATAAAACCTATAAATACTGATTCAATGAATTCAAATTATCATAGCTCACGAGTAAAAACTATAAGGGGTCAAACCTGCTATTTTATACTTTTCCCGTACCATTGCTAAGCCAACGTAATTAACGTATGGAGCTGAGATTTACTATAACCAGACAAGCATATGAGGTGTACACAATGAAATATCTATAATATTAAATACAAATAATTTTAATGTATAAGCCGTTTTAAAAGTGGAAAAATTACATCATTTTTAACCATATATAAATACTGTTATTTTGGTACCCTGATAATTTGTTTTTATCTAATTTGGTAATAAACAACGTCGTTATTAAGAATTAATTTATTTTTTTTAGTCCAGAACTACTCATTAATTTTATTAAATGGGACCGAATTGCAAAATTATAGATTAAATGTCTAGTTCATGAAATTTATTGTTTTGAATATATCGACTGTAGAAACATTGAGTAGAAGAACATATAATGTCTGCCTGGCTGAGACCAGGTCATCTTACCAAACTTATAACTCTCAAGTAAACCGCAAGCTGGTTTAAACTCCTCACTATGTGGAAAACTAGACATTATCCTGAAGACTTTGGAATGTAACTAGTCCAATTACTATTGGAGCTGAGAAGTGATTTTTTTTAGCATTTGTTTATTTGTATAACATTAATTTTATACCATAATTAGGTATACTGTATAACCTAAATATCAATTTATTAATTCGATACATTCATACTACACCCAAACCTATCAAATGAAGCAGATAAATCACATTAGAAATTAAAAGTCTTGCACAGCAAAACAAAGAGGATTACTAACACCTGCATCAGTGGCCGCATTGTCTAAGACATTGCTTTCACAGTAGATTAGACTACCGATGTCATGGAGATCGAGGTTCGAATCTCGGTCGGTATACTGAAAGCGGCATTTCCAAAATAGTTTTCCCACTCTCTCTCTCTCCACACAAATGTGGATGCACCTTCTCTAAAAATAACCTTCCTAATCCTTAAAACCATTAGTCTAATTAGTATATAAACCTATACCCCGAAAGGTTATTAAGACTCAGTGCTAAAAATACACTAACACTCCTGTCTTCCGAGTTGGTTTATATTCCGTACCGAAGATTTTATGATGCTAATCTCCTGTGTAAATTCCTTCCCGCCATTTTCACTAGGAGGTGTTAATTCCATCCTGTATTAAATGTAAATAAATTGAAACAAAATACTAAATTCAATATGGAAAAAAAAAAACTAACTATAGTTTGAAGATCTAATTCCCTTATTCTTTAAAATTATTTTAATAAATTTTTGTATTGTGTATTTATAGTTGTACTATGCATTATGTGATGACTAAAATATTATTCTCTGATATTGTTTTCTTAGTTGTGGTTTGCTTCGCTACAATTTGAAATGGTATAATTGTATAATATGAATATTATTTACTCTCTCTCATTTTCCATAGTCAAATTATTAATGGTTTACAGTGGAACCTTATTTACAGCTATGTTTACTGTATAAGACCTATTAAACCAGAGTTTGAAATTAGCAGTCTATTGTAGTACTTTGTTTACTATGGAATGCATGTAAAGTGAGAAAGGAAATATTTTGTATTTAATTGATGGATTTAAATTTTGATTTCACAAACATCTTGCAAATGACATGCAACGTTGAGTTGTTGCGAAAAGGACTGCGTGTCATTCTTTAAACTAAGTAATAATCGAGCTATGCAAAATCCTAGTCCTTATATTCATAATAGACCCAATGAAAAAAAAAAGATAGAAAATGAAACATTGAAACCTAAAGCAGAAGATGGCATTTGTACAAAACCTCCTAAATTATTGCACGTGGAACTGAGGTCTGATGATGTAAAAATATAAACATCTGACAATTTATCTCTCATTAAGAGAAATATTCACAACCCGTGATCTTCTGTTCACCCTTCTCTTGCAAAGACAGCTGACGAAACCCATGACAATTTTATCAGATATGAAATTAAAGACTAATGTGAAGAAAGACTTTTCACTAATTAATGATAACGGAAATAATGTGATCAGATTTTCTACTGAAAGTAACATTAAGGTGGTATGGAAAGGGACGTGAGAAATGTTTTTGCAGTTTTTATTTCAAAACAGTTTTTTGGTCAAAATAAATCAAAAATTGATACTATACAAACATAGAGTTTTTTATTTTTCTACATGGTGACCTCAATGTTTCTTGAAGATTTGTCAAGGGTGTCCTGGAATTTAATTAAACTTTTTCTCTTTATTCAAAAAGTTTCTCATCTAATGCCACTATGCTCATGACAGATATTTAACAACTGTTGAAATCAACATGTGAAGAAAATTAAACTTTATATTTGTATTGGAGCAATATTTTATTTATTTTGAAAAAAAAAAAGTTTTAACATAAAAACTGCAAAAAGTGGCCTTTTTTCCACATCCCTTTCATTCCATATTGAGTATTGTGCGGTGTGTGTTTGTGTATCAATGGAACATTTAAATGTTGCACAAAATGTTTTGTTCAAGTTTTTACATTACACGGACCTCACAATGATGATTACGTGCCTTTAGTGTTTTTCGTGCTTCCAAGTAAATCTACACAAATATGTCATATTTTTTACACATTTTGTGAATAAGATCATGGATGTTGGGAGTAAAATTTGCTCCAGAAAAAATCTATATTTAATTTGAAAAACCCATGCGCCGTGCAGTCAGTATGGCTGGCAGCTTATATTAGATGTTGCTATTTTCACCTTGGACAAAGCTGGTATTGTAAGATCCCATTTTCCAAGGCATCATTCCAGAGATTGTTATAAATGTATTTTTGCACCATGCATTACTAGCCATTCAGGTTATTTACATATTTACATTAATGGGGTGGAAAGAAGAAATTTACTAGCATCAGTCAAGAGAGAGTCAAAAACCATTTAAAAAAAACACATTACACTAGGTGAGGTTCGAACCCCGACCGCCTCATCACCAGAAACTATGTATATTGTCTTAAACATTCAACCACCTTATGGGCAGCACTGCAATGGTTATGTCAGGATAACGATCAACTTAACGTTCACTTTTCTTGAATAAACTAGAAATGTGTATATCAAAAAATTACAACCGTAATATAACGTAAAAACTTGAGCAACACAACAATGAATGTTGACTTTTAAAAACATAGTTTATAAATCGATTATAATTTTAGATAAGTAATTATTTATTTTACATGGTCTCTTTCGTTTGTAATTTCATTGTCAAGCGCTTTGTTGTCGGTCACTAAGCCACTCTTAACTGGATTCATAATTAAATTTACGCCGACTGTCCGTCATTTGTCCCTCCAAGCCTTCCAACAGTTTGTCGACCACTTGGTCTTACTCATGTCGACAACTAGACCCACTCACTCTTCAAAATATTTGCTCTTTTGTCGACTGGTTTTCTGTCGACACTTGATCCTCCTATACTTGAGTTTGTCGAGCAGCCCACTCGTTCGACCATTTTTCCTATACTGAGTTGTCGCAGTGCCAGCTCTGTCGACCACTTGATCCTCCTATACTTAGTTGTGGCGCAGTTTCTTCAGGTCGGTCGACACTTCACCAATATATATGTTTACATTTTGTCAACCGGTTTTCTGTCGTCCACTTGATCCAAGCTGATTTTGTGTGTCGACCTCTTTGTCCTCTCGCATTGACCACTATTTTGTCGATCGGTTTACCTGCTCCCCCATTTAGAGTAATATTCGCCTGGAATTTTTTTTGAAAATTAATTGCCTCAAAAATGTTCTTTCCCAGGCAAACTTTGAAAAGTGAATACTTCTATAAGTTATTTGGAGTTTGATACAAAGCCATCTTTAAGATTCATATTAAAAACTTCGGAAAACTACGGGGGGGGTTTGAACCCTCTAAACCCACCCATCCGCTTCCTCCTTACGCTGATGATGGGGACCCATACAAATCATTATTTGCTTTCATCCCGCCTGTAGAAACTTTAACCCGACCTAGATTTGAACCTTCAAAGAATCTGAGAGCTAGGTACATATACATTGCTCTGCAATCCTGGGAATAAGTTCGTTGGGCAGAACTTGTTCCCTTGAAGGACGACGAAGAAATCTTTGCAACACGCTTTGCGTCAATGATTTTGGTTACGCCACCGTGATGATTAATTAAAATTAATTAGAACTCCTCAAGGATTTCCCGTACTCCGCGTCTTACAACTCAGCCTGGTATCCGTATATTTACACTAATTGTGAGAATAATTTGTAATTTTTAAAGTAAATGTGCCTACACTTTCGTGGAGGGAGAGTGAAGAACCATTTCGGGAAAGCTACATTTGTTAACGTGGCTGGTATTCAATCTTTCACGCATATTTACAAAGAAGGAAGGATTTTAGAGGAAGTTTGTTTACTTTTGTTTGAAGGGATGGTGGGAAACCATTTTAGAAAAACACCTCACTCAGTAAACCCAGCCGTGATGTGAGCTCTAACCTCTCGTTCACCGGCAAACCAGACGAAACTGAACTTATCCCTCATTGTCACTGGTGAGGTTCTTATGGAAGTTATAAAAACCACATAATTTGATATTTCGTTTTTTTTTTGGCTATACTATTTTAAAGTCTGGAGCCCATGAGCTTCAAACCACTAGCATCACGCCTGATTTAGCATTTCGTGAAGGATACACTTCGACCCCGCCCACAGTCGAACCAAAGTCTCTCAGAGAAGGCAAGTTAGGTCCATTAACTTGGAGTACCACTTTAGAGTTTTGAATTTTTTTCGATGCTTAAGTTTTGTACTAGTTTTATACCGTTTTGTACCACAAAGAAATAGTTTTGCACCCCCACCCATTTTGAGTAATTAGCAAATCAAAGTGGTCACTCCAAGTTAATGCAGGGGTACCACTTTCGAATTTTTAACTTTTTTCGATGCCAATGTTTTATACTGTTTTGTACCTAAAACAAAAAGTTTTGCACCTGCGCCCATTTTAAATAATTAGCATATTAAACTGGCCACTCCAAACTAAGGGTCGACTACAACTTTAGAATTTTGAACTTTTTTCGATGCCAAAGTTTTGTACCGTTTTGTACTACAAACACATTTTTTGTACCTCCACCCATTTTAAGTAGTAAACATATCAAAATGGCCACTCCAAACTAAGAAATCCGCCCCTGAGGTAGTATATTAATTAAATTAGACTTTATAAATGTTGATTAATCTGTCGAGATAATATACGCAAACCAAAGTTATGCTACAAAGCGGTACAGAACTAGTACAAAATGTTGGCATCGGAAAAAGTTCTAAATTCTAAGATGTAAACGACTCTTTATCTGAAGTGGCCATTTTGATTTGCTTACTACTCAAAATGGGTGGGGGTTCAAAACAGTACAAAACTTTGTTGTCGAAAAAAAATTCGAAAGTGGTACTCCCAAGTTAATGGACCTGAGAAAGTGGGTAATGGTCCTAAAAGCAAAATGAGTTAATAATTTTGACCAGCCCGCTTAAGTGGCCACATGGTCTAAGACGCTACTCTCACAATCTTTAAGACAGCCGAAGACAGGGAGGTTGGGGTTGAATCTCGGTCGGGTGTATTGAGGGTGGTTTTTTCCTAAATTATTTCATATTGTCCCTTTGTGCACATGCGGGTACACCTCTAAATTCAACCTTTATAATCCCTAACACATTACTGTAATTAGTACATAGTTGTTTAACCGCGAACCGATAGTAATACGCTGTACTAAAAAAATGACTCTGGTCAAGGCCCACAATATTTTATCATAATGCTGTCGCGTGGTTGATTTATAGTCGACTCGCTTTGACGGGTTTAATCTCAAGCCATACAAATTGCGGATAGAGGGTGTCATGTGGTCAGCACAGTGAACCTTCAGGCCATTGGTCTCAGTTTTCTAGAGCGGAACTGCTACTTTTTCATTCAAGTATCCCCTCACTTGTCCTCACGGGGCTGAGTTGACTCCGCTCAAAACTAACTTCTTCACAGAAAGATATAGAAACGCCCGGGATCGAAACCGGGACAGTTGGATCTGTTGCTTGGAACCCTGACCACAGAGGTGATCGGATTAGATCCATGTTCAAACACTTTTATTATTTTAAATAGACGCGAGTCAATGACAGTGCTCAAACCCAGTCCAGTAACCACGCAGTCTATGTAATTAGGTTTGTGTAAACAGGAAGATTGGGGTACTTTGATAACTTAAAACACACCACAAGTGAACTTGAAGGCACAAATTAATATTTGTTAAGGCCCTTGACCCTGTCGAGTGCAAATCTCTTTTTTGGGAGGGTGAAAGGCGTGGCGTGGCTTCACAACTGACCAAAGTATCCTTCCGCGCCAACAAGATCAGATGGATTACGGAAACCGTAGATGGTCCTAACCTACCGGACAGGTCTTGCGGAAAAATCATACGTTTGTAAATATCAGTTTTTCTCGAGAACGAGTGAAATTTTTACAGTAATATTTTCAACACCCCTTCTAAGATAATGTATCAATGTTTGTTAGTTGTTACATTTTCTTATTTTTTGTTACTCAGCCGGCAGTTTTCTATTGAAAAATGTCGAAATTATTGATATTTGATCACTGTTAAAATTATAGAGGAGGTGTGTATCTGAAAAGTATAACTTAACCAACATGCTTCTATTCTTGAACAAACCGTTTCCTAAAAGAAAATTGCAAAACAATAAAAATTCTTGAAGATAACCGTTTGTTCCCATGGCTCTACATTTCCACGTCAAATGAAAAGGGCCAATCGCCCTAAGTTGTATGACAATTTTTTTTTTAATTAAAGAATTAATTATATTTATTAGACTGCTACTTCTATGATACAACTCAATGGGTGAGAGTGAAATAGGCCTTCATTACCATGTTATATTATATGCCTATGCATATTTATTATTTTATTTTTGTTCATTTTATATAATAACGAAATAATATTGTATTGTATTATGTGGGTATATTTTTGTCAAATTATGTTTAACTAGCTTTAGGCCTGTCTACGACAGATTGTTTATGATATTAACCAAAATAATAAAATCTAGTCTTCAATTGATAGGAGCATGGAAGGTCGGGCATTTTTTTTTTTTCCTGTTACTTATTACGTAAGAATATATAAAATGAGAGCGAACTAAATTCTCTTTTTATTAAATTAAAAAACGTGTAATCCGAACGGGTAGTAAAACGCGGTGCTAAAAAAATAAAAAATTTAATAAAAAATCGAAAATCCGGATCTGTTAGGTTCTGTCCCCTGGACTTTTTACACTTGCGACCCCTTTTCCCCGGATAAATTACTACGCGACCCCGCAGAATATATATTGGTATTTAACCTGGTATGTACAAATCAAACATTTACTGATAATAAATCATAAAAAATATATATTTCAAAACTATTATTTCGTATACATATTATTTTATTATTTATTATAGACGTAGGAAAATTTGCATGATAATGAGATGGATCATAAATATGCTTGTTTATGTTCCCATAAATAATTAAATATACGTTAAATATTTGATATTGCAGGACGAAGAGCATTTTCATAGTTTTTCAGAGTTTATCGATATTTTGATTTTATAATCGTCACTGCTGAGAACATCGCTTCCCATAAATACATATTACACATTGGCAGAAGTATGTGTAAGGCCATTTCAAAAATTGCTGGAAATTATGTCCTAATCCCAAGCCAAAATTTATTTAACGATTTTATTTAGGAAACTCATGTTTTAAAGGGTCGCCAGTCGCGACCCACATTTTGAGAAGGCCTGGTCTATACTATGTGTGCAAATGTTTCAGAATTTTAGGTCATATAGAGGCTTCTGGAAGGTACGGAAAGACTCACGTAAACATCAGGAAATTATACATAAATATTCCTTTTAATATTTATAGTTTTGAATTTACAGCTTGTCATAATATTATTGTTGGCTGAGCTACCGAGTATAGACTGCTTTTAGACAAAGTTCACCAAAGCTGTCAAAGGAAGCGGGGCAGTCAAACCTGCTAAGTGCTGCCATCTATGGGTTAGCTTTCCAACTAACTAGTCCATAACATTGCCATGGTTTTATTGGTAGGGTTTTTTTTACATGGCATTTGAATAGCGGAATAAATTAAACAAAATACTATTTTTTGTGAGAAACTTCTCCCCTTTTTCTTAAGTATTGGTTTCATAACAATTTATTTGTTAGTAATGGAGTATAATATTTTTCATCAAGATTTGAGATTCCAACACATTGTAGTAATTTAGTAATTACCTCACGCTAGAATTAATAATTAATATTATTCTATTTTTTATTGACGAGCCTATACTTTTAAGATTAATCTTAATGTTGGTAATGAAATATTCCAAAGAATATTTCCCCTACACACTCTTAATGTTTACAATAACTCCAATTGGGCAAAGTCGGATACGCCGGACAGACTAACGTAATCTGTAGAAGAAAGGAACAATGACCAGTTGAGTAATATTTTTTTTTAACGAGTATCCTCCATAAGAAGACCGTGGATACTTGCGTTGGTGGGGATTGGGAGGTCGAGGTTAGAATCTAACCGGATCCACTGGGGATGGTTTGCCCAAACACCTCTCCACGTTTATGCGGGAGCATTTTCTATCAAACACCTGGCCTCTTAAAGTTAATCTGTCATTCAATTAAACTTTTTTTTTTGTGCATCACTTACTACTGCCTTCTCGGGCTACCCACTTATTAACACTAATGGGCTAGGAATAAGGAAGATAACATATTTGAGGAAATGTACCCGCATTTGCGTGGATGAAGAGTGGTAAACAATTTAAGAGCAAAATCCCCTCAATACACCCGACCGGGATTCTACCGCCTATCTTCCCTTCATCCGCAGTTTAGTCTAACACGAGAGTGACGCTTTAGACCATGCGGCCACCGAAGCAGGTTTCCAACTTGTTGAGAGAGTGACGCCTTAGACCAATCTTTTCCCAATGGTAAACTACTTGATAAGCGTTTGATGCATATTTGGACCACCCACCTTAAGATACTATCTTCTTGTCCCTTTAGTTAGCTAACTTGCTAATTTCGTGTTTATCTAGACTGCAGAGGACGTTGAGATCGAGGTTCAAATCTCGCTCAAGTGAACTGGGGTTGGTTTTCCCTAAATAGTTTTCCACTCTCCCTCCACGCAAATGCGGGTTCACTTCCTCTATATTCAACCTTCCCAATTCCTAACCCATTAGCGTAATTAGTACTTAAGCGTGTAACCCTAACGGGTAGTGAAACGCGGTGCTAAGTATTATTTAATTACTTATTTGTTCCCTTGCCAAAACTGGAAATGTTATTAACACATGTAAAATACAGCATTTTTACTGGACTTTTTCTTATGCACATTTCACATGTAATGCTACTTGTAGCACAAAGTGTTGTTGACTTAGTGGACCTCTAGCTTGTCAATCTGGTACTCTTTAGCTCTTTCACATAATATTTATTTCTCCATGTGGTCCCGTCTGCGGAAATCTTGGCACTCCGCCGCGGTCCACCGGTGGTCCGCGGGTCACGGTTTCAGAACCACTACCTCTGACCACGCGATCATAGAATCCGGTTAACCTTGATGCCAAAACTTAATTTCAAACAATGGTTAGGGTAGTACTAATCATATGTTCATGTCTGTAATTTTTTTAAATACTGATTGTACATGTGTTTTTTTTTCAGTCAAGGTGCCACAGATCTGAAAATCCTTCAGAACAAAAGTGCGAAAGGTCTCAGTATATGGAGCATCCTTCTTGACCTGTTTGCTATCACATCCAGCGTGGCCTACCAGTTCAATATGGGCTTCCCTTTCAGGTAACAGGCCTAACTTCAACAGTGGTGCGGAACGTTATTGGTTGAAGGGGTTTGGGAGGGTAATGAACAAAAAACTAGGATTTTTATTGGGGGGGGGGGGGGGTGTATCCTTTGGTCCCCAATCTAAAGACGGGTCCGGTCCTCGGTTCTCGTCCGGCAAATATTTGAAAATTAGATTCCTCTTCAAGCTATTTGGAGTTAACCCTCCACCCAACCACCATAAAAAAAAGGTAACTTTTTAGGGTGCTCCTCTTATGGAAACACTTAAAAAATGTTGCTCCTCTAGGAAGCTCCCCCAGAATTTTAATTTATATTTAAATATATATATATACACTAATATGAACTATTTGTAGAAAATGTTTTGGAAATTAAATTCCTATATAAATTATTTGGAGTGGTACTTTGCTAGCAAATTTTTAAAACGTGGATGTCTGTCGTAAGCTATATGGAGTTAGATATAAGGCCATCTTTTAGCTTTATATTTGAGAATATCAGAGGGGAGTGAAAACATTTTAATAAGGGTAGGCGATTTATTCCAGGTTAGCAGGGTTAAGTTCTTTCCAGAACAATGTTTCTCAAAGTGTGAAACACATAACCCAAGATGTATGTGAATTATTTCAAGGAGTATGCAATTCACCATTGAGTTTAATTAATTAGTAAATATTTTGGATAACAGTAGGTCCGATAAATTAATGCATATTTTTATGTGATTTCATAAGCATAATTACTTTTGTTGTGTTTTTTTTTTAACCATTAGATCTTTACTAAAATTTGGTACGGTCCATTTAAAACTTTAAATTTGGCAGGTATTTTTTATTTATTTTTTGTTAAGATCTTAAGAGGTACATTGGCTAGGCTATGGCCTTAAAAGGGGTTCGTGAATGGCTTAGGTTTGGAAGCACTGCCTTTTTGGAATGAAATTATAAAATTAAATATGTATTGCCAGGGCATCTAACTTTTATACAATTTTTAAATAGATAAAACAAAAAAAATTCTAGAAAGGATCATCCCCTGATTTGATCAGTATAAGGTCAAAGCCACCCTGCATATATTATCAACACCTATTGAGTATACAAAATAAATATGGACAAGACGTAGTCGCCAATAATTTCAGGGGGGGTTTGGTGGGCACATCTCCCAATTGCCGGAAGATAGAAAAAATTATAAATCATAAACATTTCTAGAAGCTATCTGAAGTGTTTTTTATGGCAACGTAACCCCTAAATGCTGAAGGCTAGAGAATTTCTAAATATTAAAAACCTCTAGAAGCTATCTGAAGTATTTTTTTTAAAAGGGGCAACATAACTGCTCCTAAAACAGCTTGAAGCATGGTTTTAGGACAAATATCTCAAATACTAAACACCTCTAGAAGCCCTCTGAAGTGCTTTTTATGGTAACACACAGCCCCCTAATTTGTACTTGTATCTTAATTTTGATATTGTTTGAACCATAAATAAATATATTTGTTCATAAAATTACAGGGGGGGGGGGGGGTTGAACCACCCCCACCCCGGCTACGGCCTTGAATATGGACATTGGTGAAGTTGTCATTTTCAAAATAACTGCATAAAAAATCCTTAAGATAAGAGTGTAGGGAACACAAGAAAGGATAAGTGTTTTTACAGCTTTTATAGCAAAACTATTTTTGGCTGAAAAAATAAAGTATTCTTTCAGTACTAACATATACTTCAATTTTCTTCACATGGTGATATCAACATTTCATTAATATCTGTCATAAACATAGTGGCATTAGATGACAAACTTTTTAAATGAAGAAAAAAAGTTGTCATTAAATTCCAGGATACCCTTGAGAGATATTGAGACATTTTTAGGTCACCATGTGAAGGAAATTAAACTCTTATGCTTGTACTGAAGCAATATTTGATACATTTTAACAAAAAAAAAATTGTCACAAAAACTACAATTCTTACCTTTGCCTTTACTCGCATTCCCTACATCCACCTTAAGCTTAGATTACCTTTAGAGGTGAAATTTGGTAATAACAATATAGCAATTATAATTATTTAAACATATTTAAATAAGTTATTCGAAGTTTATAAAATAGTTTATTATCAGAGTAAGTTTATCTATATCTGGTTTCATTATCAGATAACTTACCCAAATATTCCTCTCTCTAGTTAAGTTGAATTCCATGAACACATTTTCTTTACATAAGTCATCATTAAGATTATAATAATAATATAATAATAATGTGCACCCCACAGGACCCAATGTTCATGGGTTCAAACCCAGCTGAGATTGACAGATTTTTACTGATCCATAAACATCCGTAGCACACTTTCTTTCAGTGGAGAAGTAAAGACACTGGTCCCATATCAATTATGGTATGTAAAATATCCCTGGAAGGTATGTGAAAGTACCTTTCCAGCAAAATTTGTTGGCTCTTTCTCACTCGCTTGAATATATAGAAATTCGCTCAACATGAAATTATCCCATCACATTAAACTGCAACAAGAATAGCCAAAATAGCGAAGCTTTTTGCAGAGTTAAAAAAAATACATGCTTTAAGCATGGAAAATGTTTTATCGACTAGCAGCGTCATCAGGTTGGCGATGATAGTACCAACTTTTGTGAATAGAAAATATGTGGTAAGCACACGAACCCTTTTGTCGTTAATCTCACTTTTCTAGACCATAACCACAACTTTTTTATTCAGTAGTTCCTCATTTGTCCCCACAAGGCTGCAAGCTGACCCCATTCCAGACACACAGCTTAGCATTTAAAATCTGAAAGCACTGGTAATATAATCTGTGACATTTGGATTTGTAACGAGGAACTCTGAACACTAGACCACAGAGGCGGTAACATCAGGATTCAAAGGAATTAATAATAAAATATACTAATAAATGTATACATAGCTTTTCACTTTTATGGATATATTAAAATGAAGTAAATAAAGAATGGGTATATAAATAAAGAAGAGAGAAAAAAAACGCACACAATTAAACCAAATACTCTTACATGACAGGGAAAGCAAATAATTTAACTAGAAAACAGTGCTATAAATAGTAAAATTTTAAATTAAATATTTTTTATTAATAGTATTATTATTATTATTTTATTTTACATATATATTACTACTGTACCCATCCATTTCCCTTCATATTATTGGTTGAGACTGCTTGCAGACTTTAAGTTAGCATATGCTGACAATTTTTCATAGTGGCATCTATTCAAATAATAAGTAAAACACTGTTTCCTTACATCATTGGTGCTAGGATTTTCAAACCAATTTCTTTTTATTTCAACCTGAATAAAGGGGGAAACGATTTAAGCTCAATATTTTTCAAGTTTTAGTGATAAAGAAAATATTTTTATATTTTTGACCAAAATAAAAAAAATTATTGCTTGAGTGGATACATTTAGTTTAATTTTATGAATATTGTAATATTTTTTCTTGAATATTTGTCATGAGCGTATTGGCATTTGGCCAGAAACTTTTTAAATTAATGAAAAAAGTTCTGGTACAGTTATGAAATGGCCATGACAGATATTCAAGAAAAGCTGTTGGAGACATGTCTAGAAAATTAAACCAAATGTATCTCTGAAGTAATATTTTATTTATTTTGTCAAAAAAAGAATGTTTGTTATAAAAACAGAAAAAATATGGACCTTTATGTTCACTTTCACCCTACATTAATTTGCAAAATAAGTTGATTAAATAGGGTGTTAAACGAACAGGATAACTGGGAAAAGTCAGGGAATTTCATCAGAGTTCTGGAATCTTCACTTATTCACTAAATAAATACACAATTTTTATTTACAATAGTTAAAATAACATTTTTCTTCTATTTAATACACACGGCGGATCTCTTTTTTGTCCCAGTTGAACATACCTAGGCTAATATCAATTCTAAAAGTCAACATGTGCTATACTCTACTGCACTTCTTCAGCCAAAGTTGAGTTATTTTAATGCGCATGCACGAGAATTTGACTATTGTAACGTTATTTGCCACCCTACCATTTATTTCCTTATATTTTTCCCAAGCTTTGTAAATAGTTTCAAGTTTATTTTCGTTTGAAACACGCTGTGTCGCCGGCGTGACAAATAATAATATTTACATCCATTTAAATAAATTAAAAGGACAGAATATAGAACATCTAACACTGTTTTAAATAATTTAAACAATTAATTTTGACCTAAGGAAGAACACTTACCTTTTATTAAACATATTAATTTCCTTCCAAGAGGTCTGTTGACTCTTCTTCTATTTATTTTGAATGTCAGCCATGATTTATTTTAACGCATGCGCAGATATGATGAACAAGTGAGTGGCGAGTCTCGTGCTTGTAAAAGTAGTAAGAAAAAAAAAGAGAAAAAGAAGACGTTCCAAAATAGCGCGCATTTCAATTGTGACAGATTAAAATAAACATTTAATTCTCTTAAGAAACACAGACATATATTTAAATCTTGATACTAAATTTGTATTTTATTTTATAAACAGTTCATAGCCAACACTTTATCTTTTATTTTAACGTATTAGTTTTCTCTTTGGACTTAGTAGAGAATAGAACGTTTTTAAATTTAAAAGCTAGAACATTTTTTGAAGAGGATGAGGGTTCTTTCTTCCGGAGTGTCATTTAACATGGAGCAAAATCTATATAGCTCCTAATTAAATTTAATTTTCAAGTGGAACAATGGTTCGAAAGTAAAAGTACAAGTACTCAAATGGAAAGTTAAGTGTCTGGAGACGAACTAGAGTGTTTATTTCTTCAAATTGTGGACGAGTTAGAATAAATAAAAGGAAACAGACTTCAGACATTCTGTTTCAACATGGATGAATTCATTGGTGAGGTCCAGCCAAATCTTCAATTTTAAATATATTTTATTTCTCATTTTTTTAATCAAGCTATGATACATGCAAAAACTTTCAGAAAGGACTAAATACACTCAGACTCTATCTATTCCAGGGAATTGATTAATATTTTATTTTTATGTAAAAATATTAATTCTATTGATTTCTTTTTTCTTATTCCTCAACAATACCATTTTTTTTGTCTTACTCAAAACTATATATTATATAAAAATTAACCTATATTTATATATTATTTTCTTTCACTCTATTATTATATATATATTAAAACTCCTAAATTTAATCCTGTTCAGAGATTGTTCATTTAATTGTTTAACTTTGTTTAAGAATTTATGTAATACCATATATTTTATTTTGTCATATTAGCATTATATTTATTCGGATATCCTTAGGTAGGTTTGGGATGTAGTAAAAGGGAAACAATAATGATAATAATAATAACCCACAAAAGTTTCAACAATTGTTTTTTTTTTATTGTAATCTCAATTAGTACATTTTGTTTTAATGATCCATTGTATTTAAATTGCTAATTTTTATTTTTTTTATTTTAAGTACTCTCAACTCTGGTGGAAACTTACAGCACACCATTGTAACATTGACATTGTAATATCTAGGTAAACGTTCTCCAACCACACCCAGTGGTCCTGAGTTTTTAGAGTCATCGTGCATTTGTTCAAAATTAGTTGAGCTAAAGTTTATTTGTATTTATTATTATTATTATTTTTTTTTATTATTATTTCTCCTAGTTTCCAGGAGTGGCGCCCAACACATAAATTTTTATTAATCTCGACTATACCTTTTTGTTGATAAGACACAATTAGTACACACTGTTTTTTTCACACTATATTTCAGGAAGACGAAACTATAAAATAAAGTGTTTCGCTACAATTTTACACTACTTGTGTAAGGTGAACTTTTGATGTCTCATTATGATCTCACTAAAATATAACTACCCAATATCCCAATACTTTAGGCTAAAATCCATAAACCTCTTTCTTTATAAATGAGACTTAATTCCAGAATGTGTAGTAGGCCTTTGTGCCAAATCATATTTTTGCCTCGAGTTTTGATCTTGATAAAATAATGTTGGTGATATAACTGTAAAAGTTGGAAATTGGCTCTGGAAACCTGGAAAAGTCATGGAGTTTTAATATATAGTTAGGCAGGACACCCTTTTTTAATCTTGGTAAATAATAAATTCTTGAATATTGTGAGATTTCTAAAATACAGTTTGTCAGGATATCCTTTTTAAATCTTGATAAAAAATAAATTCTTTAATATTTTGAGAGTTCTAGCTGTCGTTAAATGGTTTCGGCTAGCGGCCCCCTTAAGAACATTAAGCATCTATAAAAAATACAGCAGTAGCATTATAAGTTGAATAGACTAATTTACTATATGAACACTTCATAGTTGAAAAAAAAGTCTGATGAAAAGGAGGGGTAGTAGGGGTACAGCAACACTGGAGTTCCACCACATCATGCCGCTGATGAGAGAGCAATCAGGCGGCCGTATCGACAGCTTCTCGACGGAGCGGCCGACGTCGGCGTGGCCTTTGTGGGCGGCCCTCGGGACCCCCTGCCAGGGGACCTACTCGCCAAACTATGATGAATCGGTTTTCCCTCCCGTTGAGATAATCTCACAGGTTTCAAATTAATATACACCAACAACAACAAGGTCAAGATTATTTTTGTTTCTTTCTGGGGTTTTGTTTTAGCTATTACTTTCTTATACCAGCACTTGCTATCAGTGAGTGATGCTATCTCAAGGAATGAGGGAGCGGGTATGTGAAGGGTGAATTTTAAGGAAGGTCACTGAGTTTTTATGGTGATGTGGATAGCTGGCTGGTTAGGTAGAAGGGGATGGAGGGTGAATTTTAAGGAAGGCCATTGAATTTTCATTGGGATGTGGATAGTTTGTTGGTTGGTTGGTTGTTTGGTTGGGGGTAGGAGGATATATGAAGGGTGAACTCGGGGTGGAAGGAGACGTGAGAAAAGGCCGTGTTTTTGCAGTCATGTGATCGAGATTTGAACCAACGAAATCGCCCAGAGCTGGCTCTGTGTGACACCCTAATTCTCTTCGCTACATCATCCTTTAGCAAGAACGCTACCCTAAATCACTATAACCAGCAGGTGTGTGGACTAAGGTGCCAATCTCGTTTTGTCTGGTTTGTCAATGATGGGTAGTTCGGGGTTCAAATATCGGTGGGGTATACACAAGGTAGTATCGTCCTAAACAATGAACATTATTTTTTTTAAATAACATAGTTATTAAAACTTTAGCTATTGTACTTTTTAAAACAATCTTAATACTCGTTTTTTAATTGTGATAAAATCTATCCCTAAAAAAAACTGATGGTGTGTCGTGACCAACGCCTTATTCAGTGTGCCCTGAGTTGAAAAAGGTTAAAAATAGCCGTTCTCTTGCATAAGGAACTAGAAAGTTCATTGCCGGACTTACGTGTAACTCGTCAGTTTGTAACCTCCTCCTCTTTCCAGTATCCTCATCCCTTTTCGGACCAAACATCTTCCTAAACACCTTGTTTTTGACCACCCTAAACTTTTTTTCTTCATGTAAATTAAGAGACCATGTTTCAGACCCATAGAGAACAACCGATCAAATTATTGTTCTGTATATTCTGAGTTGTACATTCCTTGACAGCAGAGGCGAGTTGTCAACAACTCACCTAGTAATACAATGCATTTACTTATTGTATTATCTTCCTAATTGTCAATCTATTATCGTTATTGCTCATTAAAATTGTTCATAAATATTTAAACACATTAACCATCCTCATGACGAATATTCAACAACTGTTGATATCACCATCTTAAAAAAAATTCTTATGTCTCCTCTGGAGCAATATTTTATTTATTTCACCGAAAAAAATTGTTTGCCATGAAAACTGCTAATAATTACCTTTACTTGCATCTTCTTCGATCCCACCTCAAAGGCGAATAATCTGGTCAAGCTGTAATATTGTTGGAAAGATTGTTTGAATTTTTAAAATTTTGGTTATTTTTTTAATATTATTTTATTTTAACTAAATTTCTTCTATTTGTTTAAGTTTGATGTCGATCCCAACAAGAGATTATTTTAGTATAGATTGTATGAGGCGAAAGAGCCATTAGAGCGCTTGGTGTTGGGAGTCTGTTGGTGTCTGGACCGCATTCTTTATCTGTCCGCATTCCTACCCGGCTCACCACCGCCACACTCCCCCTCCTGCCCGCCTGACAACTCTCGTGTTTCTACCATGTGTCACTTTAGGGGAATCCCCCCCCTCTCTGTCTTATCTTAACACACCACTTACAGAGACAAACACCCGCAATAGTAGACTACGTGTCTTCATCTCTGGGAAATCTTTCACCCCTCCACCCTTATCATTTCCTCAGCCCCCTCCCCTTCTCTCTACCCCATCCATATTCTTTCTTGTCCGGCCATCAACAATCTCGATAGAGTAGCAAAGTGTTTTTTTAACTTTTTTTTTTGTTGCGTACCCACTCATTCATAAACATTTATCTCAAGTGCCTTAAGATTTATTTAATTTTAAATAAACTATTTTTTTTAATCTTTCTTTCTAATCATACTAGTGATTTTTTAAATACTATATTTTTTCTACTTGAGAAGGAGGGTGGTATTAAATTGATTAAAACCCTTCCTCAAGCATAATTATTATCTTGATAATGTCTACATGTCAGGCTACAAAATATGTCAATTTATATATTTTTGCTCGATAAAACGTCACGTGTCAGTTAGTTAAAATTTATTTTCGGCTTTGACATATAGAAAGAGAAAGAACATTAAATGATAACTAATGAAAGCACTGGGCTTGGTTCAAAAGAAACACTATTGAGTTATATATATTAGGTTCACTTGGAGTATAAATTAAGGCGCCCTCACAAAACTATTTTTCGCGTATCCCTGATTAATACGCCATGTATTCCTAGGGGTGGGCGTACCACAGATCTATAAATAGAGGAAAGAATGAACGATTTACCTGTGTTCGTTGTTTAATTGCTCTTACACACGAGAGGTATTTGATCGCGCGAACTTTTATTCTCGCGATCAATTATGATGTTGCTTTCAGACGAGAGGGAAAATTCCGCTAGTTTCCCCATGTTCAATTGTTTTTGACGTGGTGCAGTATAGTATACAAGCGGCTGTTCTTATAGACCTGTGGCGCGGGAATTTTACCGCGCGATTATTTCTCTACCTGTGTGAACACTCCCATTTGAACCTATTTATCTCGGCGGATAAAATACCAGTCGTGTGAAAGGGAACTAAGTTATTTTATGGCAATATATTTTCTTTGTTAAATTTTCTTTACGCCCCCCTAAAAATCATGCGGCACCTCTGGCCGATCACAAGACACTATCAAATGCCGCGGCACACTGGTTGAGAATCTGGACTAAAGGCGTTCACTTTGCCAACACAATTTAATAAAATGACTGCTTAGTAATATATTTCTTGCTGGCGTTCATTGCGGATGTTGCTATTTAAAACCTGCGAGAGACTTTATCTAGCCAAGTGGACGAAACTTACTCCACTAAAAGTATGTCTACGAATAATCCGTATATGAAGAGGTCGGTTACTTGAGCACCTCGGTTTCTCAATGTGTTGTTACAAATTGCGCTATTTTTTATTATTGTTGTTATTTTAGTAATTTCCCAATTCTTTTCTCACAGGTGCTGATAGAAAAAGGGGGGGCATCTTTGGCTCGAACGAGGTGTTGGCGCAAGCTTTGATTAATGGTGCCAGACGCTGCTTTGCCCCGCTTGATACTTCCCGCTTGCCTTCTATTCCTCTTCTTTCATTATTTCTCTCCCAATCCTTTTCCCCCTCCCTTAAACCCCCTCTTATTATCATCTTGTTTGTCATTTTCTCGGTATCCACGTGTCGTTTTATAATTATCTTTCTTCTTAATTTATTTTCTCCACATTCTCATTTTTCTCTTGTTCGAGATCTACAGTCCAATTTTTATAGAAAGGGCCTTTTAGAAAATACAATTTTTTTTCAGCTAAAATTGATGATTAACTATATTAGTAATATAATTAGTGTTATTTTATATGTATTGATAATATCTATCAAAAGTGACGACTGCAGATCACATGGCTTGACGTGAAAGTAGATTATTAGCTTTTCTGGCTGTCGGATTATAAGATGTTTCATATGAAAATAGGACTGTGTGTTCTCTTTGTGTTTCTTATGCTGTCGCCTAGTTCTTTGTTCATATTTACTTATTTTAGACACATTTTATAGTTTTTTTCCTCGTTCCACTTTAAACTAAGGGCTAAGAACGAGGAGGCTGGCTCAGAGTAAATGCATCCGCATTATAATGGGGGAAAAACAGGATTGGTAAAATCATCAGTAAAATTAATATGCAGGTGGAAATCATCTTTAGTGCGCCCTGTCAGGATTCGAATACTGACCTTGCTGTCAACGGCGATGGTAATTCAGTGCAAATCTAAGCGCTTTAAACCTCTCGGAAGCTCTCTCGCTTTCTATTTCTATTTCGAAATTGTTCCGATTAAATTGAGACCTCTTCATATCACCCGCATCGGTGGTCGCGTGGTTTAACGGGTCTCTCTCGCAATTGACTGGACTGCTGGGGATGGGGAGATCGGGGTTTAAATCTAAATTTCGGTTGGGTGAAAAGTTTTGTCTTCCTAAATGGTATCCCACTATCTCTTTACGAAAATGAGAGCTCATTCCCTCTAAATTGTACCTCTATCTATCCTTCCTTACCTATTGGTGTAAATATGCGGATAGCCCGACCGGGCGCGAAACACAACCCGACTTTTTCTTTTGTTTTAGACGTATGCTCTCATTCTCTTACTGTTATTTAATTAATTAATTAATTAATTAAGCACCGCGTCTTACTACCCGTTTGAGTTATACGCTTAAGTACTAATTACACTAGTGGATTAGGAATTGGGAAGGTTGAATATCAGAGGAAGTGAACCCGCATTTGCGTGGAGGGAGAGTGTAAAACAATTTAGGAAAAACCCCACCCAGTTCACCCGACCGAGATTCGAACCTCGATCTCCCCGTCCTCGGTGGTCTAGCTCAACACGACTGGCGCGTTAGCCAACTACGCCACCGAGGCGGGTTACTGTAATTTAATCATTGTATAGTTATCGCCATGAAAATAGGTCAACTTACATTGGGACAACCTGTCCATTTTTTCATGATGAATTAGACCTACTGCACACATTATTATGAGCAGGACCCGAAGTTTGATAACATGTCTTTTTTTTTTTGCTTCTTTTTTTAAATTGCAGACAATGCTAATGTGTTCATAAATTTGGTTCATGATCTTCTGGTTACGGAACGGAAACGATTTTTAATAGCTCATTTTTCTGGTCATTTGGGTTTTTCTAGTCATATTTTCTTATTTTACATATTTTTGGGTCATATCTGGTCATTTTTAATCGGTTTTGGGCATAATGTTCAACTAGTATTTTTTTTAATATACTTTAGGCCTCCTAGAGATACAGCCTATCAATAAATACTCAAACATAGGTTTTTTTTAATCATTGAACTATAGCCTTTTTGCCACTACAGCTAACCACAATCCTGGTGAGATTAGGCTGGAGAAGGCTGCGATGGTAGAAGGTGGCTATTTTTCTGAAGCAGATATTTGTGAATCGATATTAAATTTAGCAGAATCCAAGAGGTTGGTTTTTAAAGGGTTTTTTCTTTGCACCCGCCTCGGTGGCGTAGTTGGCTAACGCGCCAGTCGTGTTGAGCCAGACCACCGAGGACGGGGAGATCGAGGTTCGAATCTCGGTCGAGTGAACTGGGGGGTTTTTCCTAAATGGTTTTCCACTCTCCCTCCACGCAAATGCGGGTTCACTTCCTCTAAATTCAACCTTCCCAATTCCTAATCCATTAGTGTAATTAGTAATTAAGCGTATAACCCGAACGGATAGTAAGACGCGGTGCTAAAAAAATTAATTAATTTTTCTTTGCATACATATTATTTTTCAGTTTCCTTCTGTAAAGCGCGTGTTCAACTTAGTCATGTGCATTCATTACAAGTTACTCATATTTTAGGTATTTTGTTAGTATCTTTTTAAAGGTAATTTTTTTATTATTTTTAAGTCATCAAAGTCCGAGCTTTAATTATGAATAATATGGTGACAAGTCTCCTAGCACCATTTACAACACTACGCACCACTTTTGATAACATATAACAGGCGGTTTTCGTCCCACACTTTGTTAAGATACATGATTAGTTTATGGGAATAAAAAGCGGGGTAGGGTGGGGCGAGGGAAGAGCGAATCGAACTCGTGACTGGTTTACATAAGACGTGGGGCTAGCTCTCAATGTGTTTGATAACTTTTTTTTTTATACTATAACTACTATATTTCTCTTTTCTCGTTTCAGTATAAAGAGTTTCTCGGAAAAGAGGGGAACAATTATTTGGCGTTTTTCGCAAATTAAACTTCCCACCCGTTCTTCGACGTGACAAACCATGTATTGGCGGAGGGGAATGTGATTGGGTTTTGATGATGGATTTGATTTTCCTATCACAGATTGGTTTATTTGCTTCTTTTTTAAGTCTGTCACGAACCAATTTATTACTAGCTCTTGGTGTTTATTATGGTTATTGGTAGGGCTGTGCGAATACTCGAAAATTTGAGTCACCTTTTACCTTTTCAAACTCGGCTCGAAGATTTTTTACAAAACTCGAAAAATTTTAGTAGACCCTACTTGAAATCTTTGATTTTATAACTCGAAAATTTTGAGTTTATTTAATTTGATTTGATTTAAATATACTATTTCATAAATTAAATTTATTTAAAAAAATCCAGATTTTTGTGATTATAACTGTTTTAACAAAAAAAAAATGCATTCTTTAAAAAAATATCTGCGTTTGCGTTTATTATGTATGCATTGCTCTATTGCATAAACATAACTTGAAATAATTCTAGTACAAACACTTCTTCATATTACTTGAACTTGAAATAAACTCGATGCTTTAATTCAAACTCAATTCGAAATCGATTAAAAGTGAAAAATGCCTACTTGCACTGGTATTGATTGGTTAAAGAGTTTTTTTTAATCTGCTGTCCAGTTTTTAAAAGTATATTATGTAATCTCTTTAAGAAGCTACCGGTACTGATATACAACTTCACAAAATCACAAGAAAATAATGTTATATTGACGCGAATATCGTTTGAGAAACTAAAAACGTGGTAAATGTCGTTTATTGTTGGTTTTTAATTCGTACTCTGACCCGCTTCGGTGTTTGAATGGTCTAAGGCGTCACTCTTGCAGCAGACTAGACTGTCAATAACGGAGAGATCGGGGCTAGACTCCCGATCTGATGTAAAAGGTTTTCTAAATGGTTTTCCCGCACTCTCTGCGCAAATGCTGATACACATCCTCTGAATTCAACCTTCCTCATCACTAACATATTAGCGTAATTAGTATTTATGCATATAACCCGAACGGGTCATAAGACGCGGTGCTAAAAGAGAAATCGTACGCTTTATGATTGGGATTGATTGGTTATCAGTAAATTAAATTATTAAAATTATTTTTGTAACTTCTTTTAAATCTGTATATTAAAAAAATCGCATTCCAAAACTAAAAGTGAATATCCTGTAATGGATAGGTACCAAGATATCTGAAATATTTAAATAAGAGGAAGGAAACGTTAATTAACAATATTTTTTAATATCAATAATCATTTAATGTTCAAAATAAATAAAATCTGGCTTAAGTATTAATGTATAGTATAGTTAAATATTGAAATTTAAACAGTTCTCTCACATTTGTCTTGGGCATTGTCGTGAAATTTGAGCAATACTTTTTATCTTAGGATATATGTGCAAATGCCGTTATATTCAGGACAATTTTAGCAACAATTTTGATTATCGTCTTGTAGAAAATTAAACTAAACATATCTACTGAAGCTGTATTTTATTTATTTCGATCAACAAAATTTTGCTATAAAAACTATAAAAAAACACTTCTCTTAACTCGTATTCCTTCCCACCTCACCTTAGAAATATCTTGAAACATCTCTTCATGTTAAAAGGTTCATTTTAAATATTTTTCCGCCAAACAATCGACATTTAAACCTACCCAGGAAAAAAATTTGACTCTTTTCAAATTGAACACATTAATAATAATGTTTCGTAAATTGACCTTGAAAATTGAATTCCGCCTGTGAATCTGTGAGTGGTTTTCCGTGATAAATAAGAATAAGTTTTTATTTTTACAAACAACAAATCATGTTATAATACTTTAAATTATTTTCTTAATTTGAATTTTCTTAAATATATTTGAACAATTTAGTTTAAAATTTAGATAAAGAGTGATTATTGTCATTAACAACGTAATGTGTTTGTTTTTATGAGTAAAACTTATTTAAAGGTAATTTATAAAAAAAACTAATTTCGAAAATTTTATTCGAAGTTATAGTACACAACATGAGAAGATTTGTGCGACTGTGCCATACCATTTATTTTTAAATTATTAAGTTTCTACGCTAAACACACAGGGTTGTAGATAATTTAGAATAAGTAGACCTGCACTATCTTAAAGAGGAGATAGTAAAATCACATAAGGGAACCCTCTCCGGTGCACGCGCTACTGAGTGGAACCTTGATTTCTGAGCCACCAGTGTCATCTGATCACTAGTGATACTGACGCCTTAGACCGGCGATTTTCAACCTTTTTAAACTCACGGCACACGCCGATTAAATGATCACGGCAGTAACGGCACACCATCAGTTTTTTAAGGAGAGATTTTATCATTGAAATAACGAATAATAAGATTGTGTTTAAAAGTTTAGTATCTACAATTCTAAGAATGGTGCTATTAAAAAAATGATTTTTAGATTTAAATAAATATATATCTTTCTATCCTTAAAATTTTTTCTCGCTTCTTTCTGATCTTCCTACTAACTCCCGCGGAGCACTGAATGAAAAACGCTGCCTTAGACTGTGTAACTCATATTTGTTGGAGTAGGAGGGGAGTCTGTTCCCCACGTCTTACTACCCGTCCGGGATCTCTACATATTAATAAGGTAGGGACGAGTATGGCAGAATATAGAGGACGTGTAAAATAATTTGCGAATGAAGAGTTGTAAATCGTTTAGAGAAATGAAAACCACCTCGGTACACCCAGCTTGCATACCAACCAACCCCAAACTCATCACAAATCAAACTTACATACATATACATACATACATCCATGATACATACATCATCAGTGTTTGTAGGAGGCTGATTAATAAGACTTTATTATGTCAGAGAACGTAAAACCAAATTTCAGTTTTACAGACTATGGTGTGTTTGTGAACCCCTGACTTGTTTATTGATGCGCGTTGGTGGTCTCCCGCTGAGGTTGGTATTACCGTTGCGATGTAATCTGGTCTGGCCAAGTGACACTTGTGGCTACCCTAACAAACTTATCTATACCACCGGTAGCACCGGAGAAGCTTTTGTTTAAAAAATATATATTATGTTCCTCATTTTTTATTTGTCTTGTGGAGAGAATAATTAGTCTTATGTTGGATAAATGACCGCTTAGGGGGGAGGGAGGGGTTACAGGGGCAAGAATTAGTTTTTTGGTTTATAGTAATACTGTTCATGTGTGACTTTTTGACCAAGAAAAAAAATGTAAACTGGAAATACAAGAAGACATTCCACAAGACAAGTTTAAAAATATGATTTATTTTATATAAATGTTTATTGATTTATCGTGCACACTCTATACAGAGGACGTCCAACAGAACACGACCTACAAACTAGCTTAACATCAGATAGCATATTTCAGGTGGGAGTGTAGAGAACGCGGTAAAAGGTCATTTTTACAGTTTTTATGGAAAAACTTTTTTGGTAAAAATAAATCAAATAATTCTCTAGTAGCAACATAGAGTTTTTAATTTTCTTCACATGGTGATATCAACAGTTGTTGAATATCTATCACGAGCCTAGCAGCATTTGATGACAAACTTTTTAAATATTGATAAAGTTGGCATTAAAATTCAGAACACTCTTAACAGATATTCAAGAATTATTGAGGTCACCATGAATAAAATTAAACTCCATGTTTCTACTGGAGAACTATTTGATTTGTTTTGACAAAAAAAGTTTTGATGTAAAAAAAATTAAAATACTCCCCTTATATAGCCTTCCCTACACTCTTTTTATGCACCCAACTCTTATAGGCTACTGAAATATTTGAGAGCCTCTTATAGGCTACTGAAATATTTGAGAGCTCATCGAGAGCTCATCTTACAGCCGATTAGTCAGGATATTAGACAAAAGATTATGTTTTAACCAGATGTATTATCTAATTGGAGTCTTATGCGTTCTTCACTTGAAAATATTTAAATTTAGACCAATGAAATCTTTTTATTTTTAAATAATTTTCAAATTTTGTATATTCTTTTAAAATGTGGTAAAACGATATTAAATAACGTAGGTTTTTTTTTTCGTGGGTGGTTGAGAGGTGAAGGGGAGGGTCAGGATCCTACGTAATTTTACTTATAAATATTTATCGTGAGACAAAATTTCAAACGAGAGTTTTTGCAGAAAAAAATAAATTAAGAATTTAAAAAATTTCACTTATATTTCATTTCCTTATGTTCTACACCTAATTTTGCTACAATTAAAGTATTCTAAAATTACATATCACTGACTTTATTACCAATCTTGTGTCTAAAAATAACTAAACAATTAAAATAATCTAATCTACCAAATCGTAAAAAAAATACCTAAGATAGAGGAGGGGTTAGCGGGGAGACAGAAAATCTTATGATGCCTTACGTGGGGGAGTGTCGAAAATCATTTAAAAAAAAGCATTTCTTAATTTAATCCCGACTCCATACTGGTTACAATTCCATTGCGTTTTAATGAAGACTGCAGAAAACCTCACCACGATGCGATCTTTGGTTCGAACTGTATTGTCCACCTAAGTTATGTGTTATCTGTGGGGGTGAGATTATCTCTTAAGTGTGCGATATAGTGGAGCTACTTTTCAGTTTTGGGGGTGGAGAGTGAGGGTTGGGGTGAGTCATAGTTGCTATGCTCACCAACAGGTGTCGCTAGTTTCGCCAGTGTGTGGGGGGAAGGGGGGTATTGTTATTTCGAAACATTGCTTTGGAAAAAAGGACAAAGAGGAAGGGGTGAAGTGGACAGTGCTGTTAAAATGCTGTCAGCCGGCTTATCTCTGGATTCCTTGAAAGTGTCAAGAACTGATGGGGCCAGCCTGCGCCTAGCCTAGCTCACGCACCTCTCCTGGAATAACCTTTTCACTACCCATTTTAAATTACTAGCATGTGACAGCGGTTGCTTCAAATTAATAAAGTAGTATCAATTTTAGATTTGGGGTTTTGACAATCCCATCGTATTTAAAAAAATAATTTTTACACAATTTTGTTTCGTTAAAAAGTTTTAGTAGCTAGTATATTAAAATTGTAGCTACAAGGTAAAGATTTAACTCTTTTGAATTTTAAACTACTTATATTATTTAAAATTTTATTTCAATTTTTAATGTAAACACTATGATCTACCAAAGAAATCACAATATTCATGTCCTAAAAAAAATTGGCAACAATATATTTTGTTTTGCAGAAATTTGCCTGCTCATATATATATATATATTTAATATTAAATTCCATGGAAGATTTTCATTTAGGGCTAAGTTCTTAGACCATTCGGCCACTTTTCCGTGCTATTTCACGTGACCTGCAACTGTTTAACCGTAAAAACTATCTGAATATATTTTCAAAGGAGGTGGGGTAAGGAAGGTAGAATTTATTAATATGCTGTTTACACGCACTTACGTGAATAAACAGTGAAAGGCTATTTAAGAATAAAGCATCTACGTATAAACTGCCGGGATTCAAATCGCGAACTCTTCGTCACTGGCAAACCGGACAAGACTAGATTGACGCCTTTTCTGGATTGCCCACCTATTAGAGTTGAATAAAATAAATGGAAACATTCCTAAACATTCCTAAAAACATTTAGGATGCAGAAGACAAACGTTCGCGAACCTTTGTTTCGGGTTTACTTATTTTATTCCCATCTTCCCAGTTCAATCTTTTTGGGTGTTATGTAGAGTAAGTATACCCCGATTTTGGTTAGAAAAACAGTATAGAAAATTCAAACATGTTTTCTTACGATCGACATTGATAACATTTTACTATATTATTTGAGAGAGCTTTTTAGTAATAAAATACATTTTTCTGCCATTTTACTATATTTTTAGCGTTATTTTATAGTTATTGATGATATATATATATAAGTGACAGCTGTAGATCATACGGCTTGACTTATCAATACAGGGTAAGTAGATAGATCTAGTATAGTTTCTAGTTGTCAGGTAAGGTAGACCCTTTCTATTGAAACTGGACTGTAGCTAAAGTTGTTTTTAGCCCATACTTGTAATGCCATAGTTTAGTAGCAGTAAAAAGAGGTATGTTTTAGTATCCGTTCAGAATAATTAGCATATACACATGATAAACCCAAGTTAATGTAATATCACTTTTGGATTTAAATTTTATAAATTTATTTTGCATTTATTTTTTATGTAGAAACGAAGCGTCACAGTTCCATGCCGGTTGGCACGCAGACAGAATATCAAACTCATCTAGTCAGGTTTGCAAGTGACGTGGAGAAAGAGAGGTTCAAAATACAGCTGGGTGTACTAAGAGTGGGTTTTTATGAGTGGTTTCTCTTCCTCCATGCAAATCCAGTAAAATTTTGTCTCAATTCTATCTTTTTCAACACTATCCTATTAGTGTAAATTAACGCGTATAACCCAAATGAGCAGTAAGACGTGGAGGAAAAACGACTTACATGATTCATCCCAATATTTGTAGGCCTATTATAAAAAGTTGACAACACACTAAAATTATTTATTACACAACATATTGATATTTTAGTTTAGTTTGGGTTGCGGTCGTTCAATTGGTACCTATTTAATGTATTTAAAAACCAAAAGTTTAGCCAAATGTCAAGAGCTCTATTAAAGTGAGATGTCGTTTTTATTTTATATTTATATTAATACTAAGTGAACGACCGTATTCTTAGCAATATGTGTATTGCGAATATCCAATAATATACAAAGGAAACTGTAAAAGGGGCCAAACAAACGCTTGACTCCAAGTCATCGGTGGCATTTTCTGACAGCTCTAAAGTAGGTAACGAAACCAAACTCCCCGGCTCGATTTCCGCGTATAGTTGATAGTTTTTAGTTATATTTGAATGAAAACTAAACTTTGGTTCTATAAACATGCCTTGAATTTTGCGTAGTACATTGTTCGGATTCACGGTGTTTCTTTAAATGACTCTTATGGACAAACCGTAACATATTATATAGGTAAATTTTAATTTTTGGTATTTTGTAGGTATTGGCAGAAACCTTATTCTAAAATAAAGAAATAATCTGTTTCCTATTATATTATTTTTAACTTACATATGGTGCACGTACCGTGGTAAAGTGTTTCTGTAACCTGTACACAAGGTTTTGAGTACAGTAAGAACACTAAGAAGGAACTTTTAAAAAATACAAACATATTTTTGTGGTAAACATTGAAATGTTCAACTATATTATTAGTATAAGTTGATAGTTATTGATAATACCTATCAAAAGTTACAGCTTTAGATCACATGACGTATGGACACATGATAATAATTTAAGTAACGTTTATAGCTGTCAGATGCTATTCTAGTACGGTGTTTCTTCTATAGACAGCCACACATAATGTAGGGTGATTCATTCGGGACTGTACATTTATTTTTTAAACTCATGATTGGAAAGTCATAAACTTCGCTTTCCTCATGGCATGTAGGATTGTATCATAGAAGATTCTGGACGTGCCCACCGACAGCGTCCAGACACATAATAGCCCGACGCTCCTAATTGTGTGATGTAGAATTAGTGTTCACTCACGAGTGAATCACCCTATAGTAATAATAAAACAATTTTAGAACATTTTAATACCACACTCTTTTTAAACAAATATGAGTCTATATATCTATTGAAAAGGAACAAAGAGTGAACAGACAAACCAAAACTGACCCAACACTAAGTTATTATAAAATAATTTCAACCCAACTAGCCATAGAATTTAAATCAATTTCAATACCAACAGCAAAAAGTAGAGTCAATATATAAATAGGTAAAACAAATCAAAACTATTTAATTTTTATTTCAAAAAATATTACCATAAACCCTGATAAAGTTAATAGTTCAATGCAATCATCATCTGCTATAACTGCAATAACTATGGTTGTATGAACAAATATAATTTTAAATAAAATTTATCAATAATATATTATTTTAGTGGCTTCCGTGGCCTGGGGTTGATTTAAACGAAGCGGGTGTTAGCAGCGTTGAAGAAATAGCTTCCGATATTTCGGTTTTAGTTGAAATAGCCGTCATATGGGAAAAATGAAGAAATATTGATCTGGACGAGAATTTGAGGCATATTTATAGACCTGACCGTTAATTCCTAACTCCAGCCAATTCAATCAGGGTTGATTTTGTTTGGGAATGGTTTTTTATAAGTTATTTCTTCAACTCAGTCCAAGCCCATAAACATTTGTTTTAAATGATTGATTATGCTGTAAAATAAATAAATATCACAAAGTAATATAAAAAATCAGTTGTGAAGGAAAAGTATTAATAAAAAGTAGCATTATATACAGTAATATAACATATATACAGTATTTTACATGCAATCTTTACGTAATTAAAGCAATCTTTACGTAATTAAAGCAATCTTTCTTTAGGTTTTTTATTTCTAAACGTGTTTTCCAAAGAAAGTTTTCGTTTTCTCTGATTTTGTTCTTGTGATTGTAGCACATATATAGGGTCACGAATAGGCATTGAGCGACGTTGACGTGAATCTACAAGTTCTGGAACTACACAATCCATGTAAAATTTCTTAAGTTTTTCTTCCATTTCATTATTCCAAAATTGATCATCGCGGCAGATAGCTTCAACTTTTATTCCAAGTGGGGTCCAAACTCCATAGTAACAATGTCTTTTTTTGTTATATGCAATTGACCTTGGATTTGAAAGTAATGCTTGTGTTTTTTGTTGACATCAACTATCACTTTTTTGTCTTTACTTAAATTCCAAAATGTAACTTTCCTTGACAAAATTGCTTGTTCAGGAGTAAGCTCTTTTGCAGAAGCTGGACACTTGACCTCAACGATGGCACTATCTCCCACAAGCCCATCAGGTGTTGCTCCCAAATATTGATGAGTGTGATCAATGAATAGACCACATTCTTTAATTTTACTCCCTATAACTTTTTCCATAGCTTGGAGAGCATCGCTTTCATGATCTCGCCCATATTTTAAAGACATGGAATCAAAATCGGTGTAAAGTAAAGCTTTTACTAATGTCTGACAGCTTGTATAAGGCCGCCTACAACACACTGTTCCAAAAACTGATGCTGTTAGGAGTTTCCGCCTTTCTTCCATCCACATTCCACATTTTCTTTGAAGAACTGTTGCCCTCTCAAATTCTTGAATTCTTTCACTGATCTTTTTAAAGAATCCAGAAATTGTTTTTTCTTTTCTTCAAATATATCATGTGGAAGATCAGGTTTTTCTGCGTGAGACCCATAATCTTTGTCAGGTATTTCTGTTGTTGGAAATAACTTTCTTCTCCGTCTCGTTGTGCTATTTTTACGGTTCTGCAGTACTTTTAGACGACGGACTTCATATAATTTTGTAAATTTTCCTGGACTTTGTTTATCAAATAATGTTTTGTGCAGCACATACATTGGTGTGTGCGTGTTATGTGACACAACAGCGGCTGTGCATCTCCCCTGGTAGGAACGTCTTTGTGTATAATTTATTCGTTTCCCACCTATAAACTTCGCTACGATGGAAAAAAATTGTTCCACAATATTACTGTTCAAGTGCCTCAATAAACTTCGGCAATGCACAGCAAGACCACTAACAAGTTTTTGAAGGACAATGTACAATCCTTCTTCAGTTAACCTAGGCACTAGATTAACGTCCTCTTGTTTTGGGCCATTACAAAAGTAGCCACGATCTTTACAATTAAGGTGTTCTCCAAATATGTGACTTGGAGAATTCAGCAAATCCTTTTTGAGTTCATTTAATTTTTCTTGGTTGTTTAGATCCCCTTGCTTTGACCTGTATTCTGCAGCTTTTGTAACAGCATTCCTAAGTCTAACAATGTTGCTGCTATTTTTTGTCTCAGCATTATGTTACCTAGTTTGCCGTTTCTAACTACATCTCTCAATTTGTTTCCATAGTTGCGAAGAAGATGGTTAGTGCACTCAACTTTTTCTACAGTTAGGTCATCATAAGGTCTTGCTTGTAGGATCTTCGAATACACACTGGAATCCCCATCCGCAACAAGAACGCCATATTTTACTCCATACATTGCTTCACTATTCAAAAAACCATCCACTATGACATCTGCTTCCATGCTTGTGGAACTCGCAGAAAAGTTTCTATAACATGTGTGTGTTTTTACTGGTATTCCTGCATTCTTTGCTCTATTACACAAAGTACAATATTTGTTTCTCCATCCCAGAAAAATAACCTTTCCAGTGTATAATCCAACAATGGCAGCCTAAAAAATAGAATTATGCATTAATCACGGGAGTTTTATTACAATAATCTTTTGCAATGTACATATCTACACTAAAAAGAGGCGAATCAGAGAAGTCTAGTCATCTAAAGAGAATAGATGGGTTTCCCCAAGATCTTTACCAATCATAAGTAATATTTTCTATTTTGCGAATGTAAAATTCACTAACCAAAAGCATTACAGCACATTTAAACAGATATCCTGTATAATATTGTATTATGTAAATAGCATTGGAGCATAAACCACTTTGTGTTGTGTGAAATACTGAATAACTCTTCACTACAAGTTTTAATTATTTTAACAAAATGGGGAAATATAATTCTCCCAACTGGTTTAGATTAACATTGATTACTCAAATTAGCTAAGGTCAATTCAAGGACACTGTTCGTTACTCTACAACATTTCTTAGTAAAAAAATAATCTGCCTACAAACATCACATGCTATGGAAATGTTTTAAAAATATTTTTTGTTTCTTTGAAGTATTTGTTTATGGTTTATAGCTTTATAATTTAGAGAGAAGCAGCAAAAAGATTTGCATACTATTAATCTTGATAAATTTGGTGATATTGTAAGTTTAAGTGTATACACAAACAATTCCCATTTACAAAATAACTAACACATTATCCTACATTATTATGTATATTTTTGCAGCTCGAACTTACCACACCAGAGAGCGAACTGTAGTTTTTTCCAAAGGAACGTTTGGGCCAACTTCCATCTGCTACAACGGTGAGGATTGGTGTTCCATTCCTGTCAACCTCCCCATGTTGAATAGCTATTTTTGCTTCCTCTTCCGCGGATTTGGCCATTTCCGCTAGCGCAGATTTTTCAAATCCATCAAAAACACTGTCTTGATAGTTTGAATATGTATTTGCAGCTAACGTAGGTATATTCATGGCTGAAGTAATTTCAGCAAGTTGTGCATAACCAGCACCTGCAGAAATAGAGCCTGCAACGGCTGCAGTATTTATGTCCATGACCTGTTCATTTCGAGGCTCGGTCTCAACTTGGCACTCAATATTACACATTAGACATTTAAAAATAAGTACGCTTTTATAGCCGCGCCTCTTTTCACGAACTACAAACATGTTGCTAAGATTACAGCCAATCGGACCATGATCATTTAATTCTTGCATTTTCACTATGAAATGTGTTATGTCTACTATTCTCCGGCCAGTGATTTTATGCACGTTCTCTATTTGCTGAGAACAGGATGTATGTACAAAAGATCTTCATTGTCTGCACTATCAGTTTTCTCTTCACTGTGCCACTCATCATCTCTCTCTTTGGGAGGAGCGACACACTCGACCAAATAACTTTTGTTATGGTCAACACTATTTTTTATTTGATCAATTTGACCAGAAATTTGAACCTCATCTGTTTCAAATTGTTTAATCGTTTCATTTGGAATGGATGGTCCTGTGGTTTCTTCCGACCTGAAAAATGTTCAACTAAATATAATATAAATATAATTTAACGTTTCGGAAAATTTTCAATTATTTGTTTCTGGAAAAAAATCCAACTATTTTAAAGAGTTCAAAATAAAGTAATTACAGCTATTTCAGCTCTCTCCTCGCACTCACGTATCGACTACAGCGCTTGGTGGTTGAAAGTGTCACTTACGTTGGGTCTGCTCTAGATCAGATATAAAAATACATCGATATTATGATCAATCCTTCACGAATGCAATCCTTATCCCTGGGAATCAACGATAGGAAAATTTTGTCAGAAAATATTAATCTATAATTGGGTGGAGCTTGACAGGGTGAAAAGAGAGGGTTAGGAAGTATTCGGGATATGACTTTGAGGGAAAAGGATAGGATGGAAGAGGCGTGTTACTGAATTGGTGGTTTGAATTCTATTTTCAGTTTATCAACAGTAAGATAGTTAAAATAAATTTATGGTTGGTACGATTATTTGCTAACAGCATTTGTCCCCCTCCCCCTTTTCAAAGTACACACTATATACTCCTAAAAACCCCTGCTTCGTGTCCTCTCCCCCCCCCCCTCCGTGACCCATACATACCCTAGTGCCCCATCACCCCTTCCTTATCAACCACTCTTCTCTCAACATACTATTTGATGACTTTATGTATATATAATAGGGTCTAGGTGCCACCTCTAAAATTCAACCTCTCTACCACAATCTGCCACTGCGGAAAATTTTCATCTCTACCTCCAGTACGCCCGGCCGGGATCAAATCGACTCCTTATTAGTGGTATAAGCTAGACTAAATGAGACTGCTGCACTTGTCTGCCTGCTTACCGGTACGAATAACTGAAATCAGCGCAATTCATTTTATTTTTGTCACCAAAATATTATGGATAGGTGGGCTTTTTCAAACAGACCCTTCCTCATTCCCCACTACTTAGAAGCCATTCTCCTACGAAAATAAATATAGAATTCAACATCGCAAAACAGAACATTTTATTCAAATATGGTTATATTTCATTATTCATCGATATAAAACTAACGCCACAATTAGAGTGTAAAAAATCATTTATCGGCCATTTCCATTAACGAGACATGGAAGAAAGGAAAGAAATAAAGTAAAAAAAACGGAAATACATTTTATCACTGGCTCATGGTATTATTAATGTATATTGACCAAAATAATCTGTATCAGTTCTTGGCCCTACTGCAAGTTGCTGTGCTATGATACATAGTACATTTGACTCCAGAAAATGTATTGTTAGACTTATTTATAACATACTTAGCACCGCGTCTTAATACCCATTAGTGTTGTACGCTTAAGTACTAATTACGCTAATGGGTAAGTAATTAGGAAGTTGAATATAGAGGAAGTGAACTAGAATTTGCGTGGATTTACTTCCCCCATTTATTAGATAGGCTTAAGTATATAAAATAATTAATTGAATATTTCATTTATTTGGCAATTTTTTACGCTATTTATTGAAGGTTCATTGAAATAATATTTATTTCTTTTAATAAACTTCTTCAAGTACTTCTAACATACCAAATATGAAATCTTTGCATCATTTGATTTTTCTAAAAATTGTTGCTTTAGATGCCAAAATCTCAAACTTTGAGTAAACACTGTGCTTAAAATATACATTTAATCTATATTTAATACACTGATCCAAGTTTGGTTTTAGAAGACCTAATAATATATATATAATTATTATATTAATTTTGGGCTAAACACCCTTAACGTGTCGGAATTAACGACACGGGACCCACGGCTTTACTTCCCTTCCGAAGGAAGGCATGCTACGAATTTTCCCACCCTAAAAATCCATCGCCCTCGGGCGGAATTGAACCCGCGAACCTTGGGTCCAGAAGCGAGCATGCTAACTACTAGACCATCGAGGAAGACAATTTTAGATGAAAATCGTTAGAGCCAATTTAGAGAAAATCTACTTTTTGTTGTTTATTCCTTCAGTAAACTACCCTTAATTTTAGAGGTAGATAACTCATTACAAAAAACCCTCTGTAAAGCCTTATGAAAATCTTATGTACGAAGTTTCAGTCCTATCGGTAAAAAGGTTTCGGCTCTAGCCCCAGTAACAGACAGACAGACAGACAGAGAGAGAGACAGAGACAGACACAGACACACAGACACACACAGACACACACAAACAGACACACACAGACACACACAGACACACACAGACACAGACACACACAGACAGACACACAGACACACAGACACAGACACACAGACACAGACATACAGACAGACACACACACACAGACAGACACAGACACACAGACACACACACATACACACACAGACGGCATTGCAAAATAACTTTTTCGGATTCAGGGGGTCATGAAACATCGACTTTCATCAAAATTTCAAGTTAGATTTTTTTACTATAACAATAGGTACTTTCTCTCCTAGTGATCTCGATGAAGTTTTTTTTTTGCACCGCGTCTTACTACCCGTTCGGGCTATACACTTAAGTACTAATTACTCTAATGGGTTAAGGATGTGGTAGGATAATATTATAGGAAGTGAGCCCGCATTTTCGCAGAGGGAGAGTGGAAAACCATTTAGAAAAAACCATCCTCAGTTCACCCGAGCGAGATTCGAACCTCGATCCTCGGCAGCCAAGTCCAACACGAGACTGACGCGTTAGACCACTCAGCCACAGAGGCGGGTTCGATGAAGTAAAAAGTTAAGTTATCAAATTCATTTTAGATTATATGACACATTTTCCAACAATAACATAAAATCATTACTTACTGTTTATTTCTCCAGTACTCTCCAAGTTGGTCCGGTAATCGTCTTTTCTTCGGTTTTGCTGATAGTTTTAAACGTTTTGATTTTTTAACAGTGAAGCGAGACGAATGTTTGCTTTGTTTAGGTGATAAAGTATCTTTCTGGATTGAAGTTGAACTTTCTTCAGACATGGTTGTAATGGATTATAACAATTTTTTGTCAAATCAATATTTCACCACTTGGTATGATTTATAAAAATGCACATACATAAATGAAAAATAACTTTTTTATTTTAGTAGACCTATAATGTTTTTTATTGCGTTGAAAATAATTAGTAATTTTTCATATTCAACACTAGTATTATATATTTTTAAATATAAACAGTTTTATTACAACAGTTTATGCGACGATATAATTATACTAATTAAATATTTGAAAGTTTAAATAAAACCACTACGACTAACATTATTTGAAATTGCGTGTAAATGATTATTTACTCTACAGTTATATTTTAAACTTGATGCTATGCACTCTTATTCAGAGTTGAAAGCATCGATTCAAAACAAACAAGGCGAGATGTGTAAGAAGAGACCAATATTATTTTGTCTCAAGTGCGCCCAGTCCGAGATATATTAGGATGGCCTGAGGGGGGGAGGGAGAAGGTAGAAGGGGGTGTTAATCTGTTTCTACCTGCATCGTGAATAGTACCTGTCAAGGCCAAAGAAAGAGAGCTGGTGACAAAATCTGAGGGGTGAGTTGAAAGGTGTGTATGGTGGGGGTAGGTATTCGATCGTAGAGATCCTAGCAGGACATCGCTGAACTATTTTATACAATTGTATACCATTAATTACGATAATTCCATTAGGTTTATCAATTGGAAAAAAATACGTACCTTTATTTTAGCTTAAGCTCTGTGATTGTATAGGAAGAAATTTGATCCTACTCACAAGGGAAAAAGTGCCAACTTTGAATCAATTTACTAAATTAATTACTAAGATATATTCAAATATCTTCCAATACAAACATAGAACTTTATTTGATTTACAAGATAAAAAATACCACAAACTTCTGCGATGTTTCATAATCCCGGAAACTGTGCCAGAAATAGGCAATATTTTTGCGCTTTATTCAGCCCTTCCATCCCATCTTTACTCCCTCTTAAGGCACAACCTCAATTGGAACCAAGGTACCCTGAGTTATACATATTGATCGAGTTTTACATCTGTTAAATAGCCAACTAAACTTGAATTATTATTTTGATGAGGTTTTTGTATCAGTATATTAAAATATATTTATGAATTTTTTTACTTTTATAGAATAAAAGCTATAAGCAATGTTTATAATATTGAGGCCGTTAACATGCGCCTTCTAAATATAGACTAGGCGAAGTATGGAACGGATTTCAATTTAAAAATTGAAGGTAGCAAACAGTGTTTTCAGTTGTTTTTATTAAATTTATATCGTCCTCCCCTCCCTATAACCTCCTCAACCCAACCCAAATCATCATTTACCACCCGTCCGGAATATCAACATATTTTATGAAAGAGGTAAAATTTAGAGTAAATATATTCACGTTTTATAATATTCGGAGTGGTACCATTTAGAGGAAAAAATCCTCACTAAACCCTTTCGGAATTCGAATCCTTGCCTCCTCATCACCGATAAAACGGACTTGACGAGATTGACGCCTTGGTCCGCGTACCCATGCTGTTGTTTATAACTTTTTTTTAATTAAAATGTATGATTATCGGAAATGTACTTTATTTGACCGGTTTGGTTCGTTATCATTTTAGAACCAACCCTCCCTTCTTCATCGGAGAATATTAGTATAAATTCCCCTCCCCCTGAAGCGAATGATGTCGGCTACGCGGTGGCCGGAATGTCGAGCGGGAGTGTCGAACAGTTGATGACAGTTGCATAGTTGGAAAACGTAAGGTTTGGGAGAGGGTGGGGTGTTTAATTAAAAAGCTGGAGGGGTTTGGAGGAAAAGGGTTTCGGTGGCCGGCCAAACCTCTGCAGTGGCTTGAATGGCTGTTCATTAGTCCGCGAGTTGTCTGGCAGAAGAGAGGGGTAGGGAAGTAAAAAAATAAAAGGAGGGGGAGGGGGAATGTTTGGGAGGGGTGAAGAGTGAGTACAAGTTTCAGAGACTTAGAACATGAAGTGGCGTCATGTGTATTTTTTTAATCGTTGGAATATGAAGTCTATTCCCGTGGTTTTTTAGTGTAATTTTAAATTCAATCTCGATAGGAGTTTAAAATAATTTAATTTTATGATATATATTATTTTCTCTTTATAAATCATGTATTACTGTTCTATGATTAGGTGTTTAGAAGCACGGGCTCTGATCTTGTTCAACTTAAGGCCACCCTCTTCAGTTGTCAAATGGTTCGGGGTTCCCAAACTTTACCTGAAGGAGTCCTTTCACCAAAAAAAAAAAAAATATATATATATATGCTGGAGTTTTTATAAAATTTTGTTCACTAATATTATTAACATCTATAACGACAGTTACCCGCCTCGGTGGCGTAGTTGGCAAACGCGCTACTCGTGTTGAGCTCGACCGCCGAGGACGGGGAGATCCGAGGTTCGAATCTCGGTCGGGTGAACTGGGGGTGGTTTTTCCTAAATGGTTTTCCACTCTCCCTCCACGCAAATGCGGGTTCACTCCCTCTAAATTCAACCTTCCCAATTCCTAATCCAATAGTGTAATTAGTACTTAAGCGTATAACCCGAACGGGTAGTAAGACGCGGTGCTAAATATTATAACGACAGTTAAATTTTACAACTGTAAAAGTAGAAATAAACGGAAAACACCACTTATATTAATGGTTAAGCCTTTGGACGAATATATTTTATTCAGAATTGGAGAAAAAAAATGCATTATTAATTAATAATACTATTTTATAGTGTGAAAAACAAATAGAGAATATTCTAAAATTTCCTCACGGAGCTTAAGAAAATTACGGTGGAGCCCAGGGCTCCGCGGAGCACATTTTGAAATACGCTGGTCTAAGCCAGGCGTATCAAAAACGTTCGATCATATGGACCGCATTGAAAATAAAAAAGGCTGAGGAGCCACATCGGAAAAAAAAAATCAATATTTTTATCTCAGTAAATAAAAATAATTTCAACTTTGTGCTTAGCAAAAATAAAGAAGTAGGCCTCTATATAAGACAGTAAGAAAGTTCCTAAAAATTTTTACAGAAGTTAAAAACATTTTTTGTAGCAGCAGTGACGTAAATGACAGTCTTTAAATCTTGGGTGGAAGCCACTCTTAGGGTACGGCTAAACTGGGCAAACGAGCGACTTGAAATATAAAATAGAATACATTGGTTGAAATGAGAGGTGGCCAGACTGGATTAGAGATGAAAATTCTCCGGGAAATGTTGAATTGGAAAATTTTCAGGAAAGTTTTCCGCAGTGGCAGTTTGGGGTAGAGGGTTTAAACTGTGGAGGTGGCACCTAGAGCCTATTGTACTTCAAAATATATTGTGTTAAGAGAAGAGGGGGTATAGAAGGGGGAGACATGGAGGATAGGAGGAAAGACAAATATTGGGCCAACCTTAAAATTATTTTAGTTATCTTATTGATGATAAAAAAATTAATTATTATTTATGAACATAATGGGTCTACAAAGGCTCACATTCATTTGTTTACTTACTTGTTTTTTTAGCACTGCGTCTTACTACCCGTTCGGATTATACGCCTATGTACTAACTACGCTAATGTATTAGGGATAAGGAAGGTTTAATTTACAGGAATTGCACCCGCATTTGTGTGGAAAGTGAGTGAGTGAATGAGTGGAAAACCATTTAGGGAAAACCTCCCTCAGTGCACCCGAATCGAACCTCGATCTTCCTGTCATTGGAACTCTAGTCTATTGCGAGAGTAGCGTGTTGGACCGTGCGTCCACCGAAGCAGGTGTTTCTTACTACTACTATACTACTACTACTATTACTATCACTACCACTAATATTATTATTATTATCATCCATTTAATCAGTTGAAATTGATCAACAGGAAACAATAATTGAAAATTTTCATTTTGGAAAATTTTACGGAAAAAATATAGGGAGAATTTTCCACAACAGAAAATTTTCCGTCTCACATCTCTAGACTGGAGCGAGCGACCGAGCGCGTGCGCTTGAAAGTTGAAAGATGGAACTGGTTTTATTTTTAAGCTCACGCTCAAGCCGGAACAGTCTAGTTTACAGGCGCTAGGCAATATTATTGTATGTTGGTTCATTGAGTGCGAGGAAAACTTTTCAGTTTGACATGATATTTGACTTTTTTTATATATAATTATCAATAGGTTTAACACACTTGCTACTAATGGGCTAACTTGATTGTTAAAACCATAAACTATATATTATATATATATATGTAAAACTGATATGTTAAAATACGTTAATATTATAATAAAGTAGGTCTTTACAAATAAGAATCACCACTAGCACGGATAGAGGATGGGAAAACCACAACAATAAATCACTTGTCAAAAACCATCCTCAGTTCATTGAGCCAAGATTCGAACCTTTGCCTTCTCGTCAACAATTACTATCGAGAGCTATCTGCTAATCACACGCTTGTCAGTCTGGCCGAAACCTGATAGTAATTTGTTGACAAATGTGTGTCTGTAAACCAGAACTCTCGTGTGTTTGCTTTTTATTTATTTTTTCATGTGAGAAAACAACTGTTAGAAACCCGCTTTGGTAGCTATATGGTCTAGGCCGCTATTATCACACTAGACTAGACTGCCGATGATGGGGAGATCGAGGTTAAAATCTTGGTTGGGGGTGTTTATGGTGGTTTACCACTCCCTGGATGCAAATGCTAGTGCACTTCCTCTAAATATAGCCTTCCTAACCCATAAAACCATCTTAATAGCGAGAAAGAAGATAAGCCTTGCGTATATCGTAATAATGGGAAAAGAAGATAGATATTGCGCTAATCTTACTAATGAGAAAGAAGTAAATGTTGTACTAATCATACTAATGTGAAAGATATAAATGTTGTGCTAAATGTACTAATAAGAGAAACATTGCGTTGATTGTACTAATGAAAAGAACAGAAACAATGCATTTATTGTAGCTACTAATGAGAAGGAAGATAAACGTTGTGTTAATCGTTCCCTGATAAGGAGAAGAAAAGTGATTTTTGGAAATTGATTTTTTTTTCAGTATCATTGTGTTCTTTCTTTTTTTTAGTTTTTTTGTGATCGTGGAAAAAGGACTGCAAGAAATCGTGAAGTTGTCAATTTACCCCTAGATGTCGTGTCCACCTGGGTGGCCGAAATCAAAAGGCATCCAGTTGCGGTCAGCGACAAAGAGCTCTCTCTGTAAATACGAGCAAACGTTTCGTTACAGTTGCTCTGCGGCTTTAAAGTCATACCGGTTTGCTGTTGCTCTGCTACAGCAGTGTTTGCCAAACTGCGATACAAGTACCCGCGTAGCCTAAGTAAGGGAAGGATTTCAGGGCCTACGTGACGTAATACTGAGTTTTATTTATAATATAATAATTAATGTATTAATAATATATATCCTAATAAACTTATTAGAAAACAATGTTGCCGTGATGTCACGGACTTTCATAATCTCTCTAATGGCTTTGATTGGTTTACCAATAACAATTTATTAAAATTTGGAGCGATCGTTTATACTTTACAAGATATAAGGTATTGTATTTGTATATTTTTAAAATGACACTCAGGACACGAGAATTGAACCCAAGACTCTTGATGTCAATGCTTTCTACCACTGAGCTATCTAGTATTTATCTGTCCTGTGTTCATGGTCATTTTCACTCATATTTTAAGGCAGAGTATACGATAGACGTTTGGGTAGTATCGGCGACACAATAATATATAATAATAATAATAATAATAATAATAATAATAATAATAATAATAATAATTGTACATGCATGTTCAAATTTACGAATATGATACATGGTTATATCGGTAACTTAAAGATAATTTCGATCTCCCAAGCTTCGCTAGGTATGTACAGTACATTTAACGGTACAAGCGTAAGATTACTCCATAGAACAGAGATTTTCAACTGGCGGACCACAGGCCGCACGGGGCCCGTGATGCTTCCCCATCCCTCCCTCACGATTTTTTTTTTTTTAAAGTAATCTAGTGTAGTAGAATGAATATTTTTAGCCGAGAAGCAAAACGTTTTGACTTGCGTGAGGAAAAAAAATTCCATGAAAGCCCAAACTGATGTTCATTCAGTAATAAACTTAATTGCGCTCTATTTTAATAATAACTTTCGTATCCGCGTGAGTCATATTTCCTTAAATCCATTAGCCGATTATTATTGTGAAATTTGTTTCATAACATTTCTTTAAGTAGGCCTAGTTATCCTTTTGGTGATTACAACTCATTTCAATGGTCGTAGTTAAAATTTGACATAACTAGTTTAATATTGCTATTTTTGAGAGAAATTTGGAAACGTCCACCACCCTAGTATTTAAAATCGTTATTCATTTAACCTTATCCCAAATTTATGTGGGTCTTTTTCGTGTTTTTGACGCGTTAGTGCAATTTTTTTAATTTCTTTTTTTAAAACATTTTCGACATATTTGTGCCACCTTCTATTCTTTTTTCAATTAAAAAAAATTATATTCGTGTAAGCTATACCAAATGTATAGCTTTTTTAAAAAAGTGTTTTAGACTTATTCGAGCTATCTTAAATACTTAAAGAAAAAAACTATTTTCGATGCATTTATGCCATCTTTGTTGTTTTATTTTCAATCTGGGATGTTATCTAGCTGTTGCTTGAAGGTTTCATTCAATTCGTTGTTTCTTCATAATTGTTGGAATCGGGGTGTGAGCACAACATCAACAAAAACGGCTTTTTCACTAACTAAACAAGGGCTGAAGTTGACCCTAATGGGTCAAAACATTAACCGAAAGAAGTTTTTTTGATCACCGCTTCTTACTGCCTGTTCAGGTTATACGCATAATATATGATGATTAATAAAATGAGGCAGGGATGAGAAAGGAAGAATTTTAGAAGTAATCTGCCCCAATTTCCGTGGAAGTATAGGGAAAACTATTTATGAAAAACTACCCTCAGTAGACTCGATCGGGATTCGAACCCCGATCTCGCCGTTTTCAGAAGGCCATTCAAACACGAGAGTGACGCCTTAAACCAGGCTGGTCCAACGCTTTTCATCCCAAAGGGAAAAATTTGATTATCAGTTTACACCGCGAGCCGAAGATACATTTAATTATTAATATATATTTACACATACTCTACTGTTCAAATAAATGCATTCATGATCTTTTTAATACATATTTTTGACTTTATCCATTAGCTATCTTACATTTGCCACCGAGGGTACCCCTTTAATGCTCCTCCATGATACTGTGAGGGCCACATCTTCATCGAGCGCGAGCCGCTTTAACCCGCGGGCTGCCAGTTGGGTCACATTGCCTTAGACCATTCGGCCACTGAAGCGAGTCTAAAAGAAGATGATTAAAAAAAGATAAAGAGGGGAAACTTTCAAAATTTGAGAGAATCGGACGAAAAAAACTATTTGAGTCTCATTCAAGTGGACTTTAAAAAAATAATTATTTTATGGATTTAACATCCAATTTTGGTTCACATGGTTTTAAGTGTCGGTCTCGCAATATACTGACGGGTAGGTTGAGGTTTGATGCATTAGTGATTGTTTCCACCTTTGATTTATCGGTGGTTTTCCCATCCCCTCTCTACGCTGATGCCTGTGCACGTATCTAATTTATAATTTAAAACTTAAGCTATTAAATTCGATAATAATTCCTTTTGTTTTCACCAAAAAAGTATCATTTTGTAAAAAAAAAAACTAAAGCTTATAAGCTCTAAATTTTAAATTCCAAAAATATTCAACTTAGAATAGGAATATTTAGTCTACCTATATTAATTGAATTTCCAATTTACTTTTTTAAAATCTATAAGCTACGATTGAGAGGCGTCATTGAAAATAATAATAATAAAAAATATAATCAATATAACTATTGATTTTTTTAGAACTTTATAACAAATAACGTATGATAAAAAATTGTTAGTTTGACCACTGATATAAGTTGTGTATTTGGAAATTTTACGTAAAATACTCAAATAAAGATTTAGACTTGTGCTCCAGTGTTTTCTGAGTGTACCAAGTAGATACTATGAAGCGTTGTTGTACCACTTTTAAGGGTATCTGAGATCTGTGTTCGATTCCCTGCTGGAGAGATTTTATGTTGCATTTTAGAGACTAGACATGGTTGATTCGAGTTCCACCATCAATACCTTTTATCTATTAAAAAAAATCAGTGGTAAACACTAGACGGATAACAAAACACGTTGTATGTATTTATTTTCCCTTCGTGTCTACTGTTTTCTTTTTGCGACAAGACCCATGTGCGCCGATCGATTAGTGACGGCGCCATTAGACCGCTCTGGACGTGCCCGAGAAGGATCCTCCTCGTGGCGTGGGACCGTGACCAGAGGCCTCGCACGGTAGTCCGTCGTCACTCGCCGCCGCGGGTAATTTGGGCTGATCGGATCCGCTGTGATTATCCGATTTCTCGCCAGGGGAGAAAAAGACTGGGACCCTCCACGACGCTTTTTTTTTTTTTTTTTTTTTCCAAATACGTTTGTCCGGTACGACAATGTTGGGGATTAAAACTCACATTTTATCGATTATTTTTTTAACCCTCGGGCTCCGCTTCTTACTATCCGTCCGGGCTATCCGAATATTTACACTCTTGGGGTGAGGAAGGTAATTTTTATTTGTATACATCTCGGATATTTGACGCGCACTTTCTAAACCGACTGATTACATCAGCACACGACCAACAAACTAATTTAATTCTAACCAACACGCAGTACTTAGTTCCCTGACGTTAACTAATTGCTGTAGAAGGGGACGCCCTATTTTCACCAATTATAACCTTTTTTGGCCTTGTTTGGAATCATACCCGGGACTCTTAGCTCAGTAGAGCGTTAATCTACCGACTAGACTGAATCCCTCATAAGAACTATGTTCAAATGGCACTCCTTGATGCTCACAGATCTAATAGGTGATCTCCGAAAAACAAAAACACAGAATATACAAATGCTGTGTCATAAAAATATTTTTTGAGCTCAATTCAAACTTGTTTCTTTGTTATAAAATTGGCATTACGAAGATTTTGCGGTGTATAAAGATTTCTATCACAAATACAATTTTAAAAAAAATTGACTTTTAACACATCTAAAAACCGACGATTGCTCGTGTTTAAATCCTAACTCTGAAAGGAAGTGCTGCTATCTATATAGTAAACAAGAAAATACAGTGAGCTCTACACCTAACACAAGCATATTTATTTCACGAGCATAACCGAGGTTACCTTATTTAAAATATATATTTACAGATGACTTCCAATCATGAGAACCAAACTGGAAACTTTGGCCAAGCGTGCCAATTTGCGATTTTTTTTAAATCTAATAAGTACTTAAAACGGCATATTTTTAGTGCTATTTTGTTTATGACATTTTATATTTTTATTCTTAGTTTCATTTTAATGCTTAACAGAATATACACATGTTTAATCTGTCCTGATTACAAATATTTGCTTTTTATTTGGCAAATAAGGTGACCTGGTGGTCTAGGGGTAAGGTGTCAGACTTCTTTGCTGGGAGTCCGGGGTTCAATCCTCCGTCCCGGCACAGATTTATCTGATAGCCAAACCCTTCCTTCACCTCTGACAAGACGTGTATTAATCACAACTTGTGAATGTGAGGAGTGCCATGCCTCCACCGTGGTTCGGATTCCACGTTAAATGGCAGGTCTTCCATTTCATCTTACAATCATCCTACCATTACACACTGGCATAAGTGCGTATAACCCGAACGGGTAGTTAGACGCGGTGATAATAATAATAATAATAATAATAATAATAATAATAATAATAATAATAATAATATTTGGCAGATGATTTTGTTGTTCGATTCTTTTAAGATTTAGGACATATTTAAACCATATTTAGGTAATTTATTTCATATTTTGAAGATATTTCTAAAACAAATAATTAATTACAAGCAAACAATACTATGTTATATTTTACAAAATAATAGTAATGACTAATCCGTATATTTTTTTCAAAGCCTAAATAAATAGCCCTAATGGGTTTTTATCCAACAAATAATATTGTATATAAACTATGTATCAAATATTTTCAAGTAACTTTGGTCAAAGTATGAAATGTATGAAAAATCTTTAATCACAAAATATTTATAGAACCTATTTTAATTTTTCAGGGAGTTTTATTTTTAGTGAATATACATCCGAGCCTTACTTATTATCATACTTTTTTTCCTTATGAACTGCGACCAGTTCTGTCCCCCTTAATAATTCCACCAGTAGTATTCAATATATAAATTATTCTCCATTAAGTTAGGGAAAACTCGTGCCGACGGTAACGAGTCGAGGAACGACTGGGTGGGGAGGGGGGGGAGAGAAGAGGGGGGTTGTTCTGTGTGTGACCTCAATAACCGCCAAGACAATGGCCGCTAAATAAAGCGCAGGAAAGATGAGAGAGCATAAATTTTAATTACAAGCGCCACCGGGTGGCGAAACACCGCATCAGGGGGTCCACGCTCCCTCCTCCCCCCCCCCTACATCCCCGCCCCTTCCACTCCACAACTGTCTGTTCCCACAGACACCGCTATCAACAACACGACTGATCACTTTCACAGGGTGCTCAACAAACATGACTTAAGGGGTATTCGTCCCTTGCTTCCAGTTGACGATATCGATTTTTTTGTTTAAAAAAAGAAAGTAAACATCGATCGCATTGGTGTTCAAGTGCTCTAAAGCGTCAGGTTTTCCTTGGAATGTCTTACTGGTGATCTGAAATTCTAGGTTATAATCTCGTTCGGGTGAGTGAGTTTCCCCACCTCTTGTCTAGATTAATGTAGGTATACCACCTTTAAACCACCCTACCCAAACCTAACCCATAAATTAAGATATTAACGGTGCGTTTCAATACCACCGTGTATTTTTTAATATATCTATTGAAATAATTTTTTTTTAGTAAAATGGTTATGAGAACTAAACACAATTTTTATATTATAAGAAAATACCGGGAATCAAATTACCTGAGATAATATTTTGTTCTCGATAGTATCCTCTTATTTTAATAAAGGCTCAGATGTTCTATTTCAATGTAATATTATAAAATGTATTAAATTATGCTGGCTGTACGTTGTAAAATTTTAAAATAGGTTTCAAATTAATTTGTGGTTTATATGGGGGCCTACTGTGAAAATATATCCCATCCGCTGAAGCGCGCTCGTAGTATCATTTGTATTAAACGTACTAAAAGTAGAGAACAATTTTTACTGGTAAATAATACTTGCATGAATCCATTTGGGGAAAAAAAATCTAAAAAACCTTATAGTTTTGTTTTAGGAATTAAGTTTTATATTTGTAATATTTTTAAAAGTCACACTTTTGATATAAGAGTATATTATATTATTATTACTAGCACAGCGTCTTACTACCCGTTCGGTTTATACGCACTTACGCTAATGTGTAATGGTAGGGTGATTGTGAGATGAAATGGAGGACCTACAGTTTAACGTGGAATCCGAACCACGGTGGAGGCCTGGCATTCCTCACATTCACAAGATGTGATTAATACACGTCTTGTCAGAGGTGAAGGAAGGGTTTGGCAATCAGATAAATCTGTGCCGGGACCGAGGATTGAACCCCGGACCCCTAGCACAGAAGTTTGACACCTTACCCCTAGACCACCAGGTCACCGAGTATATTATAAATACCTATAAAATAACATCATAATATATTGAAATGTTATTAATGTTGACCTCAAAAAAATAGTTTAGTCTTTTCTAAAATACACTTCCTTCCAAAATCTTACAATATTTCCTTAATAGCTTTTTAAAATCTTCGATAAATACCCTCAATATATAGATCTACCTACACATGTGTAATTTATATTCCTACACGTGTAAGCTTCTGCACATTGTGTACACGTCACATACCTTCTCTTCCTCACATATCTAATGGTTTGCTCTCGCTTTATCTTAAACTTGATTTTTTTTTTTAGAAGAAGACACTTAACATTATTAGTCATAAACTCTCGTACGTGTGGCCCTTCTTCCGACAGGTCTAACCCCCCCTCCCTCACACAACCTTCCTCGAACCCACACACACCACTCTTGTCCGATGACACTCTCCGTCCATTCTGGGCGATTGGCCCTCCTAATTGTTTTCGATACAGCTGTCTTGGAACGTCTTCTTCCTCTTGATAAGCCCCCTCCGTGGTTCATGGGCTCGCGCGTATATAAGTGGTTTGTTTGTTGAAGGGCCTACTACTCTACCCGGCGCGTAGATGTGGACACTGTTGGTGACAGCTCAATTGGGTGCCCTTCAACCACCCCCCCCTCCCCTCGTAGATTTATCCCGGAACCGCCACTTACTTGGAGATGAGAACTCTCTTGTCTTAGTTCGATGAGTCGTAATGTTCCGAGTACCTCGCGGTCTTTTGTGCACAGCGGACTGTGAACCATTGTTTGTTTGACAAAAAGAAAAAAAAAATCTTGCCTCATTTGACCTACTATAAAGGGACTATTTTACCTAAGTGCAAGATCTTGGTTTGAGGTAAGTAATAAGTATGGGCGTAGGTAGACTAGGCACTAGGCCTACTACCCTGGAGTAAGCTTACTATTTCCCTCTCAAGGTGGGTTGGGCATTGTTACCTCACAGTAAGATTTCCCTCCCAAGTTGGGATCGGCACTGCTGCCTTGTAGTGCGATTTCCCTGCCAAGGTAGATTGGTAAATGTTAGCCAGACTTTACCTGACCTTACATAGCCTAACCTAACCTTATCTTGCTCCCACTCTCACTTAAAATTAGTTTTACCTCTGACATACTGTACGGAATAGCTAACTTTTAGCTGGGTGGCTTAAACTGAACTGAAGTCTGCTGGGAGATATATTGTATTAATTTCAATCTAATATTCTATTGAGAAGTGCCCAATCCATATATTTATACTTCCTACTAGTCGAATCGACGGTGCCTAAATCACCAATCTGTCACGTAAAAAGTGCCCACTCTACCACCATTCTTAACTACTATTCCAAACTCATTTTAATCGAAACGTTGCAGAACCTGTTAGGTGACATCTCCCCCTTTTTGAAGCCTGTCGCACTGAGGAGTATTTCAAGTTGTCTAACGCTGCCCCATTTCTTGCAGTTGTGTAATGAAGAAGTACTTGACTGACGTGATTAATTCAACCCGAAAGCTTCCGCGTAAGTTGGATGTTGCTTAAACGCGTGTTGTTTTAGCTCGAACCTTATAATCTCTCAAATTTTAAAGGATAATCGAGAAAATATCGGATTCGAGATTCGAATATTCAATTTAAAATTTTGAAATATATATATATATATTTCAAAATTTTGAATTGAAATTAGTTTCAAAGCTCTTATAGTGCTATGGGGGGTTCAAACCCAACATAACCAGACCATTAATTTAACTGAATTATTTATTGTTATAATGAATGTATTTTAGCAACAACTGTTAAAATGTGTGACCTTTTTTAGGCGCTAGTAACTTATTTGTGTTGATGCGCCTATAAATGACACTAATAATAATATTTTTTCTGTTTGTATTTCTTTCTAAGATTCGTATTCAACCCAACTCTCTAGTTTTATTTTTCTCTCGTATGTTCGGTTTTAAATATAATTAAAGCTAAACAAGTACTGCTTATGAAAATAAAACTTTACTTTAAAATCAAACGATTTTATTTGAAAGCGAATTACCTCAACCGCGTATCTACGTATGCGTGTAAGTCGAGGACTTAATGTATATACTCTTATACAAAGTTTACGAAGTGCGTAATTCGTTTTCTTAAGAATCGTTCCTAGAAAATAGCAAGAAGGCCCAATTGCATTCAAGCTGCGTGTCTGTCTCACCTATAGCTTACGTCTTAATACAAACTAATACAAATAAACTTGAGCAAAGCTAACTTATCTCAGCTCTTAAACCTAAATTTGCTTTAGCTTCTTAACCTCAACTAAATCATACTTGGCATTACTTAAGTTAACTTCATGTATCTCTACTTAGCCCTTACGGCCGGTAACGTAGATAAAGGCGTCAGTATAGCCTTGTGTGGTTTGCCAGTGATGAACAAATAGTTGTGGGTTCGAATCGTTCCAGGGTGTACTGAGGTTCCTCTTAGATTTGTTTCCCACACTACCTCCACGAACATGCGGATATACGTCCTTTAAATAATACTTTCATCGTCTCCAGTCTCCAATAATATTATTAATAATATTAATATTATAAATATTTGATTGTGTACACCTCAATATTAATGTCTAGTTATACTAAACATACATATATTTAATTAGTTTACGTTAACCTCGGTGGTTTTGGGGTAAATTGCTCGCCTCAGGACTCGGGTGTTCGTGGGTTCAAACCCAGCTGAGGTCGACGGATTTTTCTTGAGTGATAAACATTCATAGTAAAACTTCCATCGGAGGGGAAGTAAAGCCGTCGGTCCCATGTCGAGTGTGGTATGTAAAAGGAACCTAGAAGTTATGTGGAAATAACTTTCCCGGCAAAATTGGTAGGCTCTTTCGATCTCGCTCGTAGAAATGCTCGTATGCTGATACAGTCAGTCGGTTTAGAAGGTGTACGTTAAATACTTCAAATAAATAAATAAAATCATCACCTTACCTTAACAATAGTACGAGAAAAGCATAAAGCAAGTTTTACCCATTTTTAACCTATAAGTCTTAGTTAGACTTGTTAAAATTGTGCAGTATAATTTGTATGGTCGAATGACCTTGAGTAATCAACGCTTAGTTTGTCTTGACGGGACTTAACCCGAATTATATTAACAAACCGGTGAGCGAATAGTCCATATGTCAAGCTTATTTAGTCTGGTTTACTGATGGCGGGGTTTGAATCACGATCAGGTGAGGTTTTTTTTTTCCTTAGTGGTTTTTCACACTCCCTCCATATAAATGCAGGTAAATTTTAAATTATATCTTCCTAATCCCTCCCATGTTAGTGTTATATATATTTACAATGCGTCAAATAGGCTAAACATAAACAATCCAACCCAAGTGAACAGGTAAATATAATTGATTTTTTTTGGTGATTTCATCATAATTCCCCCACAAATGGAATTAATAAAGAGTCTACATTAAAGGTTAAACCATCCACTGGTTAGTTGAACTCCCTACCTCATAGATTAAGAGTCAGGCGTGCTAACCGCCCACTCTCTGGTGACGGGTGGAGTTGTCATCCCACGAGTCGAGTGGTGGGGAGTAATTAAGCCCCCCTTTTCTATTTATTACGACGACCCCCCGCGTGCCGCCCTTAAAACAACCCTTTCGCCGTCTTGAAGGCGCGCGCGTGTTGCTCCCATTCATTATCACCCTCCCCTTACTCTCATACCTCCATCTAGCTTCCCCTTAATGTGTTTCCTTATTCGTTCGTTTGTTGCGTAAACCGTGCTTCTCTCGCGTCTGCTACCATAATTTTTTCATCTCCCGCCCCCCAAAGTCCAAAAACACAAACCACCCTTATTTACACTCATACCGGTACCCGTTATTATTAAATAATTCTACAAGAGCAAGATGTAAGTCCATGTATCTGGGCAACATCACTCGTAGCCCAATTTATGGAAATATTAGCCAGTATTAATGTACCGTTGCCAAGGGGACGCCCGAATGTACTAATTGTAGGTTACACCCTTTTTCTTGGGGGCTCTTTCCATATCCCGATAAGATGAGGTGATGGTGAGTATGAGGGTGTGGAACCAGGACGAACCCTGGTGACCGTGGGGATAATTCTCTTTTCGGGAAAAAGTATCCATGGTACCAGCTGGGAATTGAACCCGGCACTGCAAGGTTCGTGGCCAGGTGCGCTGACCACACTATACCACGGGCCCAGTTAGGAAAAGAGATTTGAGATGGAAAATTTTTACTTTTTTTTTTCCCCAGGAATTTTTTACAATCATTCAAATGAAACTTATGCAACTGAGATTTCCCAGCATGGTTGCCCTGTAAAACATAAGGGATAGCTTTTTTTCTGGAAATAAACTAAATAATTATTCAAATGTTTGTAAATTTGGAACATTTAACTTTAATTTGCGTTCATTTCTGTTTCCAGCTTGCGGCCCGGTTCAGTTTATTATTCAAGCCATAACTATATTTTCCAACCCGCCTCGGTGGCGTAGTTGGCTAACGCGCTAGTCGTGTTGAGCTAGACCACCGAGGACGGGGAGATCGAGGTTCGAATCTCGGTCGAGTGAACTGGGGTTTTTTTTCCTAAATGGTTTTCCACTCTCCCTCCACGCAAATGTGGGTTCACTTCCTCTATATTCAACCTTCCCAATTCCTAATCCATTAGCGTAATTAGTATTTAAGCGTATAACCCGAACGGGTAGTAAGACGCGGTGCTAAATATTATTATTATTATTATTATTATTATTATTATTATTATTATTATTATTATTATTATTATATTTTCCATTACCGGCCTGCTAGGACTGTCGGTAGCTTCATTTGTTTTATAATCTAACTTAAGACTAGGATGGGCACAACATACAATCCCCGGCCGTTAATTCATCACTATGAAAGGGTAAACCCACATTTCACCAAAGATAGTTTTTTTTTGGACATACCGAGAATCGAACCCGGGACCCTTAGCTCAGTAGACAGACACGCTATCGACTGAGCTAAGGTGTCCAATTGGAACATATAATTGCAAGCTTTAAATAATAAACGTTAATATAAAGAAAAGTCGAGCTAATGAACTAATCACACATATTCCCCTCCGCCCCCTTTTTCTCATAGAAGTATTGGGGTGTGTAACGAAAGCATATATTTTCCAATCAAGGTCAAATCATCTATTTCAATTACATGACTCCCTTATAGTCACTTTTGACTAAAAATGAAATGCTATTTATTTACTTATAACAATAATAATAATAATTTACTACCCGTTTGGGTTATACGCTTAAGTATTAATTACGCTAATGGATTAGGAATTGAGAGGTTTGAATTTAGAGGAAGTGAACCCGCATTTGCGTGGAGGGAGAGTGGAAAATCATTTAGAAAAAACCACCCTCAGTTCACCCGAACAAGATTCTAACCTCGATCTCCCCGTCCTCGGTGGTCGAGCTCAACACGACCAGCGAGTTATTTATTTATATTTTTCTCTAAAAGTGTCTGAAATAAAGTGGGATTTCCTCCTGAAAAACACATGAAATCTTGCACTTGGAAAAATAGTGGTGACCCTACCCAAGTTTCTACGTTATCGCTTAATTTTAATGTATCCTGAAAACGTTCACACTATAAATATTGTTTTTAAAAAAATTAGTTAAGATAAAGCAATAACAGTTGTGTCAGTTCTCTTCTCGCACTCACGTATTGATCACAGCGCTTGGTGGTTGAATGTGTCAATACATTCGGGGTTCTTCGGCCTGCTGTAGACTAGGAGTGAATACTTAAATATTATAAGCAAAACCTCCTACCTCGCTACCTCCGCTCCTGTGATTCAATCATCCAAAATATTCACCCGACATTTTGTATATCTTAATTAGGGTGAGCGAAGTCACCACTATTTTAACATTTTTGACATTAGTCTGTCAACTTTTGGCGTGTAAAGAGTAACACTAATTTTAAAGAACTTGTAATGGACGTCAGATTATGTAGGACAAAATGCGTAGGCAAGACGTCTTTAACAACGTGGTAGTGGCAAGATGTTTAGGCACAAAAATATTTTGAAGGCTATTGGTGGAAACTTCTTGCGGTGTCAGAGTGGAAGACGTGTTATAAAATGGCTGCCTAACCTCTGTACCGAAGTAATCGATAGTAATTATGGATGGGACGTTCGAATCCTCGAATCCCTCAAATCCTATGGTATTCGAGAAACTCGATATTCGTAAAAAAAAAAAAAGTATCACTGATACAATAATATGAAGACCCTGACTTGATATAACTTGTAAACGAATTATATAGACTTGTGTAGTTGGAAGGATTAAATAGTTTCCAAAAAATACAAAAATTATGTGTATAATTAATTCACTAGAAAGGTGATCGCTTTGTGGCTTATGACGTAATAGACATGGCATACAAAATAGCATTTGTCAGTGGTACCAAGCCTTAAGGTGGGGTGCTAGTGAGCGTGAGTTTAGGGTGGTATTTTTAAAGTTTTTATACCATAAACATTTTTTGGCCAACATAAATCAACTATTTCTTCTATAGAAACATAGAGTTTAGTTTTCTGCTCATGATAATCTCAACAGCTGTTCTTGAATAGCTGTCAATGGTGTTCTGGAATGTTTTGACATTTTTTTTTTCTCTTTGTTTAAAAAGCTTGTCACCAAATGCTACTATGCTCATGACAAATGGTCAATAACTGTTTAGATTAACATGTGCATAAAACTAAACTCTATGTTTCTATAGAAGAAAAATTTGATTTATTTTGGTCAAAAATGTTTATGTTATAAAAACTGCAAAATTAATGCACTAAACTCGCGCTCACTAGTAATTTCAAATACTGTCTCTTCAACTAACATAATTGTACATTTTCAAAGGTTCGGAGATTCGAATTTGGATTCAAGATTTAAAAGAAAATTTAAGATTTGGATTCGAGAAGTATAGGATCTGACCCATCTCTAATATTATCTATATTTTGGTAAATTTTTTTTTCCTATAATTTCAAAACAATACAATTCAGAGGCCCTTTTTACTTTCTCTCTATCTTACAGGTAGAGAAAGTATTGTGATCGTCAAAAAAATCGAACTCGAGATTTTGATGAATTTTGACGTTTCATGACTTCCTGAATCCGAAAAAGTGGTTTTTGAATTTCCGTCTGTCTGTCTGTCTGTCTGTCTGTCTGTCTGTCTGTCTGTACCTCCAACTAGAGCCTAAACTATTTTACCGATTGAGCTGAAACTTGATATCTAGGGTTTTCATAGGGTTGCCCCGAGGGGTTTTTGGAATTGGATATCTACCCCTAAAATTAAGGGTAGTTTACTGAAGGGCAAAAAGAGAAAAAGTCGATTTTCTCAAAATCGGCTCTAACGATTTTGATTAAATTTCATTTATGAACATAAATAAATATTCCAAACAAAATGGCTACTCTCAATATTTCGGCAAAATCGTTTTAAGGGCTCCGGTCTGATGCGTAAATTTACATTTTTTATAATAGCTCCGAAACTATTTGAGATATTAAATTACTTAGCATTACAAATATGTATATATATTTATAATACAAATATTTTATTCGAAACATATTTTTATAAAATCAATAACTTTCAATATATACGCAATTATATATATATTTTTAACTTTTTTTTACTCTAGTAGAAATCCTAAAATATTTTGTTCGTAAATCTTACTATAACGACCCTGTGTCTAGTAGGGATGTGCGAAGCTTAAAAATGTTGGAAGTCTTAAGACCAAATCTCCTTCGCTTCGACTTTGACACCCACAATAATCATCCCATCTTCAAAACGTTTCGAAGGAAAAATAAAATGTTGATCTACTGTGAACAAATTTAAAATATCTCCCAAAATATGACATACTTCAACATCATTTTGCTATGCGACAACGACAAAGCCTTAACTTCTTTTTTGACATTTCTTCTCGTGTTTCCAAGCTTCGCTTCGACTTCGCATTTAAAAAGTGACCTTCGTACTTCCTCAAAGTCTAATAACTCAATATACTCTATTAAACTATTATTTGTACTTTTAATGTGCATAAATCTGTGTACTGTTGTGTGGGAGGTACCCCCGAATCTTATACTTCTTATCAAACTCTTTCCTAGCACAATCTTCGCTCGAAATGACTTTGAAAGGGTTGTGTGTGCAAGGAGGACAAGGAGGAGTAGGAGGAAAGAAATAGGAGGTGGTTGCGAGCGTGTAATCTGGGGTGAGTCTAAGGGTGAGGTCCCTGCTCTTGTTCCTTTAGTCTTCCAAGCATTTTGTGGTTCTGACACGCGACTGAGATTTGTTGAAGTACAGTCTGGGACAAGGTTTCTAAATGGAGACTGATAAGGTGGGGATGTAGGGGACGCGGGAAAAGGTGTGAGTATTTCTGCAGTTTTTATGTCGAAACATATCTTTGGAATAAATAAATAAAATATTGTTTCATTAGTAGCATAGAGTTTAATTTTCTTCACGTGGTGAGAGCTTAACAGTTCATGAATGTTTGTTTGTCAAACGTGTCCTGGAATTTAGTGACAACTTTGTCTCTTTATTTAAAAGTTTCTCATCTAATCCCGATATCTCCATGACAAAAACTGTTGATATCACCATGTAAAGAAAATTAAACTTTTATGTCCCCATTGAAACAATATTTTATTTATTTTGGCCAAAAAAGTTTTGATGTAAAAACTGTAAAAAGCACCGGGCTTTTCTTGCTTCCCCTACACCCCCAATTTAAGGAACTTTTTTTTTGTACTGGTGTCAGTACAAAGGTAAGATGGAAAGGGACGCGAATTAAGTTGCATATTATTTTTTGCGGGTTTAATGACGAAAAAACCTTAAATTTTCCCAAATAAATAGAAAATTATTTCAGTATATACATTTCGTTTAATTTTCTCTAAATTTCTAAAAGCTTTATATTAATTTTTAATCTTAATAAAATAATACTGCTTAGGTGGCTACGTGGTCTAAGGCGTTACTCTCGTGCTATACTAGACTGTCAGTTACAGGGAGATCGGAGCTCGAATCCGGTCTGGTGTACAGTGGGCGTTTTCTATCATAATTGTTTTTCACTCTCCCTCCACAAAAATGCGGGTAAACTTACTCTCAAATTCATATTTCCTCATCCCTGACTTATTACGTAATTGGTTTATGTGCGTATAACCTGAACAGGTTAAGATGAGGTTCTAATTTTTTTTAATATATAGGTCTATAATTATTTTTAGCGCTTGTATTATTACCGTTTTATATAATATTTTATATATATTTTATATATTGATTTATGTAAACCTATATATATACATTTATATATATACATATATAAACGGTACAATGCAGCTATTAAGCTACACAGATGATTTTGCTTTGTTGGGAAATAGTAAGAAAGTTGTGGCAGGAAATGCCGAAAGTTTATTAGAGGCTAGTAAGAAAATAGGTCTAGAAGTGAACCTGAATAAGTATATGATCACCAATATTGAAGACGATGATTTAAAGATTACCTACTTCGGACAACATATCATTTGACAGGGTAAATGAGTTTAAATATTTAGGAACAATTTAACTGGCAATAACAATATTAGATTGGAAATTATGAAAAGAATAGTCGGGCTAAAAATATGCTATTACTCTGTCAGTAAGTTGTTATGATCTCGCTTGATGTCAAAAATTGTAACTCAGAATATACAAAACAATAATTTTACCATTTGCTCCAAAAAAGGATTAAGTACTGGGTAGTTAAGGAAGTTACATAGTAATGAGTTACACACTCTGTACTCATCACAATATATTGTTAGGATAATCAAAATGCTCTGGGGTCTGTTAAGCGGTAATAAAGCTCTAAAACAAATACCAATTTAAAAACAATAATAAAAAGATATATCGATATCATCTCTAATTTCAATATTATCACTGATTCTAGGTTTTAGAGAATTTGAGTGTTTTGTCCTTTAATTTTGAGGTATATTCTAAAATGTTCTTCCCGTGACAATCCGGTTAAATTTAATGTATAAATATTGAACCGGCCGGAGTAAGAACTAGACTCTCAGAGGTCGTCATCTCCTGAAGCTCATCTCAATCAGGACCACGGTCGATGTTTGGGAGGTGATTTTCTTTTTGATTAAAAGGTCTGATTTGGTTAATTTTTACTCTCCTGTAGTAATTTAGCTACGAATATTGTTCCCGATGATTTTAAGATTCTCTGAAGATAATATTATTTTACAATATGTTTTTGAAATAGTCTACTTTTTTTATCTTACAACACACAATATTATGATATTTGAATAAATTATGTAAAGCTACATGTCAGCCATATGAAGAGTATGGGTAACAGGAAGTCATCTTAACTCAAATTGAGTGAGTGCTGCTATCTGTCAAAAATCACAAGGTATTTATTAACGTACTTGAGATTATGTTCAAAAGAGGTCTCTATTAAATTAAGTTATTAAAACAATATTTGCTGTGTTTTTTTATGGATTTGAGATATAAAAGTCATTGTCCTGGAATATGCTTGTAATGTGATTATTTCTCTTTTTTTTCCCCTATGCCTTTCATATGTCTTCAACATTTGGTTTGCCTTTTACCGGCCTGAGGTATTACATGACCTAGACAATAACTGTGAATTGCGTTAGTTATTTACTTAGTAAGTTACTTCATAAGTTATTTTTCTCACATCATTGTCAAAAAACCTGTACTTGAATAAAACACTAAAAATCGCAACAAATGTAAATTGTTCTTGAGTTTAATTAATCGAGGATACACGCTTTCAGCGCGCTAATAAGATTTGATACCCTCAAAATCACTATTGAAGAATTGCATATCAGCCGCTCATTTGATATGTTTAACTAGCTAATAGATTAATTTTCAGTTTTTGCATTAATATTGAAATTTAGCTTTGTGGCATATTGCATTTTGTAGCAAATGGTAAAATGTCTTTCGTCAATGTTTAGGGCTATAAAGGATTTATGATAAAAGCAACGATAAAGAATGGCGATTAGCCGGATGGCTTGAAGGCACAGGATGAAGTAAAACCAGTGAACACACAGACATAAACTAAATGATTTTTATCAATTATTCCGCTGAGATAACACGTTTTATAGAATTCTCCATTTCAGGATCGCGTCTATTCGCTAAATATAAGATTATGCTAAAATACTTCAAATCACGTTTCGCGTTAATTCGAAATAAAAATCGTTTAACACTTTCAATGCATGAACGCAAAGAAAACTTATAATACCTTTTTTGACCTTTTTTTTTGTTTCGCGTTTTCGCAATCGAATTCCTATCTCGTTATAACTACAAGCTACATTCTATAGACTAGGCACACATTATCAACATTTCAAAAATTTGATTTTTAAATGAGTTTGAGTAGTGACGTTGCTGGGATAAGTTGCGGAGGATCGAACTCGGTGTCTAGGGACTAGAGACATAAACTACATATTTGGATTCGATCCTGACTGCCTAAAGTAAAATAGTATCTGTGTTTGGGTTCCGCCTACACCTATATTCAAATTTATTTAACTAGTGAGCTTAATTAATTAATCAAGGAACAATATACAACTAATCATTGCTTACTTAATGTCTATATAACTAAGTCAAATATTACTATATTATGTTTCTAAACAGAACACACCTTCCTTTCAAACTATTAACTAATGGTATTTAATGTACACTCTCTGATTAAATTGTTATATTATCACACTATTTACAAACTCACTTTATTTCTGTAACATACATAATACAGAGTCCCCTGGTCGCTAATTATTCACCACGAATTCACAAATTCAATAGTGATATATTTTTTGGCTACACCAGTAATCGAACCAGTGACTCTTGAGCTCAATAGGTGTATGTACTACAGACTGACCAAAGGTGTTTGACTTGCTTTCAAATCAAAATAAACCCGCTTCGGTGGTCGCTTGTTTAAGGTGTTACTCTCGCAATAGACTAGACTGCCGAAGACGGGAGATCGTTGTTCGATCCCGGTCGGATGCACTGAGGGTGGATTTTCCTAAATGGTTTTTCACTCTCCACGCAAATTTGAGTGCACTTTATCCAAATGAAAATCATCTAATCCGTAACACATTAGTATAATTATTACATAGGTGTATAACCTATACGGGTAGTAAGACGTGATGCTTAAACAAAATAAAAATAGATTAAAATACAAATTAAGATTTCAATTTAATTGCATAGTTTGCTTGCAAATGAAAAGTTTTTATGTGATAGAAAGCTCATGAAACTAATGAAGTAGGGATAATACGTTAATAAATGTACCAGCATTATCTTAGAGGTAGAATGGAAACCACTTTTATTGAGGCCACCAAGCGCGATGGGGTCAACGTTGACTGGCCTCTTAAACCAGTTGTTTAATTTGGGGACCAAGGGTGTGAATAGCACAACTAATGTTCAAGGTAACGTAAAACCTACTGTGGATGCTGTATTATGCTGCAAAAAGCCCGCTAGTGGGTCACGATCCTGACATATTTCAGATCAGAGCAAGATTAGAACAACTGTGCCCTCCTCTGGTCCTCCACCCTCTATCAGAAGTTAAATTATGATCTCCTTGAAGTGACCGGTCTGATGCATTGTGTTTTCAGCGCGTGGGGTGAAGGCCTGTTTCTCATCATCCAGACAGCGACCGTGGCGGCTCTGACTCTTTACTACGGTGCCTCGGCGCAGCAGGCGGCGCTGTTCGTAGCGACGTTCGTGGGTATCACGAGTGCTCTTATGGGTGGACTGGTACCCGTCTCTTTCCTTTGGACGATGCAGGTCTTCAACGTCCCCATCATCGTCATCGGCAAGGTAGGCGCCACTTTGTAGGCATGTGCCACTTAGGATTGAGTCCCAATCGCCTGTAGACATTATTTCAGCGAACCAGCAAGCTAGATCCGCCAATGACCAAGTAGACTGGCAAGGGCTAGAAAGCTATTTTGTAGGTTTGTGCCACTTAGATCTGAGATCTAATGATTGTAGACATTATTTCAGCCGTGCAGAAGCTATCAGATAATGACAAGGGGAACTGCTGCCACCAGAGAAGTGAATCTCATCTCTCCGTGCTAGACATGATTCCTTTACGAACGCGAACCTCGTTTTAACAAAGTGAGAATCTCTCTTCTGGCAATGAGACTCGTTATTTTATGTTAATTCATATTTATCGCTGACACGTGATGGCTGTCCACAGGATCAGTTCAGGTACTGGATTTAAATTCAAGTAAATGAAATATGACAACCCTGACAGAGAATCTTAATCTGAACTTTTGTCTTTGCGTGCCAGGTTGTTATTTTTCATTAGTTGAAATTAATTCTGGTATCAGGATTAATCCCGTGAACAAACACCATGTATTATCTAATGATACTTATGAAATAATTAATAATTGCATGGCAGCATTAAAGGTAGATGCGATTCATAGACTGTGATTGTAGATAGCTCTGAGAATCCTATAAGCTGATATGTTCCACCAACTAACACAATTAGACTCAGTAAAACAACTATTGAAAAGTGGCTCTTAATAAGAGGTAAGCCATGAGGACACAATGGTAAATTATTGGCTCTTAAAGTCTAGATCCCTGGTTTGATTCCTATGCTGACGTTGTTTTTTTCACTTAGTTGTGTCGTTAGAAACGTTTTATCGAGCTTGTATTTCCTTAGGGAAGTAGTAAAATGTGATGGTCTACTACCTGGAGGTTCATATTATTGGAGTTGAATTGAGAGTAAATGTGCCCGCATTTGCATTGGAGAGATAGTGGAAAAACTATTTATAAATAAAACCTTGTCTACCCGTCCGAGATTCACCTTTACGTCACCGGCAAATCAAACCAGATGATCTTAGCTTTACTTCTTGTGCCCACTGATTTGGGCTATTTATTAAAAATGGTTTATTTTGGTCACTAACTCGTTCATATCTTCTGCTTTATATTTGATCCAAATCAGTGCTGAATTTTGAAGCTGAACCCAAAAACACAATTTGGATGAGCTACTCCCTTACTACCCCCATATTTACCTTTTTATGAAACTAAAAGAGCCCACTGGATGTCGTGTTTTCTTAACAGACACATTTCTTCGTATTCCAGGGTCCCCGAACGTGTTTCCTCGTATTTATCCTGATGCTAATGTGACCCCAGTCTAATACCATTTCATTAGTCCGTCACAGCCTCAAATTACTTCTTCCCCCCCCCCTCCACACCCCCATCCCCCGTTATTTTCCTCTTCATTATCTTATTACTGTAATTTATTGCGCCATGTTTGCCACGAGTGTCCCTGATTGGTCACCGCTTCTTTGTCATTACCAAGTGCCCCTCGGGAACGTTCGGTGTCTTTCGGTGGAAATCTAGGTCCTTGGAACGATTTCCTAATATGTTCTCTATTGTGTCAAAGAGGACCTGCATCATTGCAAGTTCTACCTCGCCGGTCGTTTGGTTTTTCAAAATTGTGAGGTTGCCTCCATCTATTCTTGAAAGGGTTCTCAATTTCTCTCTTCACAAAACATGAAATAGAATAGAATACATTATATTTCAATTTAAATCCTGCCAGTGGCACAAAACGCTAAGGCGTTAAAAAGTCTCTAAATGCTGACCTATCATCACTTGTAGAGCCTAAGAGAATTAAATCCCGCCAGGTTTGATGTACATTCCAATTTCCATGGAAAGTAACAAACACTTTTTCTATGCCCAATTTTTTTTTATCACCGCGTCTTACTAACTGTTCATGACTAATACCATAATGGGGTAGCGATGAGGAATGATGAATTTTAGAAGTAATCTACCCGCATTTCCGTGACAAGAGAGGGGGAAACCATTTAGGGAAAACCACCCTCAGTAGACATGACTGGGATTCGAACCTCAATCTCCCCGTCTTCAGCAGGCCAGTCTAGTAGATAAGAGGCGTGAGTCTAAGGTGTCAGCGTATGACGAAAGTAACCTTCCTTTTATCTACGTGGGGTCCCATTCACGCCCTAACAGGTTCGCCCTAACAGGTTTGCCATAACCTACTCCCTTGGCCCTTTACTAAAACTGGGAAACCGGACAACAGTATCCGTCCAACATATCATCGTTGACACATGTTTGTTGCCGTAAGGTAAGTAGTGACGGATTGTGTGTGAATATTGCAAATTGGTTTTGTCTATAGACGAAAAAGGGGGGGGGAGGAGCACCGCCCCTTCGATACGCATCTGTTGTTTTTGAGTCACGCAACTTAAACTTTAGCCTCCCAACCCTCCCCTTGATGTCCCACCCATATATCCCCCTCTCAACCTCTCGCCCTTTCATATGTGGCCACATGTTGCGTCTGGGTAAAAAAAAATTACTGTTTTTGTGGTTTGGCGCCAAAAGGGCTTACAGTTCGTAGATTTTATTTTGGTTTTTACTTGGTTCGACTTATCTTGGTGGTCGTGAATACTCACAAAGAAACGGTGGTGAGCGAATTATTGATATATTTCAAATATTGTTTATTGCAAATACTCAACACTAGGGCGCTGGGGAGGCGGCGCGCTTGTAATGAGTCCCAGGGCCCAGACACTTATATTGTGAAGGGGAAGGCTTAGCGTGAGGTAGTGCTCCAACAGGAGATACCAAGGAATATTTAAAAAGTAAATTATTCTTAAGGTGGGGTGCTAGTGAGCGTGAGTTTAGGGCAGTATTTTCGAAGTTTTTATAGCATAAACATTTTTTGACCAAAATAGATCAAATATTTCTTCTATAAAAACATAGAGTTATGTTTTCTGCACATGCTAAGCTCAACAGTTCTTTAATATCTGTCAAGGGTGTCCTGGAATTTAGTGACAACTTTTTCTTTGCATTTAAAAAGTTTGTCACCAAATGCCGCTATGCTCATGACAGATATTCAAGAACTGTTGAGATTAGCATGTGCAGAAAACATAACTCTATGTTTTTATAGAAGAAATATTTGATCTATTTTGGTCAAAAAATGTTTATGCTATAAAAACTGCAAAATTAATGCACTAAACTGGCGCTCACTAGCACCCCACCTTAAAGGAACATTTTTTGGAACATAATTGGGGTTGCTAAAGCAGGACTCAAATAAACTACTAGAATATATATATATATATATATATATATAAAATCCGACACCTCAGATCAGTCGGTAGCGTGTATGTCTACTCAGCTAAGGGTCCCGGGTTTGATTCCCGGCATGGCTGAAAATTTGTCATTGGTGAAATGTCGGTTTATCCTTTCACATTGCTAAATTAACGGCTAGGGTCTGGATGTTGTGCCTCTCCTAGTTGAAGTTAGATTATAAGACATGTGAAGCTACGACAGGCCTAGCAGGCCGGTACTGGAAAATATACGCCTTTAATAAAAAACTGAACTCGATCATAGGCTGGAAGAAGTAATGGATGTTTTATACACACACACACACACACACACACACACACATATACACACTGCGTCTCCCTACCCATTTGAGCTCTGTTCGTATTTACACTAAATGAGGTAGGCATGAGAAAGGTAGAATTTAATATAAAATGCACTTGTATTTGCGTGGAAGAGTAAAGGAAAACCTTTTAGCAAAAATCACCCTTAGCTTAGAACACCACCCTTCCCTCACCGATAATCCACTACGCCATTTATGCCTTAGACCAGGGTGGTCCATCTTTTTTTATCCTGAGTGTCAAATATGACTCATCAGTTTCCACCGTGGGCTGAATATATATTTAATAATCACATCAACTTAATATAGGCCTACAAACAACACCTAGTCAACAATAATTACTTTAAATGCTTAGATTTTATTTTTTGTTGGTAGAATTTTTCAAATTTTACCGCCAAAAAAGTTTATTAATCTACCAAAAATGTATAATGAAATATGCACGCACACACACTTTCATAAAACAACCTAGCATTATAAATATGTATATATTTATACAAATTTTTATTAATAAAACAAATGCATAATAAAAGATACAACTTTTTTTAATACTTATACTTTTATTTGAATCATTAGCCATATCACATTTTCCACCGAGGGTTTCCCTTTAATTCTCCTCCAGGGTACAATAAGAACCACATTTTCAATGAGCGCGGGCCGCATTTGGCCCGCGGGCTACCAATTGGTCCACACTGCCTCAGACCATTCGACCAATGTTGTGGTTAGTACATTATTAATAATAATTACTTAATTACTAATATTATAAATGCGAAAGTTTGTGTGTTTGGATGTTTGTTACGCAATCACGCCAAAACTGATTAACGGATTCGAATGAAACTTGGTACGTAGGTAGAGTATGTCCTGTAATAACATATAGGACTATTCCCAACCTTTGATTTTACATTAATTTTACAATACTAATGTTTAAACTTTTCGTATATAAGAGATAAGATAATATTGTGATTTTAATTTTAAGAGTAAATATGAACGTGATTATAATTAAAATGTTAAAGTAAATATAGCATAATACGGAAATATTATTTACAGCTAGAGCTCAGAAAAACGCATATATATTTGAAAAAAAATAAAGTTTGATTTATGACCAAAACAGTTTAGTTAAAAATTAAAAGATGTTATCAATTATTGCGGGCGAAGCCGCGACGGGTAAAAGCTAGTTAATAATAATTTATATAGCGGTGTGGCTATTCTCCCCTTATCCTATACCACTACCACCACCACCACCACCACCACCACCATCACTACCACCAGCAACAGCCCCTCTCCCCCTTTCACTTCATTCAGTAAGGACCTGTAGAATCCGAACCACTATTGCACTAGTCTGCTGTCGCACTACGGGGAAGACCCGACCGGGATTCAAAAGACTCTCAGGTGTGGTTGATCATGGTCTGGATCACAGTAGCTAAACGATCTTTAAGAATTAATAGCCAGAGCTATTATTTATGCTTATTAGTAGGGAATTACTCCACTAGATATCATATTCTGAAAATTGAAAAATGACACCTGGACAGAGGTCCCGGGTTCGATTCCCGTGTCCAGGTGTCATTTTTCAATTTTCAGAATATAAACGATCTTTGTCAGAGCCGAGGCCTGTAACAATTAGGTTTGCACACACCACAACCCAATTAATAGTCATTGCACTTGGGTAGTAGACATTTACATAGAATTATCTTAGTTTGTCTCCACGTATTACTACCCGTCTGGGCTATAAATACAGTACAATAATGTAGGGGTGATGAGGAAAGTAGTATTTAAGAAAGTGTATCCGCATTCACGTGGGGTTAATTTGGGATTTTTTTAAATGAAAATTGTCCTCGGTGCGTACAGCCGGGATTAGAACCTTAACCTTCCCGATATTAACAATCCATTATATTGCGAGAGTGATGAGTGTCATTTGAATAAGGAGAAAATTATTAAATGCATATGTGCATAATTCTATTTTCATAGAAAGAACCTAACAGTTATAAGAGTAACACTATATAAAGTCTGTTCAGCGTATGAATTGTTTTCTGTAAGGCCTTTTTCACTACCAGAAATCTATTGTATAGTAAGATATTGGTAGGAAAAAAGACCTTTCAGAGAGTAATTACTACCGTGAATGGAGTATAATACTCCTACATCAGTAATTTGTCGACCTCGGTGGTGTTGAGGCAAAATGCTCGCCTCTGGACCTGATTTTCGTGGGTTCAAACCCAACCGGGGTCAATGGGTTTTCCTTGAGCGATACAAATCCGTAGCACAACTTCCTTAGGAGTGGAAGTAAAGCCATCGGCCCCATGTCGATTACGTGTCATGTCAAAAAAAGAATTCTGGAAGGTATGTGAAAATACCTTTCCCGGTAAAATTGGTAGGCCCTTCCGCTCTCTTGTGCTGATTTGATCAGATTATCAGTCAGTTCATGTGATCTGCAGCTGTCACTTTTGATAATAACACTAATAATATAACAAAATGTAACCGATTTTGACCACCGAGAAAAAGTTGTTTATTTTCTAACTGACCCTTCTAATGAAAAGTAAACTGCAAACTAATACATCCTGTCGTCGATTAATCCTTTCTTTCTCGGAGTTGAGAATAATTTATTAAATAAAACACACCTTGCCGTTTTACCCGTAATGTACACGAGCCACTCTTGCCCCAAAGAGGCTAGTTCAGAGAAGAGGCTGCTGACCACTAATAGCGAACTGTAGGATTAATGACAGACCCCCCCCCCCCCCCCCTTCTTGGAGAAGTGCCTCAGTCCTGACACGGAGGTCCTGGCTTTGTTACCATCACTCGGCAAGGCTGGATAAGATGAAGTAGAGGGGTTTTATACCTTGGTTTATGCTCTAAAAACATCTATATATTTAAAATGTTAAGCGATTTTTTTTTTCGACAGTTAGTTTTTTGAGTTCTACCGAATCAATTTGTTTCTTCCCTTTTAATTTCTCTCTGCCCCACAAAGAGAAAAGTATTGTGAGCGTCAAAATAATCAAACTCGAGATTTTGATAAATATCGATGTTTTATGACGCCTTGAAACTAAATCGTTGTTTTCGCGATTCCGTCTGTTTGTCTTTTTGTCTATATCGAGACCTAGAGCCGAAACCATTTTACCGATCGGGCTAAAAGTTGAACTATATGGTTTTCATAAGGTTTTACCCCTAGGATTTTTTTGAACTATAATATTTATATCCAAGCCTACAATTAGGGGTAGTTTACAGAAAGGAAAAAAAAATAGATTTTCCCAAAATTCGCTCAAACTATTTTGATAAAATGTTGTATCTAGACGCTGTTTATATTATAAACAAAATGGCAATTTTCATTTTTCCATGAAAATTAATTTAAGGGTAGACCTACTAATACGTAAGCAGATATTTCCAATTTTGCTCATATCTCTGTAACTATTTGAGATACAAAACAATTTAATTATAAAAATGTGATAACTTACTATTAAATATATAGCTCTTTTGTTTGAAATATAAGCCTACAATAAAACAAATTGTTTCTAAGCTATAAGCAAACATATTTTTTATGGCGTATTTTGAAATATGAAATTTGGTGGACAGATGCTTCTCTTTACTCATTATATCTGTAATATTGTGTATTATTTCATTTATGCTTTTTGTTGGAGTGTTTTTGCAACGATGTGTATTATTTTATAAATCTTAGGAGTTTTTAGTAAATGTCTCTATTTTAAGATTAAAAAGAGAGAACGTCTATGTGGTGCATCGTACTTTTTTGTTTATAAATCAAAGCTTGTATACAGAAGATGCGCCTAAAACATTTCAAATTAAAAAAAATATTTAAAAAAGGAAGCAGCAAGCAGCGAGTTCTACCAAACCTATTTTAAATTTTTATGAATTTTCAATAGCGAAGCCACCTGCTTCGGTGGTCGCATGGTATAAGGCGTCACTCTCGTGTTAGACTAGGCTGCCGATAATGGGGAGTTCGGGGTTCGAATCCCGCTCTGGTGTACTGAGGGTGGTTTTTACCAAATCTTTTACACTCTCCCTACACGCAAAAAAGGGTACACTTACTCTAATTTTAACCTCTCTCATCCCTAACTAATAAACCTAATTAGTACATATGCGTACAACCTGAACGGGTAGTAAGACTTTGTGCTAAATAAAACAACAGCCGCAAGCCGCAATCTACGTAATTATTTACTGTACTAAGTCTGTGATTGTATGGACGCTACTAAGACAGGTTTCTTGATGTGGTGGTTGAGGTCTCCAAACAGAAAAGCTTGAGCTATTGACTTAAGATGGAGTGGTAGTGAGCGTGAGTTTAGGGCAGTATTTTCGAAGTTTTATAGCATAAACATTTATTTGGCCAAAATAAATCAAATATTTCTTCTATAGAATCATAGAGTTTAGTTTTCCGCACATGCTCATCTCAACAGTTCTTTAATATCTGTCAAGGGTGTCCTGGAATTTAGTGACAACTTTTTCTCTGCATTTAAAAAGTTTGTCACCAAATGCCGCTATGCTCATGAGAGATATTCAAGAACTCTTGAGATTAGCATGTGCAGAAAGCTAAACTCTATGTTTCTATAGAAGAAATATTTGATTTATTTTGGCCAAAAAGTTTATGCTATAAAAACTGCAAAATTAATGCACTAAACTGGCGCTCACTAGCATCCCATCTTAAGCAATTTGTCTCTGGGTACAACTCGTTGAGTTTATATTTCTTAACATACACAGCAGCCTCAATAACTAAGAACTTGCTGTGCAGACGTTGAACTCCAACGCAATATTTTATTCAATAATGCGTTATTTCAAAACATAGCCTCACGCTAAAATAAAGTCTAGATATTCCAACAGGGATCTTTTTCCTCGACAACTCTAATAGTTGGACTTTTATTAACAGAAATAAATGTGTGAAAATGTGACATTAGCTCATTTTCAACAACTTTTTAAGAATATATATTTATGGAGCTTTGAAACTAAGCTGGGTGAAAAAGGGCTTTAGATTTAGTCTTCCTCTAACAAATAGAGTAGTTTTTTGGTAAGCTCACAAGTGAATTTTTTTTTAAATATTAAGGAACTACCAATGAGCTTTCCTCTTTACCTTGAGATAAGAAATTTCGTAGTCTTCTTTTCCCTCTTTATTATTGAAATGGTTGAAGGGGAAGGGTTGAAGGAAGAATAAGCTTAAACAGAATATAGAAGTAGTTTCATAAAATGACACAGACCATTGTTTTTTAAGCTGTGTGAGTGAGAGTGAATGATACTTTCTCGTTGACCGAGGCGGCTGCCTTAACTTTTCTTTTTTTAGCATGAACCAGACGTAACACGCTGCAACTCGGATAACAGTAGGCCTCTGCCTAGGTTTCATTGCATTTCTATAGATGAGCTTTAGCGTGTCAACGCGATCAAGCTTATAAATTAATTATTTCAGTGGCGCATTCTGGATAAGGTAATGGCAATATGGGAATTCCCCTCCCTTTTACAACTAATTTTAATAAAAGCTTAAAACAAGTGAAGCACATCAACGGTCCAATTTTCAGGCGAAGATCCTTTTGAAAATTACAAACATATTTCTTTGGGGTCAACAATGGTAAAATTTTACTAGATTATTAGCGCTATTTTATACGTATTGGTAATATAGGCGTATATAAAAAATTACACCTGTGGATCACATGACTTGTCCTAACGTAGATTGTGTAACATTTCAAACTTTCAAATAAGAGATTCTTCCTTTGAAAATTGGACTGTGAAAATAAGCTTCTGACGAGTTATTGAATTCATAAGGTACAATATAGACTCTGGGCCACATAATCTGTGGTTTATTACAATCTTTAAAAGCAATATTTAAAGATATTGTACTCATTTAAGTACATGCTACATATATCTGCTTACAGCTCAGAAACTCTTGGTTATATATTTCAAATGTTAGAGCTTTATATTTAATAGTACTACATCTTTACAATGATAAGTTATTTAATATCTCAAATAGTTGCGGAGATATGTTAAAAATATGAAATTTGCGCTAAGGTAAAGTACCTTCAAAGTATTTTTCATGGGAAATAAAGAATAGTCTATAGTGCCTAGATACAAAAGTTAATCAAAATCGCTAAAGCAATTTTCGAGTAAATCGATTTTTTCTCTTTTTGATCTACAGTAAACTACCCTTAATTTTATGATTAGATATCTAATTCCAAAAATTCCTCAAAGGAACCCTATGAAAACCCTAGATACCAAGTCTTAACCCGGTCGGTAAAATGGTTTTGGCTTTAGTCAGAGGTAGAGAAAACAAATAGACATATAGGTGCATCACGAAAACTTTTTTTTTGTCTGTTTCGAGGGGTCATGAAACGTCGATATTTATCAAAATGTCGTTTTTTTTTTGTTTTTTTTTTTCCATCACAACATTTTCTCTCTGAGGGGTTGGGGTTGAGAGAAAGTAAAATTATGTTAGGTGATCTTTCTTAACTGTTTTATTGTTCAGTAGCGGGTTAATATGTGCCATTAGCGAACTTATATAGAGCACAGTGTTTTTGTTTACCTTTGTTGATTTGTGTGAATCAAAAAACATCAATTTACACTGTTTATGGTTAAAGCTTACCTACTACCTTGACCGGCTCTATTATGGTTTATGGCCCTTTCATAGTAAAACACTTTTATTTGTCTACCATTTTGTAATTTAAATCACTAAACTGCTCACCTTAACTCCCCACCACGTAAATGTTCTGTTTATGGCAATACCTCGGTGGGTATCATTATTTAGGTTATCCAGTTTTGTTTCCAAGACAAGAACCCAAATTTAAAACTGTCACGTCAGTTCACTAATTAACATAATGTTACGTAACGATTCATAGTACTTTTTTTGTTGTTGAGAATTTCCAATGCTACAATTTACTACTCTCGAATTTTAATTGTGCTAATTTATGCCAATTATTTGCTCTCGAAATCCTAGAAACGTTTTTGAACTACCTAAATATAGTGTAGTTACTTACAAAGCGTTATTAAATACTTCATTGGGTGGATTCGCAAGGTGAATTTTAACTGGAAACTAATTACATTAAATTTAATGGGCGTTTTGTGGCCTTTATGTTCCTGGTCCTCCCTCCCCACTCCTCTTGGCATTAGGTTATGGAGTGGGTTGCAATTTAATAACAGGTTATCGAGTTTCGACCCTTGGCTCTTGTTTTTGGACACTAGAATGAGAGGGGCGGCTCTTTAAGTGATTGATGTAATACACTCCAGTTGCAAAGAAAAAGCTACTAGCTGTAAAGTATTACGGCGCCATGATTGACTTTGCTTTCTAGCCGATAACTTGCCATTTTTATTTATTCATTGGGATAGTTGTATTTTCTAAATACATAGATTTTAATGGAAATGAAAAGAGCTAACCAAACTGTATCTATGAAATGTAAATATTAAGCTGTGGATTTTAATTTAAAATAATGGTTATATGAGAAGTGATATCGAACCAAACAAGTTAGGATACAGTCCAATCTTTAATGGAGGGATGTTTTATAAAAATACAGACATATTATTGTTAACATATACTTTAACAAAATCTTCTGTTAACTTTTTTTTTTTTTTTACTATTAATGTGAAAATAATATTTTAGTGATTTTAGTTTTTCTGTGTCCGAAACATTTATTATTTGGAAAATGTGGGTTCCCCCCTTACACAGTGATAAACTAACGTCTGAGATTCTAGGTGTTGTGTCTTTTTCTAGATTTAATCTAGTTTATAATAGTCGTGTGCTGATATAGTCTGTCGGCTCAGAAAGTGCACTCTAAATATCTCAAATAAATAAAAGATGATCATTCTAATGTAAAAAGGTGACCTCATTAGTCTTGGGGTAAAGTGCTCGCCTCAGGACTCGAAGTTCGCGGGTTCAAACCCAGCCTGGGTGGATGGAATTTTCTTGAGCGATAAAAATCCATAACACAACTTCCTTCGGAGGGAAAGTACGTCGGTCCCATGTTGGTTGTGGCATGTAAAAGAACCCTGGAAGTTATGTGAGAATACCTTGCCCGGCAAAATTGGTAGGGCCCTTTCAATTTCGCTCATAGAAATTCTCGTGTTCTGATATAATCAGTCGGTTTAGAAAGTAGCCTACACGTTAAATTTCTCAAATGAATTTGCTTGGTCTGGGAAAAGTCAGGGAATTTGGTCACATTTCTGGAATTTTTGCATATTCACTAAAAAAATAGACAAATTTTATTTACAATTAATAAAAATAACATATTTCTTCCAGTCAATACATTCCTCGAATATCTTTTAACAAAGCTGTCCCAGTAGAGCGTGCTATTCTCAATTCTCAAAGTCAACATGTGATTTCCAAATTGTCTTCTCACCCATCTTCCACGTGTTTTAGCCAAAGTTGAGGCATGGTTATGCGCATGCACGAGAATTGATCACTTTATAGAAAAAAAGAAACTAAAAAATAATGTGTCTCACAACAATTTTAAACTGTACTGGTGTATGTCTCAATATTATCTCACTGGAATCCAACCTAGATCACACTATCTGGCAGGCCATATCTTTAAACACCTCGTAGTGTGACATAATTTCAGAATGGATATGTATTAAAAAAATACATTAAATTGCAATCTTAGTTAAAAAAAATTATAAATTGATTAGAAAAGTTGGAAAGTGGCTCTGGAAAACCTGGAAAAGTCAGGGAATTTTAAAATAAACTTTGGCTGGACACCCTGTATTAGCATCTTTGTTCAACACACAAGCTATATATGACTTTATTTAGTGTCTTAGAGGTAAAACACCCGCACTAGCGTGGAAAGAGTATATAAAAACCACAATGGAGCATCGCCCAAGTGTTCCCGACTAGGATTCTAACCCCAACCGTCCTTTCATTGATGACCAGGTTAACTGCTGGTCTTAACATTTTAGAACGCTAACACATTCATTCGGCCTCTACGTCTATACTGGGGACATTCCTAATTATGTACATTGTGTCGTATGGTGCGCACCTTAAGATGTACTAAGTGAATAAGACAGGTAATTGATATTAATATAATTATTAAGTTGTATCTAATAATATGTAAACGTAATACGAGAAGGTGTGACTAAGGTATCATTGGGTATAGAAAGTAACAAAGTTAAGTTACTATGGACTGTAGATTTTTGGGGGCTACGTGACTTAAAACACAGCCCCTATTCAAAGTGCGCAAATAGGTTCCTTAAGAGCAAACATTGGAAACTACCAGGCTCACATGTTGCCCCCTGATGTTCCAAAAGTTCACGGTTACACCACTTGTACTACGTAGAGTGGAAATTATAGAAATCAACAAGAGGGCTATATAAACCATGTAAATTGAGCTCTCGGACTCAGACTGAATTTCTTACTCTCTCAGAATCAATCTCAGACAGAAAGCTCAGAAAAGCTTACAGAACGTTATTAATTTGGGATTCCTTGTTGAAACAACTTGTACTTTAGAAGTAATAAATAGTTAATCTATCATATTACTTCGTATCTTCTAACTCTAAGATTCGAGGTTCCTATCAAGGATTTGGAGTTGAAGAGAATCAAACGTTCCTATCCTCTAGTTCCTAGAACTGATCACTCTGGGATACGACAATTGTACACCCTAATGATCTGTGCTGCGCTCGCCTTTTGTTTGAAAGTAGATCATAACTGTATCTGACCAAATCCCACCGGCTTTTCTTTTAATTCGCTGCTCTGGAACAAAGGTGTATGCATGTGTAGTAGGTCTACACAGTGGGATTTTGGTAGGAAAAAAAATACCTTACAGAACAGAATTCCTACCAACATTAGTGTATATATATATATACCTCATTTGCTTTTATTTATTTTTAGCACCGCGTATTACTACCCGTTTGGGCTATACCTATATGTACTAATTACACTGATGAGTTAGGTATTAATAGACCTAATTGTGAATATAGAGGAAGTGTACCCGTATTTGCGTAGAGGGAAAGTGTAAACTCATTTAGGAAAAACTATATTCAGTACACCCGACCGTCATTTGAACCCCAATCTCCCCGTCATTGGTATTCAAGTATATTTAGAGAGTGACACCTTACACCTTGCAACCACCGAATCGGATTACATAAAGTTGTTTTAGTGCACCTCATATGTAGATAGATAGATAGATAGATAGATAAGGTATTCATGGGGAAATAATATTTTCGGAATTAGCGAAGTTCTCAGGAAATTTGAAATGATCCAGGGAATTTGAGTATTTGGCCAACATAACCAGGAACAGTCAGTGCGCCATTAATTTACATAATTATAATATAATTATTACTTTAGGATATTTAACCTATAATTTCCATAGCATTCATCACTGTAAAATGGGAGACACTAATTTTATCAAGGACGATTAATTTTTCGGCTATGTCTTAAATCGAATCCCGGTACCCTTGATTTAATAGGCAGACGTTTGAATGGAGGTTTCGGTTTGACACCTGAAAAAAAAAACACCTCATGATAAATTTTATCTTTGTAAATCTAGGGAGGGTATGACGCGTTACTGCCAGAACCAACCCTTCACCGTGTCGGCAAAACGTTCAAAAGGCAGACAGAGTCACAGTCGGTCATGTAAACAGGCCGTAATGGCCCATGTAAAAGCCCCCCCCCCCCCCCTCCTCTCCTTGTCTACGACTGTTCGCGTGCTGCGTGGCCCGGGGTGCCAGGCGGGCCCGCGAATTACAGGGCCCCAGACACCTCATTTAATTCAATTTAGCCCCGGTCAGAGAAGGCCGCCGTGGACCCTGAGGGGGGTGGCTGTAATGGGAAGGGGGCAATCCTGACCCGGGCAGGTGCCGATGAAGTGATTGCTCCTCCGAAGCGTGTCTTCTCATGTATTACGTCGAGAGTATTTTTTTACCCTCAACTTTTTTTTTGTCAAAGTTCCTTTTCGCCGCCGCTACGCAATGTGTATAAGTAATTTACACCCATTAGATGGGGACACAAAAAAAGGATAATATATCAAATTACGTTGTTTTTCTCTTCTCTTTATTAGGTACTCTTAAATTGCTCTTTTGTGTGTGTGTATCTGTATTCTACGTAGTCTATGAAAATAAAAGGTATCTTGTTTTGTTTTTTAACTAATGGGAAGTCACACGATGTTATCAATTAAAATAAAAACGTAAAATGTTTTAAGAATATTCAAAATTATGGATTAATTATAAGTTGGACATATACTAATATTTTTCTAGGAATAAACTTTTATAAAATATAAAACACAATTTTTTCCCCATCAACATTGAAAATATTTTACTATATATTAGTGTTATAATGATAGTTATTGATAATATATATCAAATATGAGAGCTGCAGATAACATGCCTTGATGTATGAATACTTGAAAGTATACTTTGTAATTTTTCTAGCTGTCGGATAAGGAAGGCTCTTCCTGTGAAAATTTTACTTTGGATAACTTTTCTTTTCTTTTCATGGAACATGATTTTTTTACAGAAAAATTAATCGCTTGTACCCATGGTCAAGTAACTTTTTTGGATCTATTTAACTTTCACTTTCTGAACTTAATGGCTATATTTTAGCACATGACTAAATATCCAAACTAATTGTTGAACAAATATAACACCCAATTCAACTGAGATAATAGTTATCGTTTCGATTTCCGGTGTGACCAATAAAACTAGCATAAGGAAAATTGATGCATGGGATGATTTGACGGCCGATGTACTCGATGTTGGGTTAGAAAGTGCACGTTAAATACTCGAAAAATACATCGCCAAGTTTTCCATTTATATATATATTTACATCTTTAAAATAATCATTTTCAATTTTTTGTATATAAATGTATGTATGGCTGTAAGGGGAGGGTTCCAGCCCCTCAGTCACAATCCTGAGTACCCCCTACTTTTGAGCAAATATATTGTTGAAAGTATATACTATATATATATACATTCAACGAATATATTATTTAACAACTTTAAGTTACATAAAAATTATGTTTGGTATTCCGCAGTAAATTTGTCAAATTTTCATGTTGTCTGAAAATCCGGAAACGTCAGAGAATCTAATAAAAAATAATAAAAAATTGAGGAGTTTAAATTCTCAACTAAAAAATACATTAGTATCTCACCTAAACACGACAAAAGTATAAAAGGTGCATGTTAACGAAATGCACCACTAAAATTAAAAACACATCAGAAGAAATAACTGGGAAAACGTTATAGCTTCTACTATGTTTAAAATATATCCAAGCAACGTAATAAACGAAATGAATGGTACGGAACTCCGCACGGACTTTCTCGCTCTTTTGTATAAAAATGGAGATACTTACTCAAAACTCGTAATATATGTGAAACGAAATAATATACACTAGCAAACCCAAGCATACATTGCACTATACCTATGTGAAACATTTTTTGAGTCCCGGTTTTAAATTTTATAATTTTATTTTTAAAGAACTAATGTCCTCATTTGTATGTTTGGACCGATAAAAAGATCAATATAGGGTCCACAAGGATCAACACTTCGTATTAAAATTTCGACTTTCGATTAATTTTTTTTGACATTTTATTGGGTGTTGCACATCTTCATGTCATCGCATTGCTATTAAATTCCTCATTTATAAATTTTAACCAATAAAAAATGTAAATATTGACTATTGAGTCCAAAATGGAGATATATCATTGTTGTACAAACATTTCTCCTAAGAGGTTTAAGAAAAATTACAAACTTTTTGAGAGCCTTACTTATATTTAATTACTCTATGGTATTGGAGAATTAATTATTGCGTTAAAACTTAAGTAGTATCTCTTTACAACTAAAACTCACAAAATTGTATTAATATATTTGCCAATATCTCAGAAACTGTTGGTTTTATAAAAATATATTTCATATAAAAGTTTTAATTTTTAATAGTATTACAATTTTGCAATGATAAGTTATTTAGCATCTCATATATTTTCGGAGATACGGAAATTTTAGCTTTTGTAAAGTACCCTAAAATTCATTTTCATGGGAAAATGAAAATAGCCAGTTTATTTATAATATTAATCAATGCATATATACGAATTTTAATCAAAATCGTTAAAGCCTATTTTGAGAAAATAGTTTTTTTTCTCTTTTCGCCCTTTATTAAACTATTCTTAATTTTAAGTCTAAACACACGCACACGCAGACGGCATTGCAAAGACCACTTTTTAGGGTTCGGAGGGTCATGAGACATCGACATCCATCAACTTTTCAGGCTAGATTTTTTAAGGTCGCAATACTTTACCTTTTGTGTTCGAAAAGTTAAAAAAAATATAAATATTTGCGTATAGCTTGAAAGTAATTGGTTTTATAAAATTATGCTTCGAATAAAATATTTGTATTATAAATAGATCTACATATTTGTAACGATAAGTAATTTCATATCTTAAATAGTTTCATAAATATGATTAAAAATATGATAATTTACGCATCAGACCGGAGCCCTTAAGTCAATTTGCCGAAATATTGAGAGTAGTCATTTTGTTTGGAATATTTATAAATGTTTATAAATGATTTAATCAAAATCGTTAGAGCCTATTTTGATAAAATCGGCTTTTTCTCTTTTTGCCCCTCAGTAAACTACCCTTAATTTTAGGGTTAGATATCCAATTCCAAAACCCCTCGGGGCAACCCTATGAAAACCCCAGTAACCAAGTTTTAGCCCGATTGGTAAAATAGTTTAGGCTCTAGTTGGAGATACAGACAGACAGAAATTCAAAAACACTTTTTCGGATTCAGGGGTTCATGAAACGTCGAGATTCATCAACATCTAGAGTTCGATTTTTTTGACGATCACAATACTTTCTCTACCTGTAAGATAGCGAGAAAGTAATAATTCATTTCTGTAAAACCTGAAAAAGTCTGGGAATTTTAAAATATAAATTTGGTAGCCAACCTGATACTGTTTTATTAATGCCAAAATAGTGTTCGTGATTTTTTTTTTTTTTTTTTTTTTTTTTTTTTTTTTTTTTTTTTTTTTAGTATTTGAAATTTGTGGGCTTGTTTGGTAGCCTTAAGTTCGTGTGAAAGCAGTAAAAATGTTCTTGCTGTGTGTGCCCTTCTTAAAAGAACCCTCCTTTGGTAAACCGCAGCCTAAATACAAGGAGCACACAAAGTGACAAGAGGTATTGTAAAAATGATTGACAGCCTATCTGTGGTGGTGGAGAAGCCCCTTTCCTTTTCGATACGCCAGAGTTTTCAGGCTGGACTTTAGGGCAGATAACTTGCATGACTTTACATAGTCATCAACTGGGTCTCATACGTTGGGCATGATCTCAAAGTCACGCTTGGATGAGTTCCCTTAGGTTGAGTGACTGAAGAATCTAAATTCATATTGGAAGATTAATTAACCGCATCGATGAGTAGGCTAGTCTGGTCTGACACAAACTGGTTGACACAAACTGGTAGGTTGAGGTTCGAATCCCGGCCAGCTTTATTGAGTTTTTTTTTCTTCTTAATGACCTCCATTTCTTCAATCAAATGTGGCTAATGTTTTTCTAAATTCTACTTACCCCCATCCCTGCTTTAATATTGTAGTAAAATGTGGATAGTTCGGACAGTTTGTAAAATACAATGCAAAACAAAAAAGAATAAATTGTATAAGGACGCTTCACTTTGAATTTAATCTATAGTTTACACAAAAACTCGACATTTTTAACATTAAAGATAATATTTGATAAATATCTGAGGTATCCCTTAGACCCCCGCCCCTCCCCCCCCACCAGGGCGTTATTAAGTGATTGGTTTTGGGGATACAGCCCAAGGGGGCCCCGCCGCCACTTTGAAGGGCCTTCAGAGATTTAGTGAAAAGTTATTTATTTTGTGAATGCAGAATCAAAGTATAGGCACTTTAAATTATCCATTTTAAAAATTGTTCTGAAGATACCATATTCATAGTTGTAATAAATATACTATTTTTTTTGGTCTGTTTTGAAAATAAAAGTGAGGGCCACACAGTACCTGTAGCCCATGGAACTAAGAAATCTTAACCCGGGCCTACGCCCTATACCCGGTAGTCATGTGGTCTAAGTCGTCGGGATCCTATTAGACTGGATTGCCGGTGACTGGGTCAAGGTTCCCATCCAAGCCGGCTGCAATTGTAGGGGGGAGAGGGGCTCTCGTATTGTGAATTTTTCCACCATCCCTCCATGATAATGCGGGTGCGTTTCCTAACTATGTCTTACCCCATGGACCAAACCCTTATTTTTCCTCGTGCTATGCGTCTTAATATGGATTACCACGTTCGCCGAAAAACAAGCGCAGAACAGAAACATAGTCACGAGACTAGTTCTAAGCCAATCACAAGATTTCCGCCTCATTGGCGCGAGCTGTTCTGCTCAAGTTCAACTAATCTCGTCTTCGTCCGCTCTTCCCGAGATGTTCGGCACGGGAGAGCCAATCAAATTTCAAACTCAACCTTTTCGAATCAGTGCGCATGCGCATTTGAAAACGCATGCGCTGTTCATCCAGAAGCAAGCAGACAGCTTCGTTGGCCGTTGCGAGGAGATTTGAAATAACCCGTTATTGTAAAGCGGGTATGTCGTTATAGTGGATTGTGTAACAGCGTTATAATTTGAAAACATCCATCGGGAGAATTATCTTAAATATATATGTTTATCCACAAGAAAATAATATATGTTGATAATCAGATGATTTAAGTTAGCGTTGCAATGCATCTTGGGTCAACATACAGCGTGTGAGTTGCGCAGATTCTGTGAACGTGTGAATCAAGCTTTACCAACTGTTCAAGTTATGCTCTTTGAATGTTGATTTAAATTCTTCTCAAACCTAGTCTCATATTTCAGTATGCAAGCTTTTATTCGCAAAACAAGACACAATCGAAACCCTTTAAAATGATTACTTTCTTGAAACCATTTCGGAATCACTTGTCATGAAAATGTTCGTTCGTGTGATCACCACTGATCATCATAATCACAATATTATAATAAACGAATTTATACTTACCAAAATCTATTATTATTATTTGGTAAATTGAATTTCTGTCTACCAGAATCCCAAAATACCCTTCCATTTTGGTACGATTGCTTGCTCCTACATCATTTGATGTCCTAAATAAATGACGCCGTCATAGGCCGACCGGAAGTCCAAAAGTTGTGAAAACAAACACAGCATTATATTAATATATGTTTTACGTGTATGGCGATGGGCCCATTGCTATGAGAGGCAAACGACCGCTTTTGTTTAAAGCCACGTTTCCTCACGATGGATATTATTAGTTATTATTTCTAGTATTATACTCTCGTTACCATTATCCCCGCCATATATTTGTCTGGTCGGCCTCATGTTTGTGGATGCGTGTGTATGTATGTGTGTGTGTGTGTGATTCTTTGGGCCAACCTGTCATCACGGGGGCAGATTTCCCCTCCCACACTGTGACCCTCTTTCCCTCCACCCCCCCCCCCTTACCTACCAACTACCGAGTTCTCGTTACGAGTCATTATACCTGGTAATTTGTGTGCTGCGGAGGTCGGTAAGGGTGAACGAGGGATAGTTTGACGTGTATAGTTCCCAGGAGTTGACTTTGTCTGTCTGTCTGTCTGTCTGTATGTCCGCCCGTCCCTGTTACTCCCGTGACCCTTCCCCTCCCGCCAACTCTCCTCTATTGGGTCACCCTGTATCGTGGGTTCGTGTTTGGTTTGTTTTAATGGCATGTGTGTGCAAGCCTGTCATCCTCTAAACAACAAAAAGTGGAGCTGCATACGAATTTTTTTTTCACCCTCTCCAAGAAGGTTATTTTACGAATTTATACATCTGTGATTCGTGAAATTGATGCATGATTTTTTTTTAAACATCTGTTTGTGGTATATTTTTTTATATTAGTACACATAACACCAACTTAATTAAAGGCTTAGCTGCTTGGGTGGCTGCATGGTCTAAGACGCTACTCTCGCAATATACTAGATTGCCGATGACGGGGAGATCTAACGGAGCTAAACTAGGATCAATTTAATAGTTGCTCACTGTTGTATTTTTTTTAATAAGGTCAAATTGTTTCGTTGGTCTTAATTCCATTATTTTCTTAAGTATAATACATAAAACCGCTCCACGGTGTGACGACTGTTTTAATTTTTTTTACCTACCTAGTTGTGATCGGTGGGGTGTGGTGGGCTCTTAAGACCATGATTCCCAAATTTGGGGGGCGTTAGGGAATTTCAAAGGGGGCGTGAGGGTGCTTCGTTGCTAGAAGAAAGAAAAATGATCAAAATTTCTCATAATTAGTTCCTAATTTCTTTTTTTTTTTTAATCTCGTTTCAAAACATCATTAATCTAATTCAGGCTTATAACTTTTGGATTAAATATTTTCCACTTTACCCCCAAAGCAGATGGAACCATACGTATCATACTCCCGATTTCTTCAACCAAATAAAAGATCTGACTAGATGTCAAAAAATTGTCTGCGTTGTTCACGTTTCGTGTTTCACAACTAGAATTTCTCCACTCGTGGGGAAAATAAAACATTGCCCTTAACACTAACTGCCATGAAAGCTTGCATTTAGATATTTTAACTAAAAAAAAAGGTAGAATGTCTTATTCTAGTTTATTATCAAAATTTAAAAAATAAAGCTTTTGTGTCTAAACGTAATTTGAATGTTTTATCAGCGTGATATATAAAATATTAAAAGGAGAGTATGAGACCCAATACTTTTGGAACCACGGGTATACGAATTAGTGATGAAAAGGATAATTTTAGATTAAATATACTTATATTAGCGTGAAGAAATGATGATAAAGCCACACTGATAAACTACACACGGAAAACCAACCTCACTCCACTTGACCCAAGTTTTAGACGTTGACCCGCCCCCGACCCCCTGACGCTAGCAATTTTGCTATTTGTGAACCCGACGTCTTAAACTACATAATAACGTAATTTACTAAACTCTATAGTCTGTCCACAAATTCTTCATTTCGTGAAGTAATAAATCTAAGACATGCACTTTCTAAATCTGACGAATTAAAAAAAAAAAATCTACTATATTATATTATGTGCCCATACCAAGAGGGAATTCTATGAAAGTTAACAAGATCGCAGGCCTCACCGAAAACTTAAGTGATTTTCCGCGTGTCAAATTACTCTGTTTGTAACCACCTCTAATTCCCCTAAATTCCCTCTACAGCTCTATAATCATGTCGAAGGCATTTGTTTCGAGAAATGATAATAATGGTAATGTAGACATGAAAAAGAAAATAAACACCCAAATAACCCTGTTGTTTAAATCAATTTTAAGGTGATTAAGCGTAGCGTGTAGTTTCGGACGTAAAAAAAAAAGATAGAAAAAAAAACACGCTAAAATAAAGTAGCCACAAAAAAGGATAAAAAAATAAATTGGGAAACATGATAGACTGGACCTGTATTTTTTTTTATGAACCTCTAAATATCGGTTCGTGTTCATGTTGTCATTTGTTTTACTTAGTTCAGCCTTGGGGGTAAAAGGGGGGGAAGCCTCAGGCAGCTTTTTTTTTTATTATTTAAGGTTTTCTTACGTGAAAAGAAACTGTTGGTTTGCATAGCATATGCAGACCCTACCACCAGAAAGTAGTTGTTGGCCGAGCCTTCTTGGCTTAGTGGGAAAGGAGACCGGTTCGGTCGTAAAGGCGGGCTTACACGAGGCAAGTAAACAAGCAAGTCAATTGAGGAGGTTACGTTGTATACTTTTTATCACGGGGAAGTAGTTGCACATGTATGTTTTTTTCACATACAGGCAAGTACATGTTGTAGTCTCGACGCTAAACGGTTAGCTCCGATTTTAATTGGAAAGGAACTTCCTATCTGATAGTTTTAGAAAGCTACTAGATCTAATTTCACTTGTTCATACGTCAAGTCATGTAATATACAGCTGTAACTCTTTATATATATATAAAATCAATACCTAAAAATAACACCAAAAATATAGTAAAATATTTTGGCCACAAATAAGTTTGTATTTTTCAAAAGACTTTTCTGTAAAAAAGGTAATATAACACTAAAATGATGACAGTAACATAAAAATACCACCTGAAACATAAATAATATACGCGCTGTATCGGCAACTAGTGACCAGTAGGATTTTGGTTGGAAGAAACTTACAGAAAAAAGCCAACTTTTTTTTTCAGTCAACAACCATATAATTAAGCTGCTTCATTGGCCGCATGGTCTAAGGCATCACGCTCGCAATAGCCTAGATTTCCGATGATATGGAGATTGAAGTTCGAATCTCGGTCGGGTGTACGAGTTTTTTTCTTAAATGTTTTCCCACCTTCCCTCCATGTAAATTCAGGTACACGTCCTCTAAAATCAACCTTCCTCATCCATAACTTGTTACCGTGATTAGTACATATGTGTATAACCTGAACAGATAGTAAGACGTGGTGTTAAAAACACTTTATAATTAGTATTGTTTTTAGGCTTTTATAGGTGATAGCTTCAAATCACAAGAATAGACGTATAAATACGTGAAATTAGATCGAGTAACTTTTCTAACTATCGAATAAAGGCCTTCCTGTGAAAGATTGACTTTACAAGTACAAACTGTTTGAACGGGTTAAATAAACGGACAGGTGGAGGAGGATTTTGATAGGAAGAAACTTTTAGAAAATACAAACATATATTTTGTGGTCAACCTTTGGAACATTTTACTTTACTAATAGTATTATTTCATTGGCACAGATATTATCAATGAAAAGTGACAGTTGCAATTGCAAATTACATGACTTTACGTGTAAATATATGAAAATTGCTTTAATAACTTTATAGTTTTCAAAAAAGAAGGTTAATTCCTATCGAACTCTAGACAGTAACTTGACTGCGAGATAACTTTGTGGTGGTTGAAAGCAAGTGCGCTTGCAATTAAAACATATTTCAATGACTTGTCTTTCAACTTGCCTTGCCCTAAGTCTGATATTAAGAAGTGGTTTTTCACATGAGACTAGTAGCTTGACACAAGTAGTCTGTTGACATGACTTTCTTTTTTTTTTTTTTTTGCCTCGTGTAAACCCGTCTTAATCATACGTATAGCGTGGCTTCCACGAAGGTGTAAAACCTGGAGGATCGGAAAAACACAAGGAATTTAACAATAAACTTAAAATATACTGGAATATTTTTCATATATTTGAGACATTAAGGTGGTATAAAAGGGGACCTGAGAAAAGGCTAGTGTTTTTGCAGTTTTTAAGGCAAAGCTTTTTTTTTTTTTTGCCAAAATAACTAAAATATTGCTCCAATAAAAACATATAATTTTCTTTTCTTCACATGTTGACTTTACATTTTCTTGAATATCTGTCAAGGGTGTCCTGGAATTTAATAACAACATTTTCTCTTCATCTAAAAAGTTTGTTAGGTAATGCCACCATGTTCATGACATATATTCAGGAACTGTTGATATCAACATGTGAAGACAATTAAACTCTATATTTGTACTGGAGCAATATTTTATTTATTTTGGTCAAAAATGTTTTCCCATAAAAACTGAAAAACACTGGCCTTTCCTAGCCTCCCCTTCCATCACACCTTAAACTGCAAACTTTAAATGGTAGTCTCTTGCTTCTAGGAAAAAACAAACTGAAAAATAAGCATGCTGATTCGAATACGTGTCCCATCTCCCCCGACCCTCTTTTATTTTTCTATTGATACATTGAGTTGGATTAACAACACCATACATCTATTGATACATTGGGTTGGATTAACACTACCATACAGCTATTGATACATTGGGTTGGATTAACACTACCATACAGCTATTGATACATTGGGTTGGATTAACAACACCATACATCTATTGATACATTGGGTTGGATTAACACTACCATACAGCTATTGATACATTGGGTTGGATTAACACTACCATACAGCTATTGATACATTAGGTTGAATTAACACTACCATACAGCTATTGATACATTGGGTTGGATTAACACTACCATACAGCTATTGATACATTGGGTTGGATTAACACTACCATACAGCTATTGATACATTGGGTTGGATTAACACTACCATACAGCTATTGATACATTGGGTTGGATTAACAACACCATACATCTATTGATACATTGGGTTGGATTAACACTACCATACAGCTATTGATACATTGGGTTGGATTAACACTACCATACAGCTATTGATACATTGGGTTGGATTAACACTACCATACAGCTATTGATACATTGGGTTGGATTAACAACACCATACATCTATTGATACATTAGGTTGGATTAACACTACCATACAGCTATTGATACATTGGGTTGGATTAACAACACCATACATCTATTGATACATTGGGTTGGATTAACACTACCATACAGCTATTGATACATTAGGTTGGATTAACACTACCATACAGCTATTGATACATTGGGTTGGATTAACAACACCATACCTCTATTGATACATTGGGTTGGATTAACACTACCATACAGCTATTGATACATTGGGTTGGATTAACACTACCATACAGCTATTGATACATTGGGTTGGATTAACAACACCATACATCTATTGATACATTAGGTTGGATTAACACTACCATACAGCTATTGATACATTGGGTTGGATTAACACTACCATACAGCTATTGATACATTATGTTGGATTAACACTACCATACAGCTATTGATACATTGGGTTGGATTAACAACACCATACATCTATTGATACATTGGGTTGGATTAACACTACCAACAGCTAATGATACATTGGGTTGGATTAACACTACCATACAGCTATTGATACATTGGGTTGGATTAACAACACCATACATCTATTGATACATTAGGTTGGATTAACACTACCATACAGCTATTGATACATTGGGTTGGATTAACACTACCATACAGCTATTGATACATTGGGTTGGAATAACACTACCATACAACTATTGATACATTGGGTTGGATTAACACTAACCATACAGCTATTGATACATTAGGTTGGATTAACAACACCATACATCTATTGATACATTAGGTTGGATTAACACTACCATACAGCTATTGATACATTGGGTTGGATTAACACTACCATACAGCTATTGATACATTGGGTTGGATTAACACTACCATACAGCTATTGATACATTGGGTTGGATTAACACTACCATACATCTATTGATACATTGGGTTGGATTAACACTACCATACCGCTATTGATACATTGGGTTGGATTAACACTACCATACCGCTATTGATACATTGGGTTGGATTAACAACACCATACATCTATTGATACATTAGGTTTGATTAACACTACCATACAGCTATTGATACATTGGGTTGGATTAACAACACCATACATCTATTGATACATTGGGTTGGATTAACACTACCATACAGCTATTGATACATTGGGTTGGATTAACACTACTATACAGCTATTGATACATTGGGTTGGATTAACAACACCATACATCTATTGATACATTAGGTTGGATTAACACTACCATACAGCTATTGATACATTGGGTTGGATTAACACTACCATACAGCTATTGATACATTGGGTTGGATTAACACTACCATACAACTATTGATACATTGGGTTGGATTAACACTACCATACAGCTATTGATACATTAGGTTGGATTAACAACACCATACATCTATTGATACATTAGGTTGAATTAACACTACCATACATCTATTGATACATTGGGTTGGATTAACAACACCATACAGCTATTGATACATTGGGTTGGATTAACACTACCATACCGCTATTGATACATTGGGTTGGATTAACACTACCATACCGCTATTGATACATTGGGTTGGATTAACAACACAATACATCTATTGATACATTAGGTTGGATTAACACTACCATACAGCTATTGATACATTGGGTTGTATTAACAACACCATACATCTATTGATACATTGGGTTGGATTAACACTACCATACAGCTATTGATACATTGGGTTGGATTAACAACACCATACATCTATTGATAAATTAGGTTGGATTAACACTACCATACAGCTATTGATACATTGGGTTGGATTAACAACACCATACATCTATTGATACATTGGGTTGGATTAACAACACCATACATCTATTGATACATTAGGTTGGATTAACAACACCATACATCTATTGACACATTAGGTTGGATTAACACTACCATACAGCTATTGATACATTGGGTTGGATTAACAACACCATACATCTATTGATACATTGGGTTGGATTAACACTACCATACAGCTATTGATACATTGGGTTGGATTAACACTACCATACATCTATTGATACATTAGGTTGGATTAACACTACCATACAGCTATTGATACATTGGGTTGGATTAACAACACCATACATATATTGATACATTAGGTTGGATTAACACCACCATACAGCTATTGATACATTGGGTTGGATTAACAACACCATACATCTATTGATACATTAGGTTGGATTAACACCACCATACATTTTCCCACCAAAGTCACATAAGTCTGGTATGACTTCACAATAGCCATTTGTATGAAAAACGAAATGTCATTCCGCTATCTATTCTAATCTCTAAAGTGTCTGTAAAATTGGGGACTCCTTACTGAAAACCTGGAAAACACAGGGAATGATGTAGTAAGAAAATTGTGAAAACTCTGGTCAGGTCATGTTATCTTTAACTGTCACTTTTGATAAATAAATCCAATCATAATTTCATAAAATAGTTCTAACAAAAAAGTAAAATGTTATATTGGACCTATCTTAGAGT